>LPNX010486308.1:355876-463169 GCA_001517045.1 Pseudotsuga menziesii
CGAACTCAGATATATTCTGTAGTCACTCCCCCTGAAGTGGAGTATCATCTTCCCTCTTCATTTTGTACAGGTGGTTCTATGCTTGATATATACTGGTTAATAGAGTATGTCATGCCATAGTCTATTCTTTCTGAGGCAAATCATGAACCTTGCTTTGTACACTTGTNTCGATGTAAAACTCTTCCTCAATCATTCTATTAAGGAAGGCTTGTCTTTAATTCATCATGGAAGAAACTGCCATGATAGTTCTAAAGGAAGTGTACCTTACTTCCTGGAGTAAGTGTTTCTTCATAATTAATTCTCTCTTTTTGATAGAAACCTCTAGCCACAATTCTTTCCTTACTTCTATCATCAACATATTTTATCTTGCAAATCCATTTGGAAGATACCACATTCTTGCTTTCTGGTTTGAGTACTATATCCAAACATCAGTCTAGTATTCTTTCATCATAACATCTTCCATGAGTTCGTCTTGTCAGGTCATCAACATATCCTAGTCTTCTGCATTCAACCTTGAAGGTTGGAACCCACTTTACTCTTGTTAAAGTCTTGATCCATCACGAAGCTATCCTTCATGTCGTACCATTAGAGAGAATTTGAGGTAAAAAATGGGCCTCAAAAGGACCAAAATGTATTATAAAAATCAACCAATTACATTCTAGTAGATGACATCATCCCCCATGGTTGNATTCATCCTTCAAGGTGGATCTACCGCTCTCTGAAGCTCTTTATTCCATCATGGTATCTCCGACCCTAGGAGATTCGGATTTTATTGCAGTGAATCTTGAATTGTCATCACTTGTTCTTCAGAACAAGTCTTATTCTTCTTGTAGGAGGCTGTACAGGACCTTCCCTACAATTCAAATGCACCAGCTACATGGTTAGAACTATTTCGTAAAACATATGCATAATGACAAATTCTTATGCATCATGCAACTGTTTAGCCAATACAACATTCATCCATATCTCACATAAACTTTCTAGATGCCTTCCATCTCTATCATGACATTATTGAGATTGTGCACTAATCCAATATGTCATCAAGGCGGCTTCATTCTAGATAAGTAGCAATGGAGAGCACCATGAGCTACTTACCCATCACATGCATATTAGTAGTATACTGTCATTAATGCAAACACTCTATCATGCATAACACATCAACTGAATATAATCAAATGTATAACAAAACAATATCATGAAGTGACAATTGAATACTTATCTTTTATTTGTTTCGTGGGTAAAATCCATCTTGATCATTCTGCTTCATCATCTTCTTCATTCATGACATCATCATTTCTTATTTAAATTATAAGATGGATAAGAGGTTCTTCAAGAATCAAGTTCTTCACATTCCTCATCGCTTGAGGGATCTTCTTTGAATGGTGAGAACTTGATCTTGAATTGCTCCCATCTTCTTCTTCTCTTCTTATGAGTCGAGCTTCTTCTTCTTCCTGAAGTCAACTGAAAGTAATCACTTCCTTCTGCCATACATTCTTCACATGAACGAATCCCATGATCCTGGGAGACCATTCAAGGTGGCTATCACCACTTCTGCATTCTCTGCTTCTTCTTCTACTACTTCAAGATGTTCTGCATTCTGGATTTTCACATTCTTCAACTGTTTTCTTAAATCCATCTTCTGATTTATGTTCTTATCTTCAAATAGCTTGATCAATGAATCAAATATCTTCGGTGTCTTTAGGGATGACACTTGTGGTACAAGTTGATCCGTGATTGAATCAATAATGATCTTCTTGGCCTTGATCAAGTTCTTCTTGTGTAAGGCTTTGAGCCTCATCTCCGTATGGAACTGGGGCCTCTCTACTCATGTAGGTGTCCAATTCATTTTCTTCAGAGAGATCAAATACTTCCATACTTGGAAGTTGTCAACTTCACCAAGCTTATCAACAAGCTGATGTGATATATCACTTTCAAATGAGAACCTCAAATTCAAATAGCAAAAGATTAGATCTTACCGATTTGAGGTGTCCGTCCTGCTTTCGGAGCTGGCTGATCTAGGATTTGTCAGAGAAACCCTAATTTTCAAAACTTGGAATATTTAGATTTCATTGGATAGAAAGATAGATCTCTTCAAATGGAGCTATCCAATGTACTCCTTTTCTGAAAACAGTGGAGGAAAGCTCTCGTAATAGGAAGCCCTAGTTTTCCAATTTCTTCTGCAAAAATTCCTGTCACTGCTTCTATTATATCTAAGAAATTACACCTCCTCTATGTCTGAAATTTCGTACAGGGGTAACCTCGCATGTTCCTGATCCAACACCAGAGGTTTCATCAGAATTGGTTTCACCAATTGGGATTTATGATCATTTTCCCAAGGTTACCTGTTTCAGGACTGTTCAAAATAGTGAAGTTGTACAGCCTGCCACATGTCACTGTTTCATATTCTGGTTCTGAAATTAGGACCACAGAAATTAAAGTCCATTCTATTTCTGGAAAATCTTTAGGAATTTAATTTGGACCTATGTAGCCCACGCTATAGCAATTTTCCCCAGGTGTCTTGTTTAGGGATGAATTCTGGAGGAGGCTGGAGCCCTAACTTTGATGGATCATATATCCCAGAATATAGCGAATCTAAGGCTTAATTTTGGACACAGTGTACATCAGGATTTTATCTTCGGTCTCTACAATTTTCAGCTCCTGGGCCTTTGCCAATCTTGGTATATAGTGAATGTACCAAAACATATCAGTTTTAGTATTTAGGGTTTTTCTAGCTCGGGGTCAAACTAGGGTTTGAATTTCCCGGAGTTTCACCCAACAAAAAATCTTGATCCAGGTCTCTAAACTTCGATTTTGATGAGGAGAGCAATCCTATTCTAGGCTCACTCAAAAATTCCTCTTCAGTAAGAAGCCCTAATTTCCCGCACTGAAAACTGAAAATGCTTGGAATCGAATTCCGCTTCGACAGAAAGATGCACCCTTCAATGGAGAGTCAGCCTAGCCTTATTTTGCTGATTGATTGTGGAGAGAGAAACAAAAAGTAAGAATCCCTAGCTTCTATATCTTGTGAAAGTTGTCCTATTCAGGTTAGCTCTGATACCATGTTGAATTTTCATATGCTTAGCTAAGACATCAGTATATCATTTCAGTTTTCATAACAAAAGCATATAGAAAGGATCACTGAAATAAACAATATCACAAGAACAACATAGATTTATCCTGGGAAAACCCTAAAGGGAAAAACCCAACAAAAGCTTCATCAATATAGATTCCCCAAAAAGGTAAAAAGGTAAAACCAACAAGAAGATCAAAAACTTGATCCTCCTCCTTCTCCAGCTACTTCTGTCCTCCACAAGTGCACTACTCAAGTGAGGTGTGTGTTACAAATGAGGAGCACTACACCTCTATTTATATTCATCCGTTCACTTAAGTTAACTCATCTGTCATGTAGGCTCAAGTTAATCATGTAGGCTCGAGTTACACATGTAGGCTCAAGTAACCACACTGGGGTGCTAATGACCCACCTTTACAATTAGAGGGGACTGCCTCATGACTCTTATTAGTTCTTCTGATTAGGAGCATTGGGGTACAAAGTAATACAAGTGGTTCTCCTAGGAGGACCATCGGGGACCACAAAGAAATACATATAGAATATTCTTCGAAGTTACAATATTTCAACAGCACTCCACTTGTGGGAACTTGCTACTTCTTCAAGAATTTCAACGAATATTTTCTCCTTGATCATTTGAAGCGCAACATCAACTGTCTGCTGCTCATCAACAAATGCAAAGGTATGTGCAAATTTTTTAACCACCTCGTCCCAATCCTGAGTTTCTTGTCGCAACTCCATGGATGTATACCAGCTTCTGGGTGTCATTTCCAAGGTTTGTATGAAATGATGGACCCATTCCAATCGTGGGTATTCTGTAAATGTCATGTGACACTGATTGAGGTGTTCGACAACCCCGTGTACTTATGACTCACGATGGTGGCTTCCTCGCCAATATGACTTCCAACAACCTTCTGCATTGTGGCCATTCTGATATGGATTGCTTATGTGTACCCCACCATTTAGCGGGCGTAGTCTTCAGTACACAGTTTAACGTAGACAAGCATTGCGGTTTTGTTACCAGCCCTTCAAACTTGCTTAGGAAGGTCGCAAGAATAAGAAAGCCCTCATAGGTGGGTAACTCCCTCAGCTGAATCTCCACTCATTACACAGACCTTGTAATCCTGATGCATCTCCTCATGGAGACTTCATGCAGTTTGTTTTGCCAATTTTCCAAGGATTCTCCTGAATCTGACGTGCATGAGCTAGTACTCCTCTAGCTCAGGTTTCCATCCACCGTAGGATGTATGTAATCATATTTTAAGGTTCTAACATTATAGATGTGGACTAGATAGTGACCCCGTCCTGCAATATGGACTAGTTTGACATACCTCTATCCCTCCATTGGATAATTGGGCGACACTACCGTCATCTCATCGTCCTCGAATGAGAGGATCATTTTCTTGAAGTTTATAATGGTCAGATTATCAATGGCCCAATATATGCACAGAAGTGTGGGATATGGGTTCGCGTCATCGACAATGTTGATAAATTAAAAGTATATGAATGTGTGCAATCCCTCAATGTCGGAAGGAACTTGAATTATCCTACCAATTGGTAGGACCTTCGCCTGATTCGCAAGCCTCAATTAGACGGGAGACTAGTTTAAGCACGAATTTCTCATGCTCTCCCAGCTTTGTCCCGTCAGAATATTAATGTCCGACACCAGATCTAGGATGATGTAGTCCATGTCGTAGTCTCCTATCTTCACATTCATTCTTAACTTGCACCCAGTTTTTAATATTTTCTTAACATGGTTAACTCTTCTTTCAGGTTGCGACTCAACTGTGGTTTCTTCTATCAGTGCTTGTAGTTTTGTGATAGCATCCTTATCGTGAAGAAATGCTAAGCAACTTGAAAGAAATGGCTTGAGATTACTAAGGTTTCTTGGAGCTTGTTTTTGGAAGATTTGTTGGAAGCGTTCAGGTATCTCCCTGACTTCGGCTAAGGTTGACAGTTGTTCTGTATCCATGAAATCCAGCCGCACGTCCAAAAATACTTGTTTATGTTTTTGAACATCGAATGGTACTTTCTTCTACACCGCGGGTCTCACCTGCGGTTGTTCTTGTGCTATATTCTGATCGACTCCAATCGCAACACCTCCTTGTGTTACAACCGCAACACTTGGCTCTCTCGGCTCTGCAGCAATCATATGAACATTTGGGTTAGGGTTTGGATTTGGATTCTGTATGGGGTTAGGACCTCCCATGGTCCGAGCTTGCCACTTTACAATCAACTGGGGACACTGCTCCACATTATGGTCCTACGCTTTGCATAATGAACATGTCTTTGCAGTTTCATTGCAATATCTGGCATAATGTCCCAGTTGTCCACAATTATAGCATACGACTTGACCTCTTCCCCTACCAAATCCTCCTCCTCCTCCTCCTCTACCTTTGAAGTTTCCACCCCCCCTTCCCTAAGGGTGTGGTTGATGCGGCGGGTACTGATTCTGCGGCGCGTATGGATTCTATGGTGCATATTGAGGTTGATACTGATTCTGATATTGGTTTTGTGAGAAAGGAGTAGGCTGGTAGTGTGCTTGCGCTTGTTCAACCTGAGCTTTCCCATCTTTCTTCATCAAGTAGGTGTCTATTTTCTTCTCCTTCAGGAGCTTATATGCTCTATAATCCTTCTCATCATGCCCTACTGACTTGCAAAAATTACAGTAAAGGTTGGCTACGGTATTTACAATCTTCTGTAAGTATAGTCAGTCCTCATTGCAATGCCCTATAGTTTGGAATATTCGGCACCAGGGTAGTCTGTGGGTACTCAATGGATTTGGCGCACTCGACGAGATATAGTTCATGTACGACGAAAAATTATCCTTGGTGTGTCCATCTGTTCAACATCTTATGCACCATAATTCCTCTTGGGATTCTTTTCCCTTCTTGATTTCCTGAAGCTACATGGTCAGATTAGCCAACTACGACCAAATATGCATCATTCATGCGCCACCATCTCAAATCGGTGAGGATTCCAACTTCATCGCTAGTTCTAGCGCTTCTATCTGCGACACAATATTATGTTGCATCAAGGGAGCTCGGATGTGTGGTAAGATCGTAGCAATAAACCACTATTTATGATGTACACCCAACATTTGGAAAATAAATTTGGCCATCAAAGTTTTAAACCGCTGATCGAAATCCCATACGGATTTTGTCGGTAACTTCTTTGTCTCCTTGATCTCAGTGATGCACTATGACTGAGATTTAGGTTTTCTAAACTCACAGATCATTGCGAGTCGAATCTCATCAAGGGTCTTCTGTGGGGTTCTTTCTGGTACTATGAAAAAATTTCATAAACCAGTCCAGTGCACGACCCTACAGTGTCGTAATCATTTGTGCTTTCTTTATGTCCGCATTGTGAACTTGGCGAACCATCCAAACAACTTCACAAAGGAACCAATGCTGCTCTGGATCTTCTGCTCCATTCCCATTGAATGTGGGTAATATAATATCTTCCCCAACCATTGAGTTGGTGTGAGGGATATTTAATGAACAATATAATGGAGGTGGGCACTCTTGTGTGCTAGTCACAATACTAGCACTATCAGTATTAACAGTTCTTTCAGGAGATGAGGCTCTAGACCTTACCTTTGTCGATACTCCTGGCGTGGTGTAGTTGCATCTAGATCTTGGTGTCTCTGCATATTCTTCGGATTCTTTTGCTCCTTCAAAAACTTGGGATATAGTCTTCCTCTTCATCGCAAGACCCTTCGTCGAGTCACGACTCAACTTCGTATTCACTTTCTTTGAATAGACTAGGAGTTTGTATACCTCCTACTTTCTTTCTTCTTTTTCGTGACCTGAATCTCCTTCCACTCCTTTGGAATCCAGCTTCAAGTTCAACATGTTTACTTCGTGGGAACATATCAGCTCACTATTTCCCCTTTTCTTTATAGGTCGTCTGTGACATATCCCCTCCTCTGGATATGTGGCTCAACTGCTGAACTAAAAAATACCCTTCTGATAGACGAGCATCTTTATCCATGAATTTATAGACAACAAATAACTTCTTCATGCTCCTTGGGAAAAATTTCTTTTGGCCTCACTATATGAGTTTATCGTCTCTACTGGAAACTCAGTAATATACCCTTGCAAAATACTATCGACCCAAAAATCAATAGCTCTAGAGATGGGGTTACTTACACTAGTTAGCTCGCGAATCACTGAGCACTCCACTCGACCGCTCCTCTTCTTTGGAAATTTGTCTCTCGGGTCGCCAATATTGACAACCACTCATGCAACACAATAGAAAAATCTGCAAAGAAGATCTCGTGAATATCAAAGTATATGTACCGGTCCAACCAATTTTTTGTCCTCAACTGCGATCTTGCGCTCTCTTCTTACACAAATGCGAATGTCGTAGACTCCAGCCAATCCTCGATTTTATTCTTTGTCGGATGCCACAACATTTCCCTCGACTCAATTTATTAAGGGTCCTGGCAACGTAACCCATTGTTGGCCTACTTTTTCACACTCTCGCAACCCAGGTTCAATAGACCCACAAAACCAACAAAACACCCAAAGACATCGTCCCAACGGAGCAAGCTCAACTGACAACACCCGTGAGGCAGGCACAGTCTCACCCGATATATCTTAATGTGTAACTTCCATAACCATGCTTCTGTAGTCAGCGAGGGATTACAGTCCCTTGGCGCACGACCAAGGCACTCGACAGAGTTTGAAGGATGAAGTATTTTACTACTCAATAGTGGCACTACAGTGCGACACAGCCAGTGTGTGACACAAATTTGTCCTTAATATTGAACAACTAGTGCAACAGTGCAATGTAGATGATTCTTTAATAGTAAATGACAATGCGACGATTGTATTATGACTTAATAGTGTTTTAACATGAAATAATACACAGTGCTCGACAATCCTTTAATCATTCATTCATTCACTACTTTTATTAGTATTGCGACATTCATTCAAGCATTAACCATAAACAATGCAGGATAATGAAGCATTCAACATTAATCGTTAAAGATTAAATATTCAAAATTCAACATTCATCACTCAATCGTTCATATGATGCGGGAAATAACGTGGAAACCCAAACGGGAAAAACCACCAAGGTGCTCTTCATCTGGCATGAGAAATATATGGCACCTTGCAGTCTGTGACTTGCAGACTGTTTTGAGATATGTCTATATAGCTTAGACTCTTTCTTGCTCTCATGCTCTCTATTTTATGATTTTCTTCTATCTAATCCTACCGATCCGCACACAGCCTGGATTGACTCTTCTACTCTACTATCTGCGCACTCAGTTGTAGAATGACTCTACAAAACAGTCTCACAGTTGCAGATCTGCGGCTCAACAACCTTCTACTATCAAACTTCTCTCTGATCTCCTAAAAAATACTTCTACTATTCCCTGAAAAAAACCCCAATCAACTAAACCCTTATAGAGAGCAGTTTCTTCCTATTTATAGATATTACAAGACCGCGCAGGGTCGGCTGAGTACAACTCAATTATTACAGTCATAAGTAGCCTCAAAAATGTATTTCATACATTTATTATAGGCCATACTGGCCGCAAAACTGTCCTTCCTTACATTGATCATAGGCCATAACTAGTCGCGAAAATGTCTTTCAGTCTGCTTGTACAGGTCATAAATAGCCGCATAAACATCTTTCAGTCTGCTTGTATAGGTCATAACTAGCCACATAAATTTCTTGCAATCTGCTTGTACAGGTCATAACTAGCTGCAAAAACTTGTCCTTTAGTCTTTCGTCGACTCAAACTCCTACGTTCTTCTGACATGTTGCTTTCCAACCTTTACTCTTCTACCTGCCACTCTTCCACCGACTAAAGGCCTGTTATTCCTTCGTCGCAGCTTCCTCGTCACAGCTTTCTCTGCTCTGTGCTTCCTTTTCTCCTTTTTCCTTCCTTTATTCCATTGCACTCATGCTTTTCCTCTTGCGCTTGCGCTTTTGTTTCTTCCTTGTGCTCTTTCCCAGCCCAACACAATCCATATAAGGCCTTCTTCAATTGCACACATGGGTCTTCCTATCACATGTCTCAAATCCTAGTGATTGTTCCACATACACTTCCTCCTCGACTACACCATTCAAGAAAGCTATCTTGACATCCATTTGGACTATTTTCCATTTCATAACTGTTGCCAATGGAAGTGTACCTCACCACAGGTGCAAATGTCTCTTTGTAGTCTATGCCTTCTTTCTATGAGAATCCTTGTGCTACAAACCTTGCCTTGTATTTCTCGATGCTGGCATTTGCAACATACTTGATATGGTAGATCCACTTTGAAGTCACGACATGCTTGTTCTCCAATCTTGAAACTATCTCCCAAACATCATTATTCATGATTGACTGCTATTCCTCGATCATAAAATCCTTCTATTCATTATTTTATGTGGCCTCTTCATAGGTGGAAGGTTCTTTATGAATTATCCCACACAACAGAGCCACATAACTATTGTAGGGATTTCCCCTCTTTCTCTCTCTATGTATTCCTTCTGGAGCGCTATACCTTTAAAGTAGAAACTACTATTCTAGAAAAAATAACAGGAGCATTTTTTAATCCAAAGGGAATTACCGTATATTGGTAGCATTCCCATTCTATGACGAATTTCATTTTGTGTGAATCCTCCTTCGCGATTCTTACTTGGTGATAGCCAGAGAAGTTGTCGGTGAATGAATACATCTCCTTCCCTCTGACGCTTTCCAGTACTTCATCTGTGAATGGTGTTTGGAATGGATCATGTAAGCATGCATTGTTCAACTTCTTCAGGTCGACATAAATCCTGACTTCTCATGTTGTCTTCTTATCCTAGATCACTATAGGGCTGATCCATTCTGATTCCTCGACATGTTCAATGATTCTTGTGTTGAGCATGCGGTCTAACTCAACTTTCACCTTCTCTTTATACCTTGGATTCAACCTATAAGGTCACTGCTTAATGGGTTTAGCATCTGGCTTCAGGGGTATTTTCATCTCCCCTAGGTCTCCCACTATTCCCTTCATCTCTGAGAAGTTGGTAGGGAATAGGTACTGATACTCATGCAACAAGTCTGTTATTTTCGATACCGTCTCATCGTCCCAATAATATTCTATATTGGTGAACTTCAGGTTTTCCGGTGAACCAATGTTCAATTTCTTGATTTTTAGTGGCTTAAGGAATTGGTCACTCAAAATACCTCTTCCTTCAACTTCGCGCGTACCCTCCGACTCTAGTATGTTTATGTTAGATGGATCATCATCTAGTTCTCCAGCCAGATTGTTACAAGCCATCCATTGCTGGATGGTCACACTGCACTGGTGGGAACTTTCTACTTCTTCAAGAATTTCAACGAATGTTTTCTCCTTGATCGTTTGAAGCGCAACATCAACTGTCAGCTGCTCATTAGCAAATGCAAAGGTATGTAATTTTTTTTTAACCACCATGTCCCAATCCTGAGTTCCTTGTCGCAACTCCATGGATGTATACCAGCTTTTGGGTGTCATTTGCAAGGTGTGTATGAAATGATGGACCCATTCCTGTCGAGGGTATTCTGCAAATACTGTGAAACACTGATTGAGGTGTTCGACAGCCCCGTGCACTTCTGACTCGTGATGGTGGCTTCCTCGCTAAATATGGCTTCCAGAAACATTTTGCATTGTGGCCATTCTGATATGGATTGCTTATGTGTACCCAACCATCTAGCGGGTGTAGCATTCAATTTATAGTTTAACGCAGACAAGCGTTGCGGTTCTGTTACCAGTCCTTCAAACTCGCTTAGGAAGGTCGCAAGAATAGGAAAGTCCTCATAGGTGGGTAACTCCCTCGACTGACTCTCCACTCATCGCGTAGACATTTTAATCCTGGTGCATCTCCTCATGGATACTTCATGCAGTTTGTTTTTCCAATTTTCCAAGGTTTCTCTTAAATCTGACGTGCATGAGCTAGTACTCCTCCGGCTCAGGTTTCCATCCGCCGTAGGATGTATGTAATCATATTTTAAGGCTCTTACATTATAGATATGATATAGATGGTGACCCTATCCTTCAATATGGACTGGTTCAACATACCTTTGTCCCTCCATTGGATCAATGGGGGACACTACCCTCATCTCATCATCCTCGAATGAGAGGATCATTTTCTTGAATTTTATAATGGTCTGATTATCAATGGCCCAATATATCCCCAGAAGCGCGGGATATGGGTTTTTGTCATCAACAATGTTGATAACTTAAAATTCTGTGAATGTGCGCAACCCCTCAATGTCGACAGGAACTTGAATTATCCTACCAATTGGTAAGACCTTCGCTTGATTCGTAAGCCTCAACTGGACAGGAGACCAGTTTAAGCATGGCTTTCCCATGCTCTCCCAGGTTTGTCCCATCAAAATATTAACGTCTGACCCCATATCTAGGATGATGTAGTCCATGACGTAGTCCCCTATCTACACAGTCATTCTTAAATCGCTACCAGTTTTGAATATTTTCTTAACATGGTTAACTCTTGTTTCAGGTTGTGACTTGACTGGGATTTCTTTTATCAGTGCATGTAGTTTTGTGATATCATCCTTATCGTGAAGCAATGCTAAGAAACATGAAATAAATGGCTTGAGATTACTAACCTTTCTTGGAGCTTGTTTTTGGAAGATATGTTGTAATTGTTTAGGAATCTCCCTGACTTCGGCTAAGGTCGATGGTTGTTCTGTATCCAGGAACTCTGGTCGTACGTCAAAAAATAATTGTTTTAGTTTTTGAACATTGAATGGTACTTTCTTCTGCGCCGTGGGTCTCACCTGCGGTTGTTCTTGTGCTATATTTTGATCGGCTCCAGTCGCAACACCTCCTCGTGTTACAACTACAACACTTGGCTTTCTCGACTCTACAACAATCATATGAACATTTGGGTTAGGGTTTGTATTTGGATTCTGTACGGGGTTAGGACCTCCAACAATCTGAACTTTCCAATTTGCAATCAATTGGGGACACTGCTCCACATTATGGTCCCGCGCTTTACAATATGAACGTGTCTTTGTAGGTTCATTGCAATATCTGGCATAATGTACCAGTTGTCCATAGTTATAGCATACGACTTGACCTCTTCTCCTACCAAATCCTCCTCCTCCTACTCTACCTTTGAAGTTTCCACCCCCCTTCCTTAAGGGTGTGGTTGTTGCGGCAGGTACTGATTCTATAGTGCGTATGGATTCCATAGTGCATACTGAGGCTGATACTGATTCTGATACTGGTTTTGTGAGAAAGGAGTAGGCTGGTAGTGCGCTTGCACCTGTTAGACTTGAGCCTTCCCATCTTTCTTCATCAAGTAGGTGTCTATTGTCTTCTCCTTCAGGAGCTTATATGCTCTATAATCCTTCTCATCATGCCCTACTGACCTGCAAAACTTACAGTAAAGGTTGGTTGGGGTAATTACAATCTTCTGTAAGTATAGATAATCCTTGTTGTGATGCCCTCTAGTCTGGAATATTCAAAACCAAGTTAGTCTGTGGGTACTCAATGGATTTGGTGCACCCGACGAGATATAGTTCATGTACGACAAAAAATTATCCTTGGTGTGTCCATCTATTCAAAATCTTGTGCACCACAAGTCCTCTTGGGATTCTTTGCCCTTCTTAATGTCCTGAAGTTGCATGGTTAGATTATCCAACTGCGACTAAATCTACATCATTCCTACACAACCATCTCCAATCGACGAGGATTCCAACTTCATCGCTAGTTCTAGCTCTTCTGTCTACGACATAATCTTCTGTTCCATCAAGGGAGCTCGGATGTGTGGTAAGAGTGTAATGATAAACCACTCTTTATGATGTACATTCAAAATTCAGAAATTAACTTTGGCCATCAAAGTTTTAAACTGCTAATCGAAATCCGATACAGATTCTGTCGGTTACTTTTGTATCTCCTTGATCTCAGTGATGCGCTGCGACTCAGATTTAGGTATTCTGAACTCATAGATCATCGTGAGTCAAATCTCATCAAGGGTCTTATGTGGGGTTCCTGCCAATAATATGAAAAAAATTCATAAACTAGTCCAGTGCGTGACCCGGATGTGTCGTAACCATTCGTGCTTTATTTATGTCCACATTGTCAACTTGGTGAACCATCCAAACAGCTTCACAAAGGAACCAATGCTGCTCTGGATCTTCTGCTCCATTCCCATTGAATGTGGTTAATCTAACATCTTCCCCAACCATTGAGTTGGAATTGGGGATATTTAATGAACAATCTAATGGAGGTGGACTGTCCTACGCGCTAGTCACAGTACTAGAACTATCAATATTAACAGTTCTTTCAGGAGATGAGGCTCTAGACCTTACCTTTGTTTATACTCCTGGCGTGGTGTAGTTGCATCCTGATCTTGGTGTCTCTGCATATTCATCGGATTCTTCTGCTCCTTCAAAAATCAGGCTATAGTCTTCCTCTTCATCGCAAGACCCTTCGTCGAGCCGCGACTCAAATTCGTATTCACTTTCTTTGAACAAAATTGGAGTTCGTCTACCTCCTACTTTCTTTCTTCTTTTTCCTGACTCGAATCTCCTTCCACTCCTTTGGAATCCAACTTCTAGTTCAACATGTGTTCTTCTTGGGAACATCTCAACTCACTATTTCTCATTTTCTTTATAGGTCGTTTGCGACATATCCCCTCCTCTGGATATGTGGCTCAACTGCTGAACTAAAAAATACCCTTCTCGTAGACAAGCATCTTTATCCATGTATTTATAGACAACAAATACCTTCTTTAGGCTCCTTGGAAAAAAATGATTTCAGCCTCACTATATGAGGTTATTGTCTCTACTACAAACTTAGTAATATACCCTTGCAAAATACTGTTGACCCAAAAATAAACAGCTCTAGAGATGGGGTTACTTACACTAGTTACCTCGCGAATCAACTGAGCACTCCACTCGACCACTCTTCTTCTTTGGAAATTTGTCTGTCGGATCACCAATATTGACAACCACTCATGCAAAACAATAGGAAACTCTACAAAGAAGATCTCGTGAATATCAGAGTATATGTATCGGTCCAACCGGTTTTTTGTCCTCAACTGTGATCTTGTGCTCTCTTCTTGCACAAATGCCAATGTCTTAGGCTCCAGCCAATCCTCGATTTCCTTCTTTGTTGGATGCCACAACTCGACTCAATTTATTAAGGGTCCTGGAAACGTAACCCATTATTGGCCTACTTTTCCACACTCTCGCGACCCAAGTTCAATAGACCCACAAAACCAACAAAACACCCAAAGACATCGGCTCAGCGGAGAAACCTTAGCCAACCACACCTGCGAGGCAGGCACAGTCTCACCCAAGATATCTTAATGTGTAACTTCTAGAACCATGCTTCTGCAGTCAGCAAGGGATTACAGTCCCTTGGCGCGCAACCAACGTGCTCAACAGAGTTTGAAGGATGGAGTCTTTTACTACTCGACAGTGGCGCAGCAGTGTGACACAACCATCGTGTGACACAAATTTGTCCTTAATACTTGACAACTGGTGCAACGGGGCGACGCATATGATTCCTTAATAGTAAATGACAACGCAACGATTGTATTATGACTTAAAAGTATTTTAACATGAAATAATATACAGTGCTCGACAATGCTTTAATCATTCATTCATTCACTGCTTTTATCAGTATTGCGACATTCATTCAAGCAATAACCATAAACATTGCAGGATAATCAAACATTCAACATTCAATATTCAAAATTCGACATTCATCACTCAATCATTCATGCGACACAGGAAATAATGTGGAAACCCAAACGGGAAAAACCACCAAGGTGCTCTTCATCTGGCATGAGAAATATGTGGCACCTTGCAGTCTGTGACTTGCAGATTGTTTTGAGATATGTCTATTTAGCTCAAACTCTTTCTTGCTCTCATGATATCTGTTTTATGATTTTATTATATCTACTCCTACTGATTCGCACACATCGTGGATCGACTCTTCTACTCTACTATCTGCACACTCAGCTATAGATTGACTCTACAAAATGGTCTGCACACACAGTTGCACATTCGCGTCTCAACAACCTTCTACTATCAGACTTTTCTCTAATCTCCTCAAAAATACTTCTACTATTCCCTGAACAAAACCCCAACCAATTGAACCCTTATACAGAGTGGGTTCTTCCTATTTATAGATATTACAAGACCGCGCAGGGTCAGCTGAGTACAACTCAGTTATTACAGCCATAAGTAGCCTCAAAAATTTCTTTCATACATTTATTACAGACCATATTGGCCACAAAAATGTCCTTCCTTACATTGATTGTGGGCCATAACTAGTCGCGGAAACGTCTTTCAGTCTGCTTGTAGAAGTCATAACTAGCCGCGAAAAAGTATGTCATTCTGCTTGTATAGGTCATAACTAGCCGTGGAAACATCTTTCATTATGCTTGTACAGGTTATAACTAGCTGCAGAAACATCTTTTAGTCTACTTGTACATGTCATAACTAGCCGCAAAAACCTGTCCTTTAGTCTTCTACCGACTCGAACTCCTACGGTCTTCTGACCTGTTGATTTCCAACCTTTACTCTTCTACCTGCCACTCTTCCACTGACTCAATGCATGTTATTCCTTCGTCATAGATTTCTCTACTCTACGCTTCCTTTTCTCCTTTTTCCTTCCTTTATGCTGTCGTGTGCCTGCTTTTCCTCTTGTGCTTGTGCTTCGGTTTCTTCCTTGTGCTCTTTCTTGGCCCAACACAATCCATACAAGGCGTTCTTCAATTGCACACATGGGTCTTCATGTCATATGTCTCGAATCCCAGTGGTTGTTCCACGTACACTTCCTCCTCAACTATACCATTCAAGAAAGCTATCTTGACATCCTTTTGGTCTATTTTCCATTTCATAAATGATGCCAATGCAAGTATGGTCCTAATGGAAGTGTACCTGGCCACAGGTGCAAATGTCTCTTTGTAGTCTATGCCTTCTTTCTATGAGAAGGCCCGTGCTACAAACCTTTCCTTGTATTTCTCGATGCTGCCATTTGAAACATACTTGATCTTGTATATCCACTTTGAAGTCACGACATGCTTCTTCTCCAATCTCGAAACTATCTCCTAGACATCATTCTTCATGATCGATTGATATTCCTTGATCATAACATCCTTCCATTCATTATTTTCTGTGGCCTCTTCATAGGTGGAAGGTTCTTTGTCAATTATGCCACATAGCTATTGTAGGGATTTTCCCTCTTTCTCTCTCTATGTATTCCTTCTGGACATCCATACATTTCAGCTTCTCGTATGAGCTCCTGTTCCCATGCTGGTTTCCTCTTGTGGGAGTCCTTCTTGAGGATTTTCTCTACCAGTTATTGTGGTTCCGTCATGTCATGATATTTAGGGTCTTCTGGAATTGCTTCTCCAATTTCCATATATGTGACTCTTGTCTCTTCAGGTTCATTGACTTCCTGGATAGGTGTCCTCCTGGATCTAAAGTATACCGAGTCTTCATCAAAGGTTACATCTCTACTGATGTCGATATTCTTGAATCCTAGGAAGTATATCCGGTAGGCCTTTGATGCATCATTGTATCCTATGAATATACCCTTCCTCCTAGAAGGATCGAGCTTTGTCATTTTCTCCTTTTGGATATGTATGTACACTAGACAACCAAATATTCTCAGATGGATGACTTTTGGTTTCTCTCTTAATAAATCATCTTCAGGAGTCTTATTGTCAAGTACTCGATGAGGAGTACGGTTCTTCACATACACAAATTTTCTTGCTACCTCCACCCAAAGGTGCATAGGAAGATCTCGGTCATGCAACATTTCCCTTGTTGCTTCCATGATGGTTTGGTTATTTCGTTCCATAACCCCATTCTATCGAGGATTTTATGGAGTGCTCTACTCCCTCTTAATCCTAGACTCTTTGCAAAGTTCCTTGAATTCATCCGATGTGGATTCTCGACCATTATCTGGTCATAGAATCTTGATCTTTCTATCATTCTGGTTCTCAACCATGGATTTATATTCCTTGAACTTATTGAAAACTTCAATTTTCCCTTTCAAGAAATATATCAAATTCTTATGTGAGAAATCATCTATAAAGGAAACATAGTACACACACTCTCTTAATGAGCTAGAAGACATGGGTCCACATACATCCAAGTGTACTATCTCCAATATTCCTTTAGCCTTGCTCTCACTGCTGGGAAATGTCTTCTTCACATTCTTTCCTTTTGCACATCCTTTGCAAATGCCTTCATGCTTTTTCTAGATCTATGGAAATCCTGAGACTACTTTGCTTGCCATCGGTAGTGCTCTGTAGTGCACATGTGCAAGCCTTCTGTGACATAGTTCGTTTGGTTTAATTGACTCATGAACTAGTGCTTGTTTAGGCTGCCCCTTTAGCTTGTACAAGCCTCTGTCTTCCTCTCCAATCACTGTTGCATCCTCTATAGTCTTTCCTCTGGGTCACATCAGAACTTGGCCATCGACAAAAGAAACCCTAATTCCCTTGAGAGAATATTCTTCTTCAATCCTGGAACATATAGCACATCCTTCATCTTTAAGGATTTCCTAGTGTCAAGCTTGTATGAATCTTCTCCACTCCCTTTTATGGGGTACTGGTAAACATCCCCAATTTTCACCTTGTGTGGTGACTCATGTTCAGACATATTGATGAATGATCCCTTGTATCTCGTCATATGTTTAGAAGCTCCACTATCCACAAGGAAATCATTGCTTCCGTGTGCGATATTATCAGTAAGTGTTGAGATTAGCACATACTCTTCATTTGAATCATCGTTCTCTCGTATGAATCTTTTGTTTGTTGGTTCATAAACTTTGGCAATATGAGCATAGTGTTTATTTTTCTGGATGTGACAATCTCTTGCAAAATATCCCTTTTCATCACAAGTGTAGCATCGAACATTTGAAGTATCTCATTTAGTCTTCTTTTGTTTCTTGTCCTTCTTGTTGTTGTGATGAAAGCTCTCCTTCTTCTTGAAGTTCTTCTCGGAGTTTTCTGAAAGAGATCGGCCTCCTTCTTGCACAAATCCCTTGAATGAATGAGTCCCATGATCTAGGGAGACCATTCAAGGTAGTCATTACAATTTTTCCTTCTTCAACATTCTCTTCAACTGCTTCAAGTTGTTCTTTGATTTGAGAAACCCTTGTGAAGTAAGACTGTATAGTCTCAGAGTTCTGTATCTTCACATTCTTCAATTGGTTCGTCAAAGTCATATTATGGTTGATGTTCTTTCCTTTGAAAATCTTTGTCAAAGCATCATATACTTCCTTCGGTGCCTTAAATGAAGACACATAGGGGATGGGGTGATCCTTAATAGAATCTGCAATGATTCTCTTAGCCTTAGCCATGCTTCTCTTATGAGCATCCTTAGCCTCATCTCCCTCTAGTTCTGGAACTTCTTTAGTGATAAACTAATCCAAGTCATTTTCTTCAATGATCGGAGAGATTATTTAATTCCATGCTCCGAATTTATCAACCCCTCCAATATTGACCTCAAGATGAGTATGGTGAGTCATCTTTTCAAATGAGAACCTCAAATAGAAATAACAAAGATTTAGATCCTACTGATTTGAGGTGTTTGACCTAGTTCCATAGCTGACCGACCTAGGGTTTGCTAGAGAAAACCCAATTTTCTAATCTTGGATTTTGAGAATTTTGTTTGGATAGAAATATGTTCCTCCTTGAGGCGAGTTGCTCAGCAAGGTCACTTTCTTAAAACTGAGGTGGGAGGCCTCCGAAACTTGATGCCCTAGTTCCTCCCGGCAATAGTGACAGGGTAAAAATGAAACTCCATCAAATTTGAAACCGCTTCGACCAAAATATGTGCCCTATTGAGGTGAGTTATCCTAGCCCTCTTTTCTTGGTGATCTGTGAAGAGAACACCTTGAACTAGGAAGCCTACTTTCTGCAGTCATACAATTCCTTCTTTTAGAGAGGTTCTGACACCATGTTAGTTTTTTTTTTCTTTAGATCTGATTAGTTTATCTATGATATTTATCTGAAAGAATAATAAGTACAATGAGATGCATAATATATAAAAGATACACGAGACACAAATATTTTCACCGGGGAAACTATGAAGGAGAAAACCCCATAAAATTCCCTAGAATAGTAAGATGATCAAAAGCAGTAATAAGAAGTATTCAACGACTATCTATCTCTCCTCCTTTCTCTCTCTCTCATGTGAACTTGAGAGTGCGAGGTGTGTATAAATGAGGGAGAGCGCCTCCCTATTTATACCCTTTCAAGTCACTGACCAAGAATAATATTGGGGCCCACATGTCTTCCCTAATAGGGCTGACTTCTCCCATAGAGACTCCAAATACACATTACATGATGTTACATTGGGGACTATTTCCCCGACCTCCAATATAGTTTGTACCTCAAGGTCTAGACACAACTAAGACATCCCACAAGGGGGTAAATACATCCCCAATGGGGGAACAACAACATACAATGATAATATGCATCATAATATCTTCCGAAGTTACAAATACATCAACATTGAACACTTTACATTGTGGAGTGATTATGGCACCCACAAACCATCATTACAATGTGGAGTATTATCAATACCCACAACCTTGATCTAGTGTATGAATTCTCAATTAGCTTATTTTACAAATCTCTCATTTTTAAGCTACCTTTAAGAAAAAAATAACCTAATTATCAGTTTATAGATACAAATGCCACTTTTTCCTTTTTTTGTTGATAATCCAAATATGAATTATGTCATTCGATTTAGAATTTTTAGAGTTAGCTAGAAACTTGCAATGGTTATTAGAAATAAGAACATACACTAACAAGAATAGAAAGAACATTAATGCATCATCAGACATATCATTAGAACTACTATGTTGAAGACTACTTTTTTCTCAGATAAACTGATGAGGTGTTTGTATTCACGCCCTTGAAATTTTTGAAAGCATGCAACATGTGATAAATTTGTTTTATCACCCTCATTGAATGAAAAATACTATATATCAAATAACATAATGTCTATATCTCAGGTCAAACATGCTCTGTACATATTATATACAATCATGATGGAAATGAAGTATCGTGTTTCAACTAAATCATATATTTATCATACATAACTAGATCCATTTTTGGATGACGATAATGCTTACGCTTCAAAAAAAATCACTAATTTTTTTTTTGCTTCTGAATGACCCTTACAAAAAACAAAATATCATAAAACAAGTACCGAACCCAACAAATTTATGTCACAAAAAAATGGATGAAATTTACAATACAAATAAAAAATATACCAGTCATGAAATTTTCAATACAAATAAAAGAATCTACCAATACACGTTGGACAACTCTACAAGAAGACAACCAAAATAATGACCATTCCACTATAGCCTCGCCATTATAATCAGTGTCCATTCATTTATATTACAAACATACCAAACATAAACAATAATAGTCATAAAATATGAACATATACACTCTCATTAACACCTTAGATCCAATAATAATTGCAGATCAAGATCAAGATCAAGAGCAACTGGGTCAAATTTAGTTTGAATATATAAAACCATGTGGCATATCTCCATCAAGAATAACATCCACTAACAACATATAAATGTCAATCAATAGTTTAAATGTGACAAGGGATAAAATAAATCATATCTTCTGAGCTCTATAACACTTTCATAGAACCAATAGGATAGAATAAAACCTTAATAACATCGAATGAGCCCTAAGAATCAAGAGTTCCCTAGAATTCAACAAGCCTAAAAAATCATCCTTGATAAAAAGCATGATAAAATGTAAATTTACAATATTACAATATATTGTAACTGTGGATAAAAAACACAAATTTTTTGATAAAAATCATACCGTGTTAATTATTGGATGAAAAGCGTGATGTGAGTTTGTATTCTCTGATAAATTGCATGTGTGGCATGCCCCTTCAAGACTTGAGCTTTCGGCAATGGAGATGTTATGCGAATATTAAATGTCAAGAAAACTAAGAATGAAAAGTGGAATCGCATCAAACCTGCAAGAACAATCCGATGTTGGTGAACCATGAATCACTGTAGCTTTTATATAGAAAAAATAACCCCTTAGTTTCCCTCCAATAGTAGAAATCAAGGGCTGAAAGAAGGTATCACATGAAATTGACTAAAAATACAGGAAAATGAAACCATATGCCTAAATTACAAGGAAAATAGAGGGTGAAATAACCCTTGGGAGCCTACATTACTGAAAATTGGGGGCGAAAGAGTGATTTCACAAGATTTTCTATAGAAATTTGGGGCGAAAGATAGAATGGAGGGAGATTTTGTTAGGGATTTTTTTTTTCCATTTTCCTCATTAATATATGGGAGGATATTCATTTTGGATTTAATTTTTTTCTAATAAATAGTAGGCGCATATGTTTTAGTTGAAAAAACTCTTTTCATATAAGAAAATAACCCATTAAATTTATGTAACCCCCTTAATATAGCCCAAGGGATATATATAACCCCTAAAATTATCCATGGCTATGATATTATACAATGTTATGTCGGCCTGGAAAGTGATATAAGAATTGTATAAATAAGTGGAGCGCCCTCCTCATTTTATCATCCATCTAAGCAAGTATGGAGCTATGAAAATGTGTGTAATTCCAAGGAGAATATGAAGTTTCAGGGGTACTTGAAGATAATTTCTTGGGTTTTATTGAAGATGTTATTGAAATGATTCTTAAATATGTTTTGAAGGCTTTGGAGGTGCATCTTGTGAAGAGAAATAGATGTTTTCTTGCTAAGGAAGAAAAGTAGTGCGCATGAATAAATTAAAAGTACGCAACAAGTGCACACAATTAGAGCAGTATACATAATTAAATAAGTGCGCATAATTATAGCACTGTGTTGAATTAGAGTAGTGTGAAAATATACATAAGAGGCATTTGTGAGAGTATCTCAAGGGTACAATAAGAACATTTACGCATAACCCGATTGTCATGGATTGAAGATCAAAGAAACAAATCATAGATTGATGAAACACATCATAGATCACAAATCAAAGAATACATTAACAAATCCTTATTTGGGTGGTAGGACGGGGAAGGGAGAGAATATTGATGTCTTCTACAAGTTGGTGCTTGATCATGCAAGTTGGAGCTTTCTTCTTATTAATTGGTGGTCATAAAGGATTGATGTCCTCACACATTGGTGCCTGTAACTTAACAAGTTGGAGCTTGCTTCTTATGAGTTGGTGCTCATAGAGGATTGGTGTCCTCACAAGTTAGTGCCTGTAAACAACAAGTTGATGCTTGCAAGGGATCAATGTCCTTGGCTGATCAGTGTTAGCAAAATAGTGAGTTGGTCCCCACACACAAATATTGGTGTCTCCCAACACAATTGTAATAAGAATTTTCTTTATGTGTGTGTGTGTGTGTGTGATTTGTTTATATACAGTCTTTGCGCAATTATCTCTTTATTGTGAATTGCTAATGATGCATGGTTTATAAGTTAATGAAAGATTGCATGTTATAACAAGTGTTTGAAATTTAAATATGTGAATGATATTGATTCACCCCCCCCTCTCAGTATCATTAAGAGTTCCAACAATTGGTATTAGAGCAGGGTCCTTCAATATCGGTCTAATCGTTGGAAGGTAGATCACTGCGTAGATAAGGGTGGAAATGAAATATCTTCTCAAAGCGAAGTACCGAGATTTTATGTAGATAATTGGTACTCATGGAATACTATGATGAAGACACATTTGCAAACCCTAGGATTAGAGTTTTGAGATATAGTGGAGAACGGATATACTCCTCCAAAGGGAAAAAAAAAGAAGAATATTGCAAAAATATTTTATAGATGTCATGAAATAACAAGGAATGCCATATTGAATACCCTGCCAGAAGTTGTGAAAACTAAGGTTGGGTCTCAATCCTTAGCCCATGAACTTTGGGACGAATTATAGATTCTCTGCTTAAGGACTCTAAGTGTTCTTAAGAATCAAGATGACCCATTTCGTAAAAATGAAAGTTGCAAAAGCTTAGAAGATCCTGATGATTTCCCGATTGAAGAAGCTAAACGTGTTATTCACACTCAAAAGAAAACTATAGAAGAAGTCAAAAGCATTGCAACCAAAATCATGGAAACTTTGAAAAGGAAAGAAGAAGAGTAAAAGGCAGTGGAATTATTCTTATTCAACCAGTTGTAGAAAAAGGATGAATCTTATGAGTCAAAGGAACAATAACTTGCATCCCTAGAAGTCAAATTTGAAAGTTCAGAGTCAAGAAGTCAGAGGCTATCCAAAGAAATTATATCTCTAAAGGAAGAACTAGAAACAATAAGGAAGGGTGATGAACAAATGAGAAAAGAAGGGGTTGCTAAATTAAAAAAATAAGTTCAATCCTTAAAAAATTCGTTGCAAGGATCTCAAAGGAAAAATGATATTGCTTGCAAGAGGATTAGTGCACAACTTCAACTTTAGAAAGAAAAAAAAAAGGAAGAGGCCAATGGTTTGAGGAATGAAGTTGAAAAAGTCAAAGAAATAGTGGACAGTCAAATAAAAGAGCCCAATACAGCTAAAGAAAATTTGGAAAGTCAACTTCAAGCAAGGGATGAGATTTGTCAAGTGAGAGAGCTAGAGATTATTTCTCTGAAAGAAAAAATCATTGAGGGTGCAAAAAAAATTAATGAACAGAAGACTCATCTACGAGAAAGTGAACAAGAGGTTGAAATACTAAGAAATGAATTTGCTAGGTTATGAACATAGTAGAGGACAAATGACATGTTCAACAAAGTACATAAGTTCTGGAAGAGATCCTTAGCAAACATAGGTCACCATTTGACAAATATAGTATAGGATACAACGGTGAAGTTGGAAATAAAGTAGAACCATCTCTCCTAAATGAAAAGAATGAAGTAAGCAGTTAGAACTATGGAAGCATATTTATAAGTACAGGTCAAAAGGACACTCAAAAGAAAAATTACAAATTCATGAATGTTACACTACTAAGGAGACAAGATACACTCAGGTACATAACTTTCCGTGGTTAATTTTTCTCTTGTAAAAAATTTGGCATAAATCCATGGATTGTGAAGTATATTCCAAGAATGACTCTATGGAAAAAAAGTCAAAACCATTTATTAAAATTTTGATAGAATTGTTGAATGTTGAAAGTGTGACAATTTTGAGCATATTGCAAAGTTCTGTAACAATGTATCATGTTACAAATGCAACATATTTGGCCATAAAGCTAAGGACTGTAAGGTCTCTAAAGATGTGAACAAAATTGTTTTAATCTAATGTCAAGGATTGAAAGTAACACTAATGTTGAAATCATCACATAAGTTTAAAGAGGCATAAAAGTTAAAATAAATGCAAAAAATAATTTACTTAGAAGATGGAGTTGCATAGGAGTTGAAGTAGCATAGAAACTAAAGACTGCACTGAAGCAAGAAGCTGCAGAAGTTGAAGTTTCTTATGAAGATATTACACTAGCATTTCTTTACTTAATTCTCCAATAGGTTGGTACCTACATATTTATGAGTTTCCAGTAATGGTAAAACAAATTGCAGAATGCAGAAGAGGATTAAATTAAAAAAAACTAACAAATGCAGAAAGTGATGAATCTTAAGGACATGGGGAGTCTACACAGTCAAGGGGGAGAAATACTATGAAGCTGCACTAGAGAATAGTGTGGGAGAGATACAATGAATCTTATAAGTGCAACAAAAGTTTGTGGAAGAACAAAGCAAAGGATCAAATGGAAATAACACAGAGAGATTGTGGTATTTTCGTAAAAGCAAAGCATAAGTAATCAATGGAGAGGACCAAGATAAGAAGAAAAAGAAGCATACGTACAGGAGAAGAAATTGCAAATACTACCTGTAGACATAATTTCGTAAGGGGATAGCTTGCAAAAACTGTGCAAATACATAATTGCAGAATTGTCCAAAGGTTTCTAAAGGTAATTAAGACATAAGATAAAGAAGAATCCCTTTGCCATTGATGTAAGAGGGGGAGAAGTAACAAACAATGGAATTTTGCATAAAAAAAATTGTGTAAAGGTTTACCATAAATGAAAAAGGGAGATATTGTTGGAAATATTGTTGTCATTGATGTC
Organism: Pseudotsuga menziesii; assembly: GCA_001517045.1. Classification (NCBI taxonomy): domain Eukaryota; kingdom Viridiplantae; phylum Streptophyta; class Pinopsida; order Pinales; family Pinaceae; genus Pseudotsuga; species Pseudotsuga menziesii. Next base: position 380,995 of record LPNX010486308.1, read on the forward strand.
AAAGGAAAATACATATTGTTGTTAATGACATGGGGAGACTATATATAAAAATGGCAAGATAAAGATTGTTGCAAATATTGTTTTTGAATGACCAATTTGGATACCCTATATTTTAAGGAATTTTAGATCCATATATACATAGCAAATTGGAGTATAAGTGGCAGGGTTGGAATCTTGTTTTAATATCTTTCCAACGGTATATGGAAGTCCCCTCGACTCCATAGGAATGAGGAGATATGAAAGAATTTGTAAAGATAACCTAGCCATAATGTTATGTCGACCCTGCCATGATATTATACAATGTTATGTTGGCCCATAAAGTGATATAAGACTTGCATAAATAAGTGGAGCGCCCTCCTCATTTTATCATCCATCCAAGCAAGTATGCAGCTTTGAAAATGTGAACAATTATAAGGAGAATATGAAGTTTCAGGGGTACTTGAAGATAATTTCTTGGGATTTTTGAAGATGTTCTAGACTCTTGAAGATGTTCTTGAAATGGTTATTAAAGATGATTTGAAGGTCATGGAGGTGAAACTTGTGAAGAGGAAGCGATGTTTTCTTGCTAAGGAAGAAAAGAAGTGCGTAGGACTGAATCAAAGTACACAACAAGTGCGCGGAACTGAAGTAGTATACATAATTGAAGAAGTGCATAGAATTAAAGTAGTGTGCTGAATCATAGTAGTGCGCAGATATACATAAGAAGCATTTGCAAAAGTGTCCTAAGGGTACAAGAAGAACATTTGCGCATAACCATATTGTTGTGGATCGTAGATCGAAGAAGCAAATCATAGATCACATATTGCAGATCGAGGAATTGCATCATAGGTCGCAGATCGAAGAATACATTAACAAATACTTCTTTGGGTGGTAGGATGGGGCAAGGAGAGAAGATCAATGTCTTCTACAGGTTGGTGTCCAATCGTGCAAACTAGAGCTTTCTTTTTATAAGTTGGTGCTCATAGAGGATCAATGTCCTCACAGGTTGGTTCCTATAAACAACAATTTGGAGCTTTCTTATTATGAGTTGGTGCTCATATAGGATCAATGTCCTTAGCTAATCGGTGTCAGCAAAACAGTGAGTTGGTGTCTCGCAACACAATTGTAATAAGAATTTTCTTTACACACACACACACACACACACACACACATATATATATGTTGGGTATGCTCAATGATGATGAAGCTTTGGATTTAAGAAATTGCAGGAGATTTGAGAGAAGAAGGTTGTTCCTTAGAAGAATCCCATAACTGGTTTCTTCAAGAAGTAGAAGACTTGCAAAATGTCACTGCAGAGTTGTATACTTAGAATCAACAATTAAAGAATGAACTAGAGATATCCCATACTCAACTGGAAGATAAGACTAACCTCTTTCAAACTAGCCCTTTGCAATAGTTTGATAAGAAATCTCGACATATTTTTTTGCTAGAAAGTACCATGGAGTCCATTTTCCATATTTTAGCAGATGGTTTGAAGATAAGTCAAATTTGGTTGATGACTTGGAAGAAGAGTTGAAATCCCTCTGTCATGAAGATATTTACGGCTTGAAGACAAAATTGGTAGATTAAAAGTAGAAAATACCTAGCTAGCTAACGAGGCTGCCCATTTGCATGCATGTGTTGATGAGATTCATGAAGAAGTTGCCCCTCTTCAAGAAGGCAATAATCGATTGTTTGAAGAACATCAAACTTTAAAGAAGATCATGATGCTATGTTGCTGCAAGTGACTAAGAAGGATGAGGCTATTAAAAGATTCCAAGATTGTAAGAAAAATATTGAACAACAGGTCCATAGACTGTAGACTATTGAGTAGAAATTTATTGAGCAACAAGTTGATGAGAAGAATATTGTTGAGATACCGACTATTGAGCAGAAGACTACCATTGTTGATCCAATCGGCTCCCCATTATTTCTTCCAACTTTGATGCTCTTGCTTCTAGCCCAATTGTTTGTGAACTAAATAACTATAAGGATGATGTTGTTTCATCTCATGATTTTTGGCTACTAATGATGCTATTTCTCCTAGATTTGAGAAGCATATTGTAGGTATAGGATCACAACTGCTGAGAAAAATGGTATATACCAAAGGAGGAATTGGGAAGAATGGAAATGGCAGGTATTGGATATAATGAGGTTGTCTCCTTGCCTAACCTGTCATGTCATTCTACCCTGACAAGGAATTGAAGTTACAAAGAGTGAGTCTTGGATATAATGATTTTGTCTCCCTGCCTACCCACGTGGATGCTTTACCTAGACATGTATTATTTGTTATAGGAGTAATTTAGGCTGAAGAGCAACATGTTGTTGAATGTGTTGCACATATTCAAGAAATGACTATTCCTAATAAGCCTAAAATTGAGAATGTTGTTGAAAATGACATTGCTACTGATGTGCAGGGTTGTTCTAATTCTATGGATGAACCCGAACCTAAGATTGCATCCACATTTTCGTCATAACAAAAATTTAGACATCCTCATCAAAAGAATCAAAGGAATTTTCCTAGGAATAAGAATTCTTGGAAAGGTGGCAACTATTATTTCCAAACTTTGCAGAAAAGGCGTGAAAGAAATAACTATGGACCAATACTGACTACTCGAATAAACTGTGGTTGGATTGATGAATGGTTGTGGAATAATTTGAATAGGTTCTTAAGGAATTCATACGGATGTGTATCTTTGACTGTATTGTCGTGTAATTATCCTCTTGCGCACTTTTGATTGCTTTGGAAGTGGTTGAATGAGGCTCGATTAAATATGGATCATTAGAGGAAATTTGACGTCTAAAATGGGCCTCCTAAGGAAAATAATAAAATAATATTTATTAATTTTGGAGGTAGAAAGAGAAAAACTATTTTTTTGTTCATATTTTCAACATATCTCCTTGTGTTTTTCCTCCCATTTTGAGCGGGAGGTCTTGTTGGATGTGTAATTGAATTCTACATCCAAAGAGTACCCACACTGCATACTTTTGATGGCCCTCACTACCCCAAAAACAAGAAATACCTGAAAAACATGATGATGATATCATCATCACGTTTTTCAGGTATTTTTTGTTTTTGGGGTAGCGAGGCCCGTCAAAAGTATGCAGTGTGGTTTGGAATTCAATTCCACATCCAATGAGCATTGCCGCTCGAAATTTGACTAAAAACATAGGGAGATATGTTGAAAATACGAACAAAAAAAGTAGTTTTTTTATGACAAATATGTCGAGTTAACCTTATGGTTGAATCATTTTATTGAAATTCTATTGGTTCTTGAATTCCATCTCACAAGAATTTATTATTGGCTCATTTTCTTATAAGGCCCATTTTAGACCCCAAATTTCCTCTAATGGTTGACAGATGGCTTGACCGAATATAATTATTGACTGGCGTATTAGGTGATTGTCAATTGAGATGATCGAATAATATTGAGTGAAGAATGGTTGACTGAGTTTTGACTAAGTGATGACAATTTACTGGAATATCAACTGGAATGTATTCGACTAAGACTCAACCAAGTGATTTCAGTCGAATGGAGTATTGGCTGGAATATTTTGCGACTGAATTTTGACTATTTTTGTGATGTGCTTGTTATCCCTTAGTTGTGTTGAAGGGGGGGAGAAATTGAATCTATTTGTTGTGTAAACCCAACTTCTGTTGACTCAATTGATCCTAGTTGAATCGCCTGGACCGACTGAACTATGTTTAATTGGATTATTTGTTGGGAGATCCGATTGAGTATTGTTGTGAGTACACGATTTTTGGATGTACAAAGACTGTATTTCTAGATAGAGACTTCATATACTTGTGCACTTGTGTCTAGTCAAATACTTGACTCGTTTGTGATGTTTTGTTGTCTAGTTGATTGACTAATTGGAACTATATTTAGACAGTCATGTTGCCGAATGTTTGAATGGCTACGATAATGGTGGTGATATTGTTTTCGACTTCTTCTAGGAGAGTTACTATACCATGATTGATCAATGTTTGTAGTTCAAATCAAATTAAGGTGGGAATGTTGTATAATTTGTTCTTTCCTCCAATTGAGTTTACGGGGGGTGTCAGAACCTACCATTTGTTGTACACTCATTTTGTCGGCTTATAACTACTTTGGATTATTTGAATCCGCCTTTTATGGAAATTTGGTCCCATTATTCTTGGGTTAGGCTTCTACCCAAACCTATTTATAGACGATCTTCTTGATCAATCTATCATCACAATGAGATCATTGTTCTAGTGCTTAAGTGCAATCATGGTGACTTTATACGCCACCTCCATTTTAGAATCTCTTTTCTCTTTTGTTGGTTTTCTGCATGTATCAACTATGTCTTTAGAAACCACCACTATTTCAAAATCTATTTTCTCTTATGATGGTTTTCTACCTAACTCAACAAAAAACTTAACCAAAAGTGGCTAATGAAATTGGGGACTTTGTCATTGGTAACCTACCTAGATAGCCCATATGACTAGTGAATTCTTTAAGGAAGAGTTCAACAAATTGACTTTATTTGAAGGAGGAATAAATGGGAAATAATGATAATATTTAGTAAGGTTGTCTACAACCATGAATATAACATATTTTCTTGATAAATTTAGAAACCTTTTAAGGAAATACTTGGATATATATTTGCATGTTTGTTGGTGGATTGGAAGAGGTTGGAGGGTCCTAGGAAGTAATCTAAATATCACACAAATGAAGTGCACTAATGAATAACTAGCATATATGGTCACCTTGTGAGCCAATGGGGAGCCTTCGAGCCATGTTGTCACCTCTAGGTCACTAGTCTCTATCCCTTGTATTCAATCCCACATTAGTATTCATTGTTAGTGTTGTTCCACACTAGGTTTCAAACCTCACTCTTAGTTTGTGTGTGTTCTATTGTCTATATTCACCACCTACCAATAAATTGTTAATGGAACCACAATACTATCTTTTTCCTACCTAATGTTCCTTATTGTATTTAATGGGCATCTTTTTCAAAATTATCTTAATAACATCCCAACATTGGAATATTTTTATACTTAACAACGAAGACTTGAATATTCCAATGTCTTTCAATGGAAATTTGAAGTTTTTTGTTTTATAAAAAACTAGATGTCTCTCCCAGTTTTCGTCTTCTATGCTAGGTATACCGGTTATAAGTTTTAGCTGTAATTTCATGTCTTTGTTTATGAAGAGGAACAATACTCATTCATTGGGTTGGATTAAAATTTTATCTTTGGTTGGATGAGTTGTTTTAACATATTTTGTTGCATGAGAAGAGTGACAAAATGCTTAGTTCTTAACAATCTACATGTTAGTTAAATACTTGTTATGGCCGCTAATGAAGGTGACCATTATTTCTTTTGTATAAAATCATATATTTCTCTTGTATTTTTGGTTCAAACCATATGAAGTATTTTGTTGCAAGATCTTAACATTGGAATAGATAGTTTCCGGCAAGCTACATGGTAGCTAAATGCTTTCTATAGTGGTTGTTGAAGGTCACTGTTGAAAAGTGATCTCTCAACAAAACATTTAAGGAACCATAATTGACTACATATTGATGATTTCCCACAAATATACACCAAATGTAATATAAAGGTTGGGTCCACTTACAATTTGCATTCATTTCATTGGTATATAGAAAAGGCCAAGATAGTTAGGGTGATTTCATCTACCTCACAACTTATTCATTAATGGACTTTAAAACACATCATGCATATTCTTTTGCATATGGGGTTGTGATTATATTTATTTATGTGATATTTTTTCCATCGTCGTGTCTTAATTACCCTGGTTTTTGGGTTTCCTAGTTGTTGATGCCTGGAAAATAGCAGGTAACAACAATTAGGGATTCTCCCTAATAAACGTTCCCAACTAGCTTGTTATTGTTTGGTATGGGGAATCCATCCAGTTTACAGTCCTGCTACCATAGGTCAAGTAACGAATTAAAGGTTTTACCGGTTACGGCCCGGTCCACCATGTATATTTTTAGTTTTTTAGTTTTTAGTATGATATGCAAGTGCCTATCTAAGAATGCAGATTGATAGAGAATACGAGGAGCGGTCACAATGTGATGCACAGGTTCTTACCTCTTGTCTTAACTCTCTCTCATCTAAATCACACACAGAAAGCAAACTAAAACTAACTATCTAACCTATCCCTAGGGAGCAAGATTATCATTTATCAATGAGTAATGTATTTCTGCACATGCATTAAGAAAAATCTCAGATAGCTATTACTTTATTCAAAACACATGAACATTAATAGATAGATGAACAACAAGATAGCTCATTGTTTATGAAAAACCTTCATTACTCATAGTGGAAATTTCAGAGAATAAACTAGAGAGCATTCATACAAGAACATAGATTCAAAGAGTTAGAACAATCTCATAGTTAATGGACAACAGCTGAAAATGAAATAGTTCATATTCAACAAATCCATAGCACAGCATTTGAACATTTCACCAAGCTTTCTCCAACAGGAAAATTGTAATTATCTATTGCAAAAAGGAAATAGTTCTTCTTACAACATGTTCTCACAAATCTATCTGGGAAAAAGTCCCTTATTCCCTCTAACTCTCCTATACTTATACAAAAAGGCAAAACTTTTGGGTTGCCCCAAATGACTCATGGGCTTCCCCAACATTTCAAAACCCAAAATTCATCCTGTAGTGAGCGCTCATACATTATACAATATATTACATTTAAAACAAAATTTAATAGAGCACTTTTATGAAGATGGCCCTGCTTGATCATTAAAGAACTTTTTCCACGCCTGGGCCTCCGCTGTTATGCTTTCAAATTCTGAGGGCTCAAGAAAACGGATGTTGATCTCATACTTTGTAGCCTGATTCTTAACCACCTCTATTCTTGTTGGACTCAAGCATAGCTGATATTCAAGTAAATGGATGTTGACTGCTGCATGAGCTACTGCATTCTTCAGAATCTACTCATCTAAATCCTTGACTTGTTGTATCTTCTGTTCATCCTCCTGGTACCTACTCTGTAGTAGTTATGTGAACAGCTGATGCTCTGGTATTGCATCCAGTCTTTGTTCTGCAGCAACTTGGCATCTGTTGAATGTGACCAGCACCCTTCTGCAGTATTCAGTGTAGGCTCCTCTCGTTTTCCTCACAGTCTTCTTGAATTCCTCTGCGGTATTTATTGCAAACTCTAATAAGTCATGGTCCTGCTTCAAACTATGTCAATCCTTAGCTGGTAGCTCTGCAAGGGTTTCTTCGTTTATTTCTAACCAAACTATTCTTCCTGTTAGGACTTCCAAAATATCCTGAGATCTATCTACAAAATATGTAAGATCTTCCAGCCTGCTATCTATCTGTAAGATCTTACACCTTTCTTCTTCAATAGACATTTGCAATTGGTGCATTCTTCTTTGTTGAGCTAGGACATGCTCCTTCACAGGCTAGATATCATTCTTTTGTTCACTGGCATCCTTCAGTGATGCTGTTAATGAATCAATCCGCCCCTCAAAACTTGCTACCTGCACTTGGTATTGTTTTTCCCTTTCTTCTATGGTGGCCCTCTGCGCCTCCGACTCAACAACTTTTCTCTGCAGTTGTTCCTTTTCGGAACTCAAAGTTTCATATGATACTTTGAGGTCATTCTTCTATATCTTCAACACCTGATACTCTTGCTGCAACCTCTACAATTATACTAGGTTATTCTGAGCATCCCTTTCATTCTTTTCTACTAAGACTTCCAAGGCCATCTTGTTTTCCTACAAAGTTTGGAATTCTATCTTCGAAGCCCTTACTTCATTATGCATATCTTCAAATTTTATCTTTAACTTGTTACCTTCATCCCTCTCCTTTCGTAAAGTGTCCTTTAATTGTGCTGCATTTTTCCTTGATTGCTCAAGGTTTGTCATAAGTTTATCCACATTGTCTTCAGTGGCCTGGATTAATTCCACCCCAGCTCTGGTTGTCAGTCGTGGATCTGCATCTGTCCCATGCACCAAATTTTTATCAGTAATCATCATACCTGATTGTCCTCCTGTTTCGAACTTTTTCTCGGTCCTCTTGACAATCCTCTTCTTCTCTCTGTCATAGAATATGGTGCTGAAATCAGGGACCTCTTCTCCTTCTTTTTGCATAAAAGGTATCAGATTCAATCCAGAAAAAACAACCTGCTCTTGGGCACTGCCAGAAGTTTCACTATGCTCCTGAAGATCAGGATTATCCTGATGCCCTTGATCAGTATGCTCCTATGCTTCTTGTGTATCAGTTTGGTCAGTAGTTTGTTGGTCTTTCTTATCTCCTGCTAATCTTAGAACTTCACTCTCTTTTTGTTTTTTCTTTATCTCTTCATCTTCTTTCTTCTTTCTTTCCTCCTCTTCCTTCTTTGCTGCTTGCTCTGCATCTTTCTTTCTTTCTTCTTATTCATTCTTGAGCCAACTTTTTGCCTCTTGTGCTATCCTCCTAGCGTCCTCTTCCCTCTTTTTGGATTCTTCTTCTTCAGCTTTCTTCTGTGTGGTTTTTCCCTTACTGCCCACAATGGTGATTTTCTGTTTAAACCTTCTCTTCAATGTAGTCATATTCCTTGCATTCCTGAAGATTTCTTCATCCTTGTACCAGAAATTTGCATATTCAAAATGAACATTTGCTTCTTTGCAATGCTCTGCAACCTTCTTTTGGGAGTCATTCCTATGGAAGCTCATCTCCCCAAAATGAAAATGCTTCAATTCCTGTACGAATTCAGTAGTTAGTTTGACCTTTGAAAATTTGTAACTTCCCAGCCGGAAAGGTATGGCGGGATAGGCTGCCTTCTTATGTTCAAACAGGAAGCTTCCTACACCATCTAGATATACTTGCCTAACTGCTTCTTTATGTACCATATAATCAGTGGCATACTTTGGGAGTAAAGAAGGTGCCCTAGAGAAACCATACATTCTAATGTACATCCCCTCTTCAGTCAAATAATAGCTCCCATGTTCCTCAATGACTTTGAATGCCTCCTCTGACATACAGATGCATTATGTTATGAAGATTAAAGTATACAAAGGCATAATGAAATGTTCACATATCTCTTTATAGTGGCTATAATATTTATGTGCCCAAAATAGTTTGTATGCAGTGTACACAGGGGTTTTGTCCCTGTCCCAATTGCACCTTAAGGTTGGAAATTGTTGGGTACATAATATACAGTCCCCTAAGATGGAGCTCATATAGAATTCAAACTTCTTCTGGGACACCCCTCCCAAAGCTGAAGATATACAGGCTGAAAGGCTGTTAGACAATATGTTTTCCTAGTTGAATATGGTCCCCTGGGTGGCCACATAAAAAATAATGGGAATCCATCCCAACTTGAAACTTTTACCATGAGCTCTCCCAAACGCTCCATTCAGCATCAGTGCTATAAACCTGTAAGGAGTCTGAAGAGTGGCTGTATCATACTCTCCTGATTGCCTGGTTCGAAAGTTCTTCCCAGGTATCATCATCCTCTTCACTGTTTCAACCAGGTCCAAATTTATCTCCTTTATCCAACTTTCAGTTAAGTATACTTGAGCAGGAGGTAGGTGATATTCCAGTGAGACATAACCAGGACTGTATGTAGCATAGACTTGTTTGGTAGTATTTGCTAAGATCATGGTGGTCACATCTGCCCTAGGCAGGATCCATCCGATCACCTCAGAGCATGGGAACAGCTTAGGTCTAGTGGCTACCTTCATCAAAGTAGATTTCTTGATGTTGGGATATATGGTTAGTTCTTCGAATCCTGCATCAAGCACCTCCTGATTTGAAATCATATGATATATCTCACCCCACTTGTAGTCTGGCTCTACCCCGATGGTAGCTCTAGTGTTTTCGTAGATATATTCTACCTTAGCAATGATTTCCACCTCTGTTTCTCCCTCAACAACAGGAGCCTTCTTCTTTTGTCTTTTAGACATATCTCCTTTGAAGAAGTTGCCCTGGAAAATGAGTTGCAGTCGACAGGATGGTCTGAAAATTCCACGGCAGCACTTTGAACGAACGAAATCCTGACAGCTAAGCACGAATGCACAGTTCGACTCGACAGGGACAGAGCGAGTGTGAATTCACAAGGGTAATAATAAAATAATAACCCACCCCAATATATAGACCTCCTAGTGAAAAATTTCGGCGGGAAAAACCTCCAACGGCGAGCAGAAAACTAAGTGTCGGGCGATTAATTCAATAAGGAGCCGCAACAGCGGGTGACGGACAAACTAAGGGTTCCACAGAAAAATAAAACATCGGTGAAATAAACATTAAAACTGCAGCATTGGACATCGAAACCACTACAGCATTGAACAACTAACCAGTATTGTGTCGACAGATGAACCAACTAAAATTCAGGAAGATAATGTACTACATAGCCGCAACGGCGGGAGACAATCAGACTAAGACTTCCGCAATCCAACGAAAACTTCGACGATCAGAAACTTTAACGACTAAGGATCGGTGAGATAAACAACAAGGCCTCCGCAACGGTGGCGTCGCTCAAGACTAGAACTCTAACACTTAGTCAAAACATTCTGATAGCGAAAACAAAAGATCATCGCAAAGCAAAAAGTTTGACCAATAAAGCCACGTAATCGGCGAAAGAAAAAACTATCCATCGGCTCGTTTTCTAGTTAGCTTCCGCAACGGCGGCTGCGTAGAGAACTACGGCCCCGATTCACTGTTCAATGAACTTTCGACAGTGAAAAAGGAAATTATCAAACCAAACTTCAAGTTCAAAACAAAAGATAGTCATTCAACTCAATTCAAACTCAAAAGATCCAAATTTGTAATAGAGGACAACAAAGTTCAGCAATCCAAAACAAATCTAGGCAAGATAAAATTAAAAGGAGGGTCCAAAATTTTAAAAATTTTGGGAAATAGTTGCAGCTGCAACACTAGGTCATGCCAGAGGCATTATGTGTGTGCTTATATTTTCATCAATCTATGACTTATTGGTAGTTTATTATGGATAAATAAGATCTAGTTCCATCCCATTCAAGGTCCCACAATAGACCCATAGCTATTTTTGTTCTTTTATCAATGGGGTAGGAACACCCATTTCATTAAATTTTGACTAAAATATTCCCAAAGTAGCCTTTCTAAAGCCCAAAAATAGTCTTTCTAAAGTACAAATTTCGATTCCAAAGTGCAAATTCCTATTCAAATGATTTTGGATTTTAGAAAACCTAATTTTGGGCTTTAGAAAACCTATATTTGGTCTTTCTCCAAATAAAGATGGACTTGAGTTACTTTAGCTTTAATGAAATGGGAATTTAGGAGTTAACTTGGTCACATCACACATGTTTAAATCTCGTGACTATGATAGGGTTTATTAATATTTTATTCAAACAATAATAATTCCGAATTCAAGCCCCCATTTAAGGTCCCATTGGATACCCCGAACTTGGTCCAGTGTAACTCCCCAAAATACATAATTGTTTCAAATGGACCCTACCATGCTCTCTTGATTAAGTTTGTTGTATATAGATTCAGTATATTAGGGTTCTAGCATGCCTCGTATCCGAATAAACTATGCTATGGAGACATATGAAAGAGACAAGAGAGATAAGAGAGAGAATGAATGAGAGATGTATTACCAATAATGCTCACACATTACATAAAGTGGTATTTCATATATATCTAGCATGTTCTGTTATTCTTGTTTAGGAACTGTTTACCTAGTTTAACTAACTTCACCTAACTTCATAATTACATAAAACATAAGTGTCATTTATTACGCATGACTTATTTCACTTTATTATTACGCATACCTTACATCACTTTATGAAATTATTACTCATTACTAAATTATTACATAAAGTAACAGTACATAAACATTATAATACATAGCATCCCCTCTCATAGTTTTTGTCATTTTCAACAACTCCTAACATCTCTAAAAAAATTCAATTTTATCTTTATTTAGTGCTTCGGTGAAGATATCTGCCACTTGATCTTGAGGCCTGCAATAACTAATTTCAATCTCTTTTTGCTACACTTGTTCTTTTATATAGCGATGTTGAATCTCGCCATGTTTGATTTTCAAATGATAAATTGGATTCTTCTTCATCTTGATGGCATTTGGTTGTTACAGTGTAAAGTTGTTGGTTGCATTTGTGGAAGTTGTAAGTCACATAGAATTTTATGTAGCCACATTGCTTCACATGTTGCTCCAATGGCTTCTTTTCATTCTACTTCTATTGATGAAATACCTATCGAATGTTTATTTTTACTCGCCCGTGAAATTACACCATTATTAAGGGTAAAAGCATAACCTATTGTTGATTTCCTTTCATCTGTATCAGCTGCCTAGTCTGAATCTAGAAAACCATTCAACATGAAGTTATTTGTAATGCCTCGGTTTTGACCTCGTTTACATTAAAAGGTGCATGATGTATATATTGTAATTAATCATGGTGTGGAGCTAAAGGAAAAATCCCACCATCGATCCGACTGTGTTATGTTTCGGCAATAGGGATCATTGCCGATGGTATATTGTGCTATCCAGCACATTATAGTTTTGGCCTCATGTAAATATGCACATCAATTAAAATAAACCTACAGCCAGCTACGACGATGCAACGTTAAATGAAAAGGGCATGATTCCGAAGGTTAAGGGGGGATTGTCTAAACCGTGGGAGCCATTGGGAGTTTGCCATGTGTCGATCACCCACTAAACTTTTGTTGTTCAATTAGTTGGGAGCAGTTATGGCTGGGGAGTGGTGGGTGGTAGGATTGCCAGTCTTTTCCCCATGTACACTCCACCAACAAGCTCACTCTTCACATCGCTGGGGCAGGGAAATGATTACCATGCTCTCCACTCTTCCACTCGTGGTTTTTTGGTCTTGAACATCTCACGTAGGCAGGGGTTGGCTCTGTTCTCCCTTCTCTCGCCATTTGTTGGTCGGTGGATATGTTTCTCCTCCCACAACGAGTCGTTTTGTTCATCCTCACACAGAGAGTCGTTCTCTCTCACCTTCTCACACATAGGAATTCTGCATTGGTTTTCCTCACACGTGGAGTAGGAGAAATCATGGCTGTCACTCAGGATTTTCGAGTGCAGGAGCCATTCACGGTCGGGGCTATGTGCCTGTGTGTTCCATACCGGTTCCGGTGGTAGGTGTATGTCTCCTTGCCGATTGTGGCCATGTATGTTGCCAATTGTGGTCTGCGTCTATGTTTTCCCCTGTCCATGCTGGGAGTGTGGCTTCTTTCCCATTTGCGGACTATGTAATGTTGCCATAGTTTCCTTGTGAGATTGGGACTATGGTCTTCCCCTGGTTTTGGGTTGTTGTGTATGCAAGTACCTTTTTGGGTTGCTACTGAGTTGTTTTGGCCATTCTAGGGCCAAGAACAACTCTGAGTCATTTTGTTGACTTGAGCTGTGTTCACCTTTTCGTTTGGGGTTGTCACCCTGTTGTCTTTATTTTCATCACAGAGCTGTGAGCTGCTTGTTTTACTATGGGTATGTAGTGGTGGGTCTTCGGACTATTTAGAGTAGGATTAGAGGCTGGGTATGCTTGAGAAAACTAGTGTTTGGAGCCACTCAGACAGAGTTAGACTGCTGGCTTTCTTCTCCACAACCCTTGAAGAGTATTGGAAAGGGAAGTCAGGGCCTGAGGGACTGTGAAGTAGAGAAAGGACCGATTCCTGGTGTTGGGTGGGTGGATGTCTTAGAAGTCAGGATTAGCTCTGGTGTAGGCATATTTAGCCCTCCATTGAGACCATCAGCTTAGCATTTAGCCTTTCCTAGCTCCTTGATGGCTTGATAAACCCTACTGTGTGGGCTTGGATGATTTGTATACCTTGGCTATGTGGAAGACTGCTTTGACCCTTATTACTTAAGGAATCATGCCCAGCTTGGGGGTGGTAGTGTTGCTAAGAGATTGATGAGCACATTGGCCTATGGTTGGGTGGAACGTTGCAGCGACGTAGCTGGTTGCGAGACGAATTCCTTCTAAGATAAGTATTCTTGACTATTTTGTATCTGCATTTATATTTACTGATTAATGAATATGATGAACATGTGGCATGCTTGAATGAATGTATGTTTGCTTCCGCTATGTATATGGAGTATGCATCTTAGTATATTTTATGTTTAAGCTTTTTATTTCAGCATTATATGCCTCTTTATCTTCATGGGGATATTTTCCCGTATGTATGGTGATAGTAGCGTCCTCTTTGTTGGGTTAAGGGTCGGGGATGTTACAGCATGGTATCAGAGCTTATGGTTGCATCATGGGCCTGAATGGGCCATGAAGATGCAGTGACAGAGCTTATGTGGCATCATTTGGGCCTCAGAGGGCCATGAGAAACAGTTTACAAAGGCAGGTTGCCTACTGCCAGAAGAAACCAGGAGGAAATGGGTGAATGACAGGAAAATTCCCAGAAATTTTCTAAGTGCCAGAACTGTCGGCTCATCGAAGAACTTAGTGAGAAGTTCTTCCGATGCAGCGGATCCCTTAGTCCGAAGGTCACCCAATGGACTGCAATCGAAAGAAAATTGCGGAAGGAATTGCATTCGTCGGTCATCGGCCCATCGAAGGACTAAGTTGGAAGGTCCTCCGACATGGTGGAAGTGTTAGTCTGAAGCTCACCCACAACAGAGAGAAATTTCAAAAAAATTCGAAGTAGTGGAATCATCGGCGATCAGCGATGATTAGTTGATTGCATCATCGATGCCTAGATGATCCAGTTGCTGACGTAGCAAAAAGGTTGGCGACTACATCGAAAGAGGATAGACGATCTTGTGTCGCCATTGCGGAAGTTTAGAGCACTAACCTCCCGACAAATGAAGGTTCTGATTGCTGATGCCGATTAAGTTATGCTTCTGATCACCGATCGAAAGTTATTAGGGGATCGAACTGCCGATCAAAAAAGGATCAACATTGATGAACCATCGTTGCGGCTGCCGAGTGAACTAACCCACCGCTGCATTAGTCTTTCCACTCACCGATGCCGATGTGTTTATTGAATAGTGGTTCTGAGTTTAGTGTTCGGCAGTTTCGAAACTCCGGAAGTATTGAGGGTTAAATCGTCGATACCAACGCATCCGATGAAATAATGGATCCGATCGCTGATCGGGAATGATTAGTGGTATGTCGATCGGAGGAGTTAGGGCTTGTGGAGCCGCCATTGCGGACATCTATGGGACTAAATGTCTGATGCCACAGCAGGATGTCACTTCGACCACCGACAAAGTGGTGAACCGCGAAAACCCTAGAAGGTATGTTGGCCATCGTCGCGGAAGCCTTGACAAACCAGCCATCTGATGCACAAATCACCCGACTGCCAATGCAGCGGTTAGTCAATTGTATCGTCGATGAAGTTCGGAGTGATAGATGATTATGGATCCGATACGGTGGAGGAAATTAGTCCAGCAGATCGCCGATAAAAATTAGAATAGCAAACCACTACGATGGAGAAAACTAGACATCCTAGCTGTCGAAACACCGGAAGGTTAGTGAAGAAAGGACTCGATGAACGGTCCTTGACATCACCGATGCAGATTGGAAGTTTAGACGATTTGCTCGCCGAAACACTGAAAAAGTAGTAGGGAAGAGACCCGATGAGGAGAAGGAAATTTTGGGTTTTTCAAAGGTGGATTTTTTGAGCAAATTCCAACTATTTTTCAGTGGATTTCAGCAGACTGCCAGTGGATTACAAGGCTGGAAAGGAAGAAAATTCTAGGTGACTGAAGTTGACATTTCAAACCAGAATACATTTGGTAAAAAGCATAATTTTTGAAGTGGTGTGGTTTCCACACCCGAGGTCAGAATGAAGCATGTGGATAGGCGTTGGAAAGCTTATCTAGCAGGGAACAAGGGAGAGTCACTAGAATTTGAGTGTGGAGCAGCAAAGTGCTAGTGATTTCTTGAAAGAGAAATGTGTTGCTAGCAATATGGACAAATCTAGGAATTGCATACCTAGAGGTAGCAAGACCATGAAGTCAAACCAGCTGTTGTGTGGAAGAGGAGTTCCATGCAAGGATGAGGGACTTGAAAAGGGAAATTTCCTTAAACCATATCTTGCTAGTTATAATTACAAGTTTTATGCATGAAATGTATCAGGATATGCCTTGCATGCATAGGATATTACATGTTGGTAAGAATAGTGAGAGTTACACATTTATAATGAACCAATAATGATAATCATTGCATTGGTGTTGGCATTAGTGGAAAAACCAACAACAACATGGACATGGCTGAATATGTTGCTGAGGATGACGAATGCGACCAGCAACCCTATAGAGAAAGGGATGAGGCCACAAGTCCAAAATCAAAAGTTGGTGAGCAACTTCTGCAATCTCCTACAAACCAAACTGGTAATGTCAAGGGTATAAGTAGGACCCATGAATGTAAGGGTTTGATTATGACAATTCCATGGAGTGGTAAAAGCAAGAGATCTCATACCATGTGGGTATTTGAATTTTATACTACATTCATATATAAATGTGTCATGCCTGTGTTATGTTGTGATGAGCTAGTAGCCCAAGGAAAGTAAGCACTGATGATCTTGATTATAGTAATGCATCCAATATGAAGTAGTCATGGTTAGGCCATGCATGGTATGTTTGAATGCACAAGTAATCCTGAATCGATGCAAGGTAGCATTGAGTGGATATGCCCTAAAATATTTTATAAATCTTGTAGTTATGCATTGAATGGATGCATATGAAGGGTGTGAGTAACTGATTACATAAGTATGGGTGAAAATGTTGTGATGCATTGCATGAATGCATTGAGATAGTGCATGTGATATTATGAATAACTAATGGCTGAAATGATGAATTGATGACAATTATAGAACCATTTCAAGAGCTGTTATGAATGGAGGATAGTAAGTGCATGAAGAGGGTAGTCAGGATCGATTGGCTGTCGGAAATGCTCTATGGAAGGGCAAGGTGGTACAATGATACGCTTGTGAAGTAAGGAGTATCTAAACAATTCATTTAAATTGCATAAATGATGTGACTGTACCCTGTAATTTAAAGTATGATAATGATTGCGTGAAGTAAATGAGTTTTGGTAATATTAATGTGATTAACAGCTGGAAGTATTGGAATTTTATAAATTCTAAAAATGCTTCAGTGATTGTTGCAGCAATGAAAAGGTTATATGCATCAAGACTTACCAAGTGTTTGGCTGATTGAATTTCAAGTTTCAGGTAGATTGTTTGGAGCATGGAAATGAGAGTAAGACCATGAAAAAGGCCGGAATCTACCATGTGAAAGAGCCAAACCTCATGAGAAGAGTCTCATGGCTGTGATAATAGGTTGTATGCATAATGAGTTGTAAATTTGAATTTGTGAATTTCGGATTTGAGAAATTATTGACAACTACTAATCACTATTGGCTTGCATAGAATTGTGTCAAGAGGACGCATTGTAAGTGGGTGTTCATGTTATGAAGCTTAAAATTATAACGGGCATAGTGGTGTTGCTTACAAGAGACCCACAAATGAGGGATCACCTCATTTCCAAGCAAATCAATTTCTGTAGTATATAGAGTTGCAAATACCTATTGAATTGAATTACTAATGTCATTGTTTGGTTATGGAACAATCAAATTTGGATTGTATTATCAGATAAAGATTGACTGTTTGGCTACTTGATGAATGTGCCAGGGGTACACATTGTAGGAAGATCATGTGTGATAGCCTGCAGGAGCCAAACTTCATGGGGAGGTTTCCCCTATCTTGGAAATGGGTTTCGGGTGAAACTCCATTGGACATTTTGGAAATGTCTCATCTGCACTACATGTTTGGTAAGAAACATGAGTGAGATGGTGTGGATTATGTTGGTAAGACATGTGTGATGGAAAACCGAGGGACTGTCAACTCAGAGAAGGGAGCCCCCATTCCTCCTTAACGAAGGAATACTGCCTTGGCAAATGGATAAGTGTTATGTAACCCTATCTAAGAATATGCATGTCAAATTATTAAGATTCCATATGCAGAACATGTTTTGATTTTATTTCCATTATGACCGATTGCTTGAGTATGAATAGGGCCTACATGGCACACACCGAAAAAGGGTGCACACTTTCCTGATGTCGGATCATGGAAGGGTTTTCAATATTGATTACACCCTAGGGAGTGGATGCACTCCTGGTGTCTCAATACTTGATAGTGAATGATGTGAAATATGATTATAGTTTTAGAGCAATAATGCTGTTGAGTTTAATTATGTTGCTTGTGTTGTTAGGCTAAACAGAGGTAGCCTGGTGTTGTACACTAAATGGATAATGGCTTGGGCTCATCCTACCTTCTACTAAAGAGCACCGAGAAGGGAATGGTTTCTTGTGTGATGTGGGGTAGTGGAATTAGAGCTCACTGCTGGAAATGAAACCTGGAAATGGTCGTTTATTGTTAATATAAGTGCATGTGTTATTGTTGATGGCCTGATAAACCCAACGATGTTGGCCTGGCTGATGATATAAGTGCAGGTGATTTGTTGATGGTCTGATAAACCCAACTGAAGGTTGGCTTGACTGTGTAATTATTTGATGTTGTTGAAATTGGGGAAATGTCACAGTGTTGGCTTGACTACCTGCAGTCTGATAAACCCAACTAATAGCTGGCTTGGCCGAGTAGCCTGATAAACCTAGTAGTGTATTGGCTTAATTTCCTACGGCCTGATAAACCCAATTGTGTATTGGCTTGGCTGAACGGTATGATAAACCCAACTGAAGGTTGGCTTGACTGTGCCTGATATATATGTAAAAGGATGTTGTGAAGCAGCCTGCATGCTGACCTAACATCCAAGTCCATAGGCGATCCCAAGGCTTGCAAAGCGAAGCGGGATCCTGTGGACCAACGAGGAAACGCACAATACAAATAAGTATTGGATTAGTTTGCAATTATTGCTTATGAATATACATGTGTATATGATTTGGTTATGATGTTTTAAGCTCTTGTTTAAGAAGTAAAAACCGATGGGAATAAACTAAACATGTGAAACTATTCAATGTTTGAATATAGGTATCGCTGGAAGCGAGGACTACGAAAGCATCCTAGGGGTGCATGTGGACATGTGACTATCCTGAAGAGCTCAGAGTGAGCAGTAATGAAAAAGGTGCTAGTGAGACTGTTAAGGTCCTAGCAGCCGAGACAAACCATGTGGGGAGGCTCCATGGTTGCGAAGTCTGAAATAGACCAGAGACACTAAGTGTCATGACCAAGAGGGATTCGTCCAGCATTCACGGTGAAGTGAAAGAGGCTGAGAGCATGAAAACAACAACGGCGGTGTGGGTTCCAGGATGGAACAAAACAAAGAGGGGAAAAACTCTTGCTGCTCTCTCTTGCCCTTTTGATTATATATATATATATATATATGAATTGTGAAAACAAAAGATTGTTGAATGCATGTATGATTGAAAATGGAATGTGTGTATTTGTTTAAAGTAAATTGTGAATGCTGGAATGGTTAATTCCCTACCCAATAATAGACATGAATGAGCTCATTTGCATGTTGGGAAGGCATGAAAAATATGAAATTCTCCTTGATGATACTTGTACTGTCATGCCAATTGGGCAATTAATTGACTGATATTAATGCCTATATTATGCTTGGTCTAACAGAATTTCAATGATGCATTTCACAGGTGAGAAAGGTGAAATCCAATGGTGCACATTGATCATGGCAGTAGACCAAAAGTTGTTGGACTTGGTTGGAAGTCTCCTTCAAATGATTGCCAGGACCCAAGAGAAACTTGGAGAGATGCTCAAGATACAGAAAAGGCAGAATGAGATGAACCACCAAATTTTGCAAGACTCTATTGGTTTGCGAAAGGAGGTAAAAAGCCTTCTGGCAACAATCCCTAAGGGCAAGGAAAGTGGATCAATTATGGGACATTCATCTAAGCGATCCCTTAAGAAACGTCCCAGGCATGAAGACTCAAAGGAAATTGAGCAGGTAAAGGTGAAGCAGCCAGCGAAATGTTGGAAATGTGGAGGACATCATTTACGCTGGGATTTCCCAATGAGGGAACATAAAGAGGGTAGCAGCCACAAAGTTCCTAGACTTGGGGATGGGTCGAAAGCTGAGAACCAGCAGAAGAAGCTCGTGGAAGCCGAGGGGCTTGGTCCTGAAAGTCCAAAGTAAATAATTGAACATGGGACAGATCTGCAAAATTTTGAAATTTTGATGTGCAAATTGTATATGTATTCCTATGTATTGGAACATCGAGGACGATGTTATTCCAAGGGGGAGGGGATTGTAATGCCCCAGTTTTGACCCCGTTTACATTAAAAGGTGCATGATGTATATATTGTAATTAATCATGGTGTGGAGCTAAAGGCAAAATCTCACCATCGATTCGGCTGTGTTATGTTTCGGAAATAGGGATCGTTGTCGATGGTATATCGTGCTATCCAGCACATTATAGTTTTGGCCTCATGTAAATATGCACATCAATTAAAATAAACCTACAACGAGCTACGACGGTGCAACGTTATATGAAAAGCGCATGATTCCTAAGGTTAAGGGGGGGATTGTCTAAACCGTGGGAGCCATTGGGAGTTTTCCATGTGTTGATCACCCACTAAACTTCTGTTATTTGATTAGATGGGAGCAGTTATGGCTGGGGAGTGGTGGGTGGCAGGAATGCCAATATTTGCCCCATGTACACTCCACCAGCAAGCTCACTCTTCACATCATTGGGACAGGGAAAGGATTACCATGCTCTCCACTCTTCCACTCATGGGTTTTTGGTCTTGACCATCTCATGCAAGCAGGGGTCAGCTCTATTCTCCCTTCTCTCGCTATTTGCTGGTCGATGGATCTGTTTCTCCTCCCACAATGAGTCATTTTGTTCATCCTCACATAGAGAGTCATTCTCTCTCACCTTCTCACGCATAGGAATTCTGCGTTGGTTTTCCTCATGCGGGGAGCGGGAGAAATCGTGGCTGTCACTCAGGATTTTCGGGTGCAGGATCCATTCACGCTCAAGGATGTGTGCCTATGTGTTCCATACCGGTTCTGGTGGTAGGTGTATGTCTCCTTGCCGATTGTGGCCATGTATGTTGCCGATTGTGGTCTGCGTCTATGTTTTCCCCTGTCCATGCTGGGAGTGTGGCTTCTTTCCCATTTGCGGACTATGTAATGTTGCCATCGTTTCCTTGTGAGATTGGGACTGTGGTATTCCCCTGGTTTTGGGTTGATGTGTATGCAAGTACCTTTTTGGGTTGCTACTGAGTTGTTTTGGCCATGCTAGGGCCAAGAACAACTCTGAGTCCTCTTGTTGACTTGATCCGTGTTCACCTTTTCGTTTGGGGTTGTCACCCTGTTGTCTTTATTTTCATCACAGAGATGTGAGCTGCTTGTTTTACTGTGGGTATGCAGTGGTGGGTCTTCGGACTGTTTAGAGTAGGATTAGAGGCTGGGTATGCTTGAGAAAACTGGTGTTTGGAGCCACTCAGACAGAGTTAGACTGCTGGATTTCTTCTCCACAACCCTTGAAGAGTATTGGAAAGGGAAGTCAGGGCCTGAGGGACTGTGAAGCAGAGAAAGGACTGATTCCTGGTGTTGGGTTGGTGGATGTCTTAGAAGTCAGGATTAGCTCTAGTGTAGGCATCTTTAGCCCTCCATTGAGACCATCAGCTTAGCATTTAGCCTTTCCTAGCTCCTTGACGACCTGATAAACCCTACTGTGTGGGCTTGGCTGATTTGTATACCTTGACTATGTGTAAGACTGTTTTGACCCTTATTCCTTGAGGAATCATGCCCAGCTCGGGGGTGGCAGTGTTTCTGAGAGATTGATGAGCATGTTGGCCTATGGTTGGGTGGAATGTTGCAGCAGCGTAGCTGGTTGCGGGACGAATTCCTTCTAAGATAAGTATTCTTGACTATTTCGTATCTGCATTTATATTTATTGATTAATGAATATGATGAACATGTGGCATGCTTGAATGAATGTATGTTTGCTTACGCTATGTATATGAAGGAGTATGCATCTTAGTATGTTTTATGTTTAAGCTTTTTATTTCAGCATTATATGCCTCTTTATCTTCATGGGGCTATTTGCCCGTATGTCTGGTGATAGTAGTGTCCTCTTCATCGGGTTAAGGGTCGGGGATGTTACATTATTGGTCATACCAAAGTGAAAGGTACATTTGATATACCTTGTACTCTTGTTGTTGCATTCCAATGTCTCCTTGGGACAATTTTAAAATCTTGATAAAAAACCAATTGCATAAGTTATCTCTGGTCTAGTTGTGGTAATATAGATCAATTCTCCAAATAGATCATACACATTATAGAGAGATATCTATTTGTGATTTTGAATGCTCCAATGGAGGTTCAAATTGGTAATTTGACCCTTGGGGTCGGAAGAGTTGATTCTAGAATTCACAAAACATGAGAGGGGGACAATCCTGTGTGGGGTTTTCTTCCTAGTTGTGCTAGTACCAGAGGGAGAGGGGGACAATATAGGACAGGTTTCTAGCGATAGTTTCTCCCATGAATCGAATGATCCATTGGAGATTCGAGATGATAAAGTGACCTTGGAGGTTAGAAGTGGTGTTTGATAGAATTCACCCAATAGGAGAAGGGGACAATCATGTGTGGGGTTTTCTTCCTGGTTGCATTAGTACCTGAGCAAGAGGGGGATAATCCTAGATGTGTGTCTAGGGTCCAGTGTTCTCAATATCTAAATGCTCAAGTGGGGGTTCGAATTGACAAAGTTACCCTGGAGGTTAGTGGGGTGTTTTGAGAGAGGGGGGCAATCTCAAGCACTACTTGGGATCTCATTTCTTGCAAAAGGGGGCAATTACATGAAAGGTCACAAGATGGGAGGAAAGTTGTCATGTTGATGCCAGTCACACACTATTAATATAAGTTACTTAATCCTTTCGGTTTATATGCTTGGATATTATGATTTAGTAGGGAGGTTGTGTGTGCTTGATAAATGTTATTTTAAGGAAAGTTTTAACTTCCTTCGGGGTTAACAGTTTTCAGGGATATCTTTACTCCTTTGTGATAGTAACTGTTCTATGAATTTGTAATGGAGAATATTTTAATGAAATATGATTTATAAGTTATTAAATGTATCATTATATCTGTATGCATGTGTATTTATTATCAAAGTTTAAATATGGTTTGGAATAAAAATAAATGATTGGAAATATTTGTGATGTTGTGAGTTCCTACTAGTAGTACAATTGCCAAGATTTGTCGAGGATGTGTTGCATTGTAATTTAATTATGGCTTTTTAATCATTTATTCAAGGCTGATATGGAATTTCATGTGGCTAAACATGACATCCCAATAGCAGGTCATGCATTAGTTAAACTATGTTGCTTAGAGTTCCATATTTGTGTAGAAACTAGTAATATTTTTTGTAGGAATTGTAGAGATTGTTTTCAGTCATTGAATGAGAAAGATTTAGTAATTTAATTTTTATGAAAAGTGAATGTTTAGGATTGATATTTTGGACATACGTGAATATATTATGCATGCTTCAACATCTGAATCATATTTGGGATTTTTTTGTTAAAACTATGCTTCCTAGTTAGTGACTAGCTGCTTATTTACTAGTTAAGAGTTTCCTGATTAGTTTAATGAGAAAAATAAAATTATGATAAAGGAAAAGATCTGATTATGTTAACTTATCTGTTGTACATAACTTAAACTCATCCCTCTATACCTCCATAGATATCCCCTATACATTTCCTTACCCTTAATCCCTGGAGGGGTATGTTGCAACTGACTACATGTTCCTTAAGTGACTACTTGTCTTAAACGATCATGCTTTATATTTTTCATCCAGTTTTTTTCCCTTAAGGTTTGTTGGATCTTGGTGAAAAAATAAACCTTTATATCAACCTATGTGATTGACATTTTATTTTTATTTTTATTTTTTTTATTTTTTATTTTTTATACTAGGGGAATCAACAACTGGGGACTGGGATGGTACTCACGTGACATGGGGTCCATGGATCCATTCCCACTACCACTATACCCCTAGGTTCCCCAAAACAACCTGCAATCATGGGACACAGATCTGGGTGTGATTTGAACTCGTGACCTCCTTTACAACATATCAATGAATCACCAATGAGCCACACCCATGCGAGGACACCTATGTGATTGACATTAGATGTCATGTACCTTAAATGATTATTGAGGGTCTCTCCTTTACCTTTTTTAGGATTAGTATCCAATTGATTTCCAAAACAATTTGTAAATGTTATTTTTCGTCCTTCCTTCTATAATCGAACAATGAACCTTAATACTTAAATGTTGAGAAAAATGAAGGAACACAATGCTCTTTTGTGTATTACTTGATCTGTATTTTTGTAAGATTAAAGCATGGTTGAAATAATTGAGATGAGATAACAATGTTCAAAGATATTTTCATCCATGGGATAAGATAAAACAACATATTACATCTCTTTAATAAAGATTGAAGAGAGGCAACAATTGAATTAGGGCATACTATAACATTTGGTATTACAAAATGATTAGTTAAAATGCAGATTGTTCACATTTCCCTTGAAATTGAAGATGATCAAAAGACATATTTTGTGTGTACCCATACATTATAACTTCCACATAGATTTAATACTTTAATTAGATAATGTACTGTACCCAAATAAAAATTCAGGCACATTAAATCCAACTTTCCAAAAGAGAGTAAATCTGATCCCCAAATTTATCCAATCAATGGATTTATTGTGTTTATCGGAATATGAATAACATGGTGCATCCCAAATGAATACCGTCCAACCATTGTAATATTCCCAATCGGGTTTGATATATAACCACTTTTTCCCAATCCAAAATCATAACTATCAACCCCAAATAATCAATGGATTCGAAACTAGGAGCACTAGTTCAAATCTACCCACACAAAACACTAGGTTTCCAACTCTTTCAAAAACCTCCCAACATGATCAAATATTTACCAAAAAACTTCGATGTGACCCTAATAATACAAACAAAATCCAATACAACCACTAAAAAAATCCATAGTATATTTATGGTAGCTTTGAACACTTTACACATGCATTTATAACTGAGGGTGCACTAGCATAAGTGTACATACTAACTCGTTGGTAAAATGATCATATCTCAGGCATATGGAAAAAAATTTGGATGAAATAAAAAGTGTTTACTACTGGAAACAATTCTCCCAATTCAATAGAATATGTTTAAAAACCCAAAAACACTCATAAATGGTTGAACTATAAAGTGACTTTCGACCCCTTTTACACAGGTACAAGATTGAGAACACCCACAACCATAGAACTTCAAAATACACCCAAAATACTTACAAACACACTCAAATAAATAAAAATGGATATTTAATAGATAATAAGGACTCTTATTAATTATTTACACTCATATAACAATTTTACACAATCATACATTAAATGATTTGCTCATAGTCCACCATTTACTGATATATTAAATTATGCTTGAACTTTGAACTACATATGGGGATAACACTGTGATTTTTATTATTGATGGAGAATTTAAAGAGATTAAATTTATGGATGCTAAAAAATATCAAAATGTAGATAAATAAATGCTACAAAGAGAGTATAAATGGATTCTACAAAACCACAGAGATGAGAGGGAGCGTTACTGCTCCAAATGAGTAATTTCCTTCCATTATTGTCCCCTCCAAAAAAATATTTCGACCCCAAAATTCATATATACCACCTATAGTTATCCCTCCATAAACTATAAGTGATATACAACTATTATATCGGTCCTCATGAGATTTGGACATCCACAAGTGCACCCTCCTCAAGCAGAAATCACCACAAACAATGCGCTCCAAAAGCATAACAAATACACACTTCTACTAATTGGAACTTGAACACATATTAAATATTTAGGACCCACTAATGTATATGAACATAA
This sequence comes from Pseudotsuga menziesii, assembly GCA_001517045.1. Taxonomy (NCBI): domain Eukaryota; kingdom Viridiplantae; phylum Streptophyta; class Pinopsida; order Pinales; family Pinaceae; genus Pseudotsuga; species Pseudotsuga menziesii. The sequence continues at coordinate 406,817 of LPNX010486308.1, forward strand.
TGACATACAATAACTCTCTGTATAGAAATCTACAATTTATTTCTCCTCTCAATCCATTTCCATGAAGCATAATGAAGAGACCTAGGTGATCTCCTCCTCTCTAGTAGATAGGGTGGAATCTTTCACAACCAAAACTAGTAACAAATGCAAGGGGAACATATCCTAATATATGAGAAACCAAAATATCAGTGTCCAATATAAAAAAACTAACAATTACAAAAATCTCCTTCATCTGTCTCTTCATCCTTTTTATAAATCTTCATGGAGCATTTCTCTCTCATTCTAGAATTCTCTCACAAATATCTAATAAAATATTAGTAAATGTTATTTAAATGAGATAATGACACCTTGGGACCCATTTCCTTCCTCTCTAATGTTATTTTTCCAAATAATAACTTCATCTACCTTGCAAATTCAAATTGAGAGGATTAGCTTGCTTTTGGGGGAGTTGCACTCTCATGTGGGCCCACCTCTAGCACCATCCTTGGATAAATTTAGGACCCACAACATGTCATAAGATGTTATAGGACCTGATTCTTGTCATGGATTTCATATATTTTCTATTTTTATCCCCGGGAGTTACAACCCTTGAGATGCCTTCATGAGAAGATTCCTTGCACCTTATATGGGAGTTACACCACATATTTGGACTTATTCCACCACTAATGCACCCTCCTTGTCCAAGTTATCTCAAAATATTAATAAAATTGACTTTTAGGAGAGAACAATTCATTGCTCCATGAATTTTTCCTTGGACCTCGGTTTTTCCATAGTGCTTCATGACCCCAATTCACCACTTTAATAATGTATCATGACTTTACCAAGTGACTTAGGCCATTTAATCCCCTATTCCAATGGAGTGGTATTTAGAAAAAAATTTGGGGACATTACGATCCTCCCCACCCAAGTATGCTTGTCCTCAGGCAATTTAAACCTAGGAGTGTTAATGCTTTTTTTTCTTCCCCAACTTATGCTCATTGATATTTATACCTCCTTCCTTAGTGATGATTGTTCACAAGGTTGCAATTTCAAGTGGAGCAAGTCATCATCTCTATATCCCATACTCTGAACCATAATAAGGTTGAAAATGATGCCATGGTTTCAAATAAATTGAAAGGAGGCACAATATACTTTGCTCAAAGTATGGTCTTGCAACATACTGTCATAGGAATCCTCCTAACGACTTCCATCCAGAAGATTAACTCTACACTGGAACCACTCAAACAACTCCCCAACAAACTAGAGTACTAAAAATGTCACCACATGAAAGCCAAAATGACTCTCACTTTTGGGTTTGTTGTTGAATGTTTTCCTTGCAACTGTATCTTCATGCCGCCGAGCTATTTTGAGAAAGGGATCACCATGTTTCTATAAGGCCATTTTGATCATAATCCTGCTCTCTAGATATAGCTCCATCTACTCAACTGTCTTGCCAACCATTGAGTCCTAAAATGATCCCAGGGTCCCAAATGAACCTAAGAAATGTAGAGTATCTAAGACACCTAATCCAATTAATACCAGGATCCCATTGTATGTGTTGCAACTCTCCGATCATCACTTTCACCTGAAACCATCCATCACTATGAAATATGACAGGATCCCACCACCAAATTGGAACTTCATCACTCCCAATGTTGATTCCCCTCCGTGAGTCTCTCCAATAGAACATGAATATCCTATTTTTCAAGATTCAAACCAAAACTATGTCACATGTCCCATCCAACTGACTCAGGTCAAACTCCCTTATCATTCCATGATAAATGAAGGCATCGTACAACAATAATAGATTCCTTTGTTGTTTCTCACAAGAATAGACATTGAATGGTATGATTTGACCCCAATATCCATCCATGTCATACATATATCCGTCGAATCCATGGATGTGTATACTCCTCTACTGGATTGTCCATAATAGGAATTCCCATCTTCCCCTTTCAATACTAAGTCTCTCTCCCATTGGGGCCGCTCATGATCCTTCTGGTGCAAAACAAGTGCCTAACAAACATACTCCATGACAAATTTCTCCTCAAGCACCTGAAAATGAAATATCCTCATGTTCAACCCTCACATGAGGCTCCTTGATCACATCATGTGTGCAATCAACCATGTGCAATTGGTTTTCTGAATTGTAGGAGGAAGGGTGCATTCTTTCCAACTCCCTACGAAGTTATCCAGCCTATATTTTTTATTCTTGAAGTGACGTTTGGGTGCTCTTCAAAGAATCATGTGTGATATATAGTTCATGGGTGAGTCTTTCAACTTCATCCTCTTCATCCTCTTCTTCCTGCAGTGCACTATGGTACATATAATCAATCCTAGAAAGATAATCCCTGTCGGAAGGAAAGTGTAGATAGTTAACTTTCATGGTTGTCACTGCTTTTCGAATTTCCTCCAGTTCTGTAGGAAAATATTTTTCTTCCAAACCATGATTTTTCTCTGAAGCTATCCAACAACAATCTGCAACCAAGGCATTAATGTCATAAAAAAAATTATGGTTTCCTTAATTTCTTCTTCGTTTACCTTCAATTGACCTACTAGAAAATGTGGCTCATGGAACAATCCTCTTCAACAATATTTTTTGATTTGCTTCCATCTTTCATGAAATTGAAATTAGCTTCGTAATGAAGCTCTAATGGTGTAGGAAGGATGATTTTTTTTCTTCCTCAAAATATGATCTAGAAGATGCTTCTGCACCACCATCCTCATTAGAAGCCATTATTTCATCAAGATCCTTATTAGTGATCTCCAATTCACCAACATAGAAGCTTGAGTGTCTTTCCATTTTGCATCCATATTCTGGAAGTACTATTTTCACATATTCTAATGGCTAATATAAAAAATCATATTTCTTGTGGCATGAATCCGCAACACAAAATGAATATTTAACAACCAAATCAACATTATAAGATTCTACAATACAATTATCCACATGTGGTAGGGATGCTATCTCTTGATGATGCAAGGAAATATGATTGCTGAGAAAATCAATTTTTGTTCATACCTTAGTATTGTGTTTACATCCTCCTCAAGTCATCAATTCATGATGGCATGCTCCCCCATTTTGTGACCCATCAGAAGACTCAAGGTTGCAATATTTGAATCCTTTAGGTCATTTGTAGGATGAACCATGATTGTTGATTTTCCACATTCTAAACACCACTTATCATGGGAATAGTTAGTTTCTCTATTTGTAAAGACACTGAACATCCTCTCCATAATTTTTGTTGCAAAGCATTCTGGTAGCAAGGATTTACATTGCTTTAGTAACCTCTCATGGTTCTTCCTTAACCTTTCCCATTCAATTTCCTCCTCTTCAAATGTGTATATGTTGTCACAAAAGGAATCATCCAACTCATATTGAATATTCAAGAACCTGTCTATGGTTAAACTATTTCATTATATTCCATTGAATAAATGAAACCATCTTCAAAAAATGATTCTTCCCATGTTAAGCTCTCCTTAAGATCCCATGCATTTGGTTCCAACCTCATGTTTTCAAAACTTTGAAGAAGGTTTTTTTTAGTTCCCAATATGTCGAGGAACATGCTATAATACCATTGTAATACACCCAATTAAAAATTTAGGCATATTAACTCCAACTTTCCGAATAGAGAGTAAATTTATTTTTTAAATTTATCCAATCAGTGGCTTTATTGTGTTTATCAGAATATGAATAATATGGTGTAGCCCAAATGAGTGCTATCAAAACACTATAATATGCCCAATCAAGTGTGATATATCACCACTTAATTTTCCCACTCCAAGATCAGAACTATCAACCGCAATGCAACCCCGAAGAATCACTGGATTCGAAACTAGGAGCACTAGTTCAAATCCTCCCACAAAAAACACTAGGTTTCCAGCTCTTTCCAAACACCTCCCAACCATCTCCCAACAGAGTCAAATATTTACAAAAAAGATTCAACGTGACCCTAATATTCCCCAACACACAGAATATTACCCCTAACAAACCCCATAGAACCTTTATGGAAGCTTTGAACACTTTACATGGACATTTATAACTGAGGGTGCGCTAGCATAATTGTACAAATTGACCAACTGGTAAAATGATCATATATGGGGCACATGGAAACCTTTTTGGATGAAATAAAAAGTTTTTTATATTGGAAACAATGCTCCTAAAATAATTGAATAGGTTTTAGAACCCAAAAACACTAAAAAATGGTTGAACTAGAAAGTAACTTTCGACCCCTTTTACACTATTACAAGATTGAGAACACCCATAACCATAGAGCTTCCAAATACACCCAAAATAATTCCAAACACACTTGAATAAAGAAAAATGGATTGATAATAGATAAAAAGGACCCTTATTAATATTTAATACCCATATAACAATTTTACACAACCATACATTAAATGATTTTATCATAGTCCAACATTTACTCATAGAATAAATTGTGCTTGAATATTGAACAACATATGGGGAATAATAGTGTGATTTTTATTAAAAATGGAGAATTTACATAGATTAAATTAATTAAATATACAAAATATCAAAATATAAATAAGGAACTATTGCAAAGAGAGTATAAATGGATGCTACAAAACCATAGAGAAAAGAGGGAGAGTTATTGCTCCAAATGAGTGTTTTTCATCCACGGTTGCGACCTCCAAAAGCATTATTTCGAACCCAAACTTTAGATATACCACTTGCAATGCACCCTCCATAAAATATAAGTGATATATAGCCATTGTGTTAGTCCTAATTATATTTTTAAAACCACAAGTGTGCCCTCCTCAAGCAGAAATCACCACAAACAATGCGCTCTTGAAGCACCACAAATTCATACTTCTACTAATTGGAAATTGAACACACCTTCAAGATTTTGACCCCACTAGTATATATGAACATTAAAACCTGTAATACATCTCTATATAGAAATCTAAAATTGACTTCTCCTCTTAATCAATTTCCATGAAGCACAGTGAAGAGATCTAAGTGATCTCTGCCTCTCTTCTAGATAGGGTGGAATATTTCACCACCGAAACTAGTCACAAATGCAAGGGGCACATATCCCAAGCTATGAGAAACCACAAGATCTCTCCAATATCAAAATTCAACAGTGCCAAAATTCCCTTCACTTGTGTATTCACCCTTTTTATAAATCTTCACGTAGCATTTCCCCCTCATTCTAGAATTCTCTCACAATTATTTAATAAAATATTAATAATTGTTATTTTTATGAGAGAATGACGCCTTGGGACCCATTTAATTCCTCTGTAATGTTATTTTTCCAAATAATAACTTCATCTACCTTGCAAATTCAAATTTGAGAGGATTAACTTGCTTTTGGGGGAGTTACACTCTCATGTGGGCCCACCTTCTCCTCTATTTCCCTCCTTGGATAAATTTATGACTTTCAACATGTCATAAGTTGTCATAAGATGTCATAAGACTTGATTCTTATCATAGATGTTATAGATTTTCTATTTTTATCCCAAGGAGTTACAACCCTTGAGATTCCTTCATGAGAGGATTCCTTCCACAGTGGATGGGAGCTACACCACATGTTTGGACTCATTCCGCCACTAATGCACCCTCCTTGTCCAAATTTTCTCAAAATATTAATAAAATTTATTTTTAGGAGAGAATGATTCCTTGCTCCGTGAATTTTTCCTTGGACCTTGATTTTTCCATAGTGCCTCATGACCAATCCACAACTTTAATAATTTATCACCAACTTAATAATGTATCATGACTTTACCAAGTGACTTAGGCCATTTCATCCTCTAGTCCAATGAAGTGGTATTTAGAAAAAATTTCGAGGTAATTTAGATATTTATAAAATAATATAGTGGGAAGATATAATCTACATATGCGTTTAAATAATTATGAAACAACCTATTTGGGAGAATATACCATCACACCATCATGTGTTTATGGTATTGGTAGGGGACATAATTATGACCATCTTGAGGTTCATAAATACCTTTATACCATACCACCTCCTGTGATATTGGTACCATTTTTTAGGAGTGTCATTTTACCGTAGGAGATAGTCAACCCATCACATTTCGAAATTGAGGCAATGGATGGGATGGTGGACACCATGTGAAATACATTGGGAAATGTTTCAGTTTCTTTAGCTAGGGAGAGACCTAGACCACCCCTTGTTTCAAAAAATATTGATGTGCATTGGGTGGGCATATTAGTACTTAGTCAACTATGACATGATGGTTTATTGTAATATGCTATTAGTACCCGATATGCATATTTTCAATTGTATAAGAGATGCATTCTGCAACCCATAGGTAAGGTATAGTAATGTACAATTATGTATGCTTAAATTATATTTATTAGTCATCAATTAATCATCTTAATACATGTAGAATCAAGGCATTAATTAATGGTATTTTATTTTTAATACATGTAGATGTTCATATTACTAGATGAGATCTACTCTAGTGAATGATTAGTTTCTCATCCACACATGATAGATGGAGGAGAATTCATTATTCTATGGCTGAGTTCTATAAGTTTTAATTGATATAAATTATGTACGTGCTTACATGTTTACAATTGGTAATTTCATTCTAAATTTCTCCATGTCCCTTATTTAAATTATATAGGTTAAAGACAAGGGTGTTTCCAATGGCTTTAAACTTGTGTATAAGCTTGATCCCATATATGAGGTTGAATATCCACATATAGTATCCACTGTTAGAGTTTGTACTTTAATTCAAATTAGATTGGGATATTTAAATGAAAGAATAACAAGCACAACAAGATACACAAGACACATATATTTTCCTCGAGGAAACCATAAAGGAGAAAACCCTAAAAACTTCCTCAGAATAGTTCCGTGACTAATAAAATATCACAAGATGAAAAAACTCAAGAATAAGAAGTCTTCTACAGCTCTCTCTCTTTCTCCTCTAGTGAACTTGTCCTCTCTCTCTCCTGATGCGAACTTGAGAGTGAGTGAGTGTGTTTAAATGAGGGAGGGAACCTCCCTATTTATATTCATTTGTTGCGTGACTCACTTAACTAACTAGGTCAACCAGGTTCTCTAATTTGGGTTGACTTACCTGGGAATACTTCAAAATAAATTTTATTTTATTTATCTTGGGGACTACAACCCTGAATTACAACAAAGATTTTACCTCAATGACTAAACATAATAATGACATTACAAACATAGGAAAAACATCTTCGGCGGGGGTACAATGAAATACAATTATAATATACAATCAAATATCTTCCAAAGTTACATTTACAACAACACTCCCTCTTAACTATGAAGGTACTCTCTCGCCACAATCATCAATACTTTCGGACACATCATCATCGTTGGATAATCATTGTCGCTATTGTTGTAGTCCTCATCTTTTCGATCATTGATTAGTGACATATATCCGTCATAAGAAGTTTCTACAAAGAAAACCGTATTTCATGTTGGGTGCAAGCCTAACCTGAATCTAGGTCTTCATCATATCCACGAGAAAGTCATCACGCAGGTATAACCCATGACCATACATTGTATTGCCATAGAAATCACATGCGTCTCCTACCATCATCTTGCCGTATCCAAATCATCTCATCATCACACATGGAGATCAACCTAGATCCACACCTCATGTCCAACATACCACCTATGTTCTACCAGCATGGGGACAACACCAAGAGCACCTTAGGTGCATTACCTGGGTCTTCCACCATGTGAGAATCGCCTAGGAGAACCCCAGGTGCATTACATCTCTCAACAATCAGCCCATGTTCTACCAGCATAAGAACACCCCATGTGCATTACATCCCAAGGACCACCTGCATCTACCATACTACCACAATGCGAGAATCTCCTAGGAACACACCAAGTGTCTTTGTGACCAGTGTAATTCTCCACATCTCCAACATGGGAACACGCCAGGAGAACCCTAGGTGCATTATGTCCCAAGGACCAACTGCGTCTACCAACATGCGAGATCTCTCTCTAGTGCATCTTCTTATTCTATTCTCTCACCATCTTTAGCAAGGGAGCATGCCAGCAGCACCCTAGGCGCATTATGTCCCAAGGACCACCTACGACTTCCGCCATGCGAGAACTCATCACTCCCTCTTTCTAGGGATTTCGATCTGGATGAAACCATGTCTCTCTCTGAAGTATTCAACCTTCACTCTGGATAACAACTTGGTCAATACATCGGTTATATTCTTGTCTGTCGCTACATACTAGAGCTTCATTGTTCATCTCTGCACCATATCTTGGATATAGTGATACTTGATCTCAATATGCTTCGACTTGTCATGGAACATCGAGTTCACTGAAAACTTCACAAAACTATGGTTGTCACAAAAGATACAAGTCGCCTCTAACTCAAGATCAAACAAATAAGATAGTAGATTTTGAATCCATATTGCCTCACAACTAGCCAAACAGGATGCAACATACTCTACTTTGGTTGTACTCAATGCTACATATGACTACTTCCTGCTAAACCAGGAGATCATACCAAATCTCAAAATGAAGCAGCATCCTAAAGTTCTCTTCCTATCAGTGGCACTTTCTGCCCAATCTGAATCAACATAATCATGTAGATTAATATTCTGATTTGCTTCATACTTGAGCTCATACTCAACTATACCCTTCAGGTACCTTAATACATGCTTTGCATCAATCAGGTGAACATGTCTTGGATCCATCAGGAACTAGCTCAGGGTGTTCACGGTAAAGCATATGGTTGGCATCATGTTTGTTAGGTACATCAATAAACCAATCATCTGCTACATCAATTGAACCTGATGAAGCATCACACAATAGATTCAAGTTTGATTCCATAGGTTTGGTCATTTCCTTGCAATCCAACATTCCTAATCTCTTCAGAATATCCATGACACACTTTCCTTGACCAATGAAGATTCAATCCACACTCTTCCACACCTCCATTCCTAAGAAGTAATGCATCATTCCTAATTCCTTCATTTCGAGCTCAGCGAAAATCCTCCTCTTGGCATCTGCAATGAACTCATCCTCACCTGTCAGAAACAGGTCATCTACATATAGCAGCAGTATCACTGGTATTTAGCCTTCAAACTTGAAGTAAAGGTTGGAATATTATTTACTCTTGGTAAATCCTAAGCTCATTAAGAAGTTGTCCATCTTGTTGTACCATCCTTCCTCTGCATTTTGGACTCTATGTATCAGAACATTCTGTACTAGAGTGACAGGTATCCTACTCTGCTACTGATCTGTTATGTATCCATATATGTCATTGCTCAAGGTCACTGGTTACCAACATCCTCTATCTTGAACTTTGTTTAAAGTTCCTCTTGCACCCATTTATGAGATTTTTTCCTTTGTAGGATTCTATCTTCCACCTTGTAACTAAGGTTGAGATCTCCATCACTCTGGGTGATCTTCAAGATCCTCATGTAACTACGTGTGCTATCCCATGGGTTCCTTTTGAATTCATACAAATCCTTCTACGCACATGTGGTTCTCTGCTTGATATGAACTTCTACTTTACTAGAGAAGAGTGTCTAGTCAATGGAGAATGTATCACCATAATCTACTCCCTCTTTCTGAGAGAAACCAAAAACATTAATTTGTACTTCTTGTTGTTATCATTTGCTACATGCTTCATCTTGTAGCTCCACATGGAATATACTACGGAGTTCCCTTCACATCTCGGAATCGCATTCTAGACATCATTATTCATGATTGATTGATACTCCTTGGCCATGGAATACTTCCATCCTTTATTCTTTGTTGCTTCTTCGTAGTTGGAAGGTTTTGTATCAATGATGTCACTCAATAGCGCTACATAAATGGAGTGTGTCCGAGGAAGCTTATTTTCTTTGGGAGTCCCATCACACTTTTCTTCATCTTGGATGATCTTTCATGCCCAAGATGGTCTTCATCTCTCGTTGTGGATCTACCGCTCTCTTTGGCTTGGTCATATCATGATTCTTATATTCTTCTGAAGCTATTTATTTCATCATGGTGTCCCTGGCCCTGGGAGATTCAAGTTCCTCTTCATGTACGTGTTGGAGTGAATCTTCTAGTTGAACCATCATCACATGTTCTTTGGAACAAGTCTCATCCTGCTTTTCTTGTAGGTGATTGGATATGATCTTTCCTATTAGTCAAATTCAATAGCATGATTAGAAACATTTCATAATTTCCAAAACATATTAATAATGATAAGTTCTTATGCATAAATACATTTTTCAGACAATCATGTAACTATCTTAGGCTGTGCAACATTTTTCCATATCCCGTATACATATAGTAACTTTCTAGATGCCTTCCATCTCTACCAGAACATTATTAAGTGTGTGCACTACTCCCAATATGTCAACAAAGAGGTTTCATTCTAGATAAGTAGCAATGAAAGGTTGTACAACACCATAGGCTACTTACCCATCACATGCAAGTCAGTAGTATATTGTTCATATAATCAGACACTTAATCATGCATAATACATCAACTGACTATAAATATGTAAACAAGTAAACACTATCATTTAAGTAACTAGATATATAGGAAATGACAATTTAAGCATGTATCTGTGTTTGTTTGTTTGGTGGACTCCCTCTTGATCCTTGTCTTCTTAGAGGGATTACTGGAGTGTTTGACAGTATGCTCTACTTCATCATATTATTCCAAGGACCTGTGTTTATCTTGCTCATGCTTGAGAAAGTCTTCGATACCATAGATCACATGGGGATGTATACTAGTTCTGAATATGAGTGTCACTTCTTCATTCACAACTTCATCCCTTCTTATCCAAATACTAATATGGATAAGATGTTATTATTTATCATGGATTTAATCCTTTTGGATTAAAGTACATATTCCTTATCACTTGAGGAATCATATTTTTCTTATCTAATTCTTTTCTTTCTTGGTTCATCATCATCATATAATTCTTGTTTGACTTCTTGTTGGAGGATCCTTTATTTCTAGGACAATCTCTGGAGTAATGTCCCTTCTCATCACATGTGTAACATCTAATACTTGATAGATCTCTTCTGGGTTTTATTTGTCTTTTGTGATGATGGTCTTCCCTCTTGTTGTGATGATGGTCCTCCCTCTTGTTGTGATTTCTTCTGGTGTGGACTACGAGAGCTTGATCATCAGTTTCTCCCATCTTCTCTTATCTTATTATGACAGTGAGTTTCTTCTTGGGTACATTCTTCCCAAAGTCTACTGAAAGTGATCAACTTCTTTCTGGCACATATTCCTTGAATGAATGAATCCAATGATCTTGGGAGACCATTCAAGGTGGTCATACCAATCTCTCCTTCTACCTTCTCTTCAATTGCTTCAAGTTTTTCGTTGATTTGGGAAACCATTGCGAGGTATGATTGCATGGTCTCTAAACTTTGTATCTTCACATTCTTGAGCTGGTTCCTTAATGTCATCTTCCGATTTATGTTATTTCCTTCGAATAGCTTCGTCAAAGCATTGAAAACTTCCTTGGGTGACATCAAGGATGACACATGAGGGATAAGATGATCCTTATAGAATTTGCAATAATTCTTTTGGCCTTGACCAATTTCTTTTTATGGATAACCTTATTTTCATCTCCCTCTCGAGCTAGAACTTAGTCACTAATATTCTTGTCCAAATCATTTTCTTCAACTTCTCAGGGAGATCCTATACTTCCATGCTTAGAAGATGACATATCCCCAAATATTATCATCAAGATGGGTGTGGTGAGTCATTTAGAAATGAGAACCTAAAATGGAAATAACAAATATTTAGATCTTACCAATTTGAGATGCCCAAGCTAATTTTGGATCTAACTGACCTAGGGTTCCACATAGAAATCCTAATTTTCCAAACTTGGAATCTTGGAATCCTATCTAGAGAGAAATGTGTGCCTCCTTGAGGCAAGTTTTTTCATGAGTTCCTTTTCCAAATTCAATGGAGGGAGACTCCAAAAACTTGATGCCCTTGTTTCCCCTGACAACAAAGATGAGGCCAAAAATGAAAATTCTCAGAAGTGGATTTCGACTCCATAGAAATATGTGTTGGTTTATCCCACAATACTGATAGGGGGGGTGAATCAGTATTGTCTTTTTCTTTTTAAAATAAAAAACACAAAATGAATCAAACGGGTTAAGACACAATTTTTATCATGGAAAATTCAAAAAACAAACCACCAATTCAAACTCATTAATAAGATGAATCTACAAAATTGCTTTATCTGATGCCACAGAAAGCATGCAACAACACCCTAGGTTTCTGTCTGCTACAACAAACAAGGATGCTCCAACACCCTGGTTTTATTCCTACTACAATAGACAAGGATGCTCCAAGACCATGGGTTTATGCCTACTACAACAGACAAGGATGCTACAACACCCTTTGCATACTTATAGCTTTCCCTAGCGCCACCTTGCCACCTTGGACTGATTTTTATCATTCTGCTATTCACTTCTTGGACTCTGTCATACACAATCACAGAGACGAGTTCTTTTCTTCAATTATTCTATTAAGAAATACCTTCACGCTTCCTGTAGACACATCTCTTCACCATTGCGTCATTTCAATATTTGATCGTGCCTTTTCAAAACAACTAGGCTCATTCCCTGTTAATTGATTTGTTGTTTAATATTCCAGTCATGACCTTCCGCATTCTCCATATCCGCAACCATCCTGAGCCATTGATCTTATATTAGGCTTCTTCTTGACCATAGATCTAAGATAGGATGCAGTATGCAGATTGCCTAACTGTGAAATTTCTCAAAATGTCTTTCCACACTTAGCTTTCCACCTCAACCGTTCCGCACCGTTGATCTCCTTCAAGCTCTTCGTGACCATTGATCTCCCAAAATGCAGATCACGTAACTATGACATTTCTCAAATTTTCTTTCCGCACTTAGTTTTCTGCCTCAAGCATTCTGCACCGTTGATCTCCTTCAATCTTTTCGTGACTGTCGATCTGAGGTGGAAATTGGATATCGGATATGTGACTTGTTCCAAATATCATTTCTTGATTTCTACTTTCCAAACCAATCTTTCTGCACCGTTTATATTTATGGATTTCTCCTAACCATCGATCTTCCAAATTGCGGGATGCGAAATGCGGGTTCTCAAAAACTCAAATGTTGCTTTCACAATTCTCTGCCTTCCGTTTTCCACACTAATCTTTCTGCACCGTCGATATTTCGGATCGTGAGATGCTGAATGCGGAACTATGACATTTCCCATATTCTTTTCATGATTCTATGCTTTTCGCCTTCCAAACTTCGGGTTGCGGAAACTCATAATATTCTAGACCTTAATTTCTCATCTTTGTCTTTTCTTATGAACCATTGATTTCTTTGCGGGTTCACCTCTGTTCGTCGATCTATGATATGATGTGGATTGTAGATCCTCACTTTTCTTTGTGCAAAAATCATTCACCACCATAACTTTCCTCGCGGATTAAATCCTAACCGTTGATTTACGATCAAATGCGGATTTGTGGATTTTCCCTTTTCCTTGTGCAAAAACCGTCCATCGTCATCGATCTTCTCAAGATTGACTTTCATAATTTCTCTTGATTGATCTAGACCATACATATTATCAGTAATCTATTTCTCAATGAAATTTTGCTCCCATCCAGAATGTTAACTCACCTACTAGTTGAATCTGTGAAATCCATGAGGATCATCATATCTAGATCTAGTCGGATCAATGGTGGACTCAAATACATTAAACTGTATTTGATGGATATTTTCCACCCATTATCCCTTGTTAAACTCCTGTCACTTTACCCAATGAAATGTCTTTATTGTCGTTGGATCAGGATCCCTATCAATCAATGGTGGACTTCAAATAAGATGAAGCAAATTTCACAGAATTTTCATGCACATCAAAACTTTCTTAGAGCATGCAACTTCTCCCAGTGAAATCATTGACGGACGTTGATCTGTTTCAATGATCAACCTCGTCCATTGATCTCGATCTCTTTCTTGAAAATTAGATTCTGATTCGCAGCCCGACTCATATTTTAACCTCCTCGCTCTTAAATCAGTGAAATCATCTTCAGCAGTTGATCTTATTCCACCTTTAATCTCCACCGCACGATCATTAATACCTGCACAGACTTAGGCCTACAAGTTCATCATCGATCCTTACAGTGATCGATCAATCGATCTCTATCTTCTCTCACTCTCATAATCCCTAATTCCTCAGTATTGACTTTCCTTGTGTCATTGTTGAATTCATCCTGCTACCATATCTACTGGTTATTCCTTTGTCATACGTGAAACCCTTTGACATCAATGAAAACTTTTATTCTCAACAATATCCCCCTTTGGATGGAAATATCTATACCTTCTCCCCCTTTGACAACAATGACAAAGGATAACCTATTTTGTCATTGAGGATTTCCTGTCTTTCTTCTTTCTGGCAACTCCCCTTGTCATCATATCTCCCACTGAGATTGTGATTCCTCCTCTACAAATTTTGAAAAGGAAACACTCCCATCTTATATCTAATATGTTCAAAGGCTTCCTTAGGTAGTGGCTTGGTGAAAATGTCAGCAACCTGTTCTTTTGTGTCAACATACTCTAGTTTGACGACCTTCTGGGATACTTGTTCTCTTAGGAAGTGATATTTTATTGGTATTTGTTTTGTCTTGGAGTGCATGATAGGGTTTTTTGGCATGTTTATCGCACTGGTATTATTGCAATTGATTATTATTGGGTGCTCATACTTCACAAGTACGTCTTATAGTGTCTTCTTCATCCAATGACCTGGGTGCAACATGGTGCAACAAAAATATATTCGGCCTCTACTGTGGACATTGAAATGGAAGTTTGTTTTTTACTTAACCATGAAACCAAACAATTTCCTAAGAATAATGTTGCTTCACTAGTATTTTTTCGATCATCAACACTTCATGCCCAATCTGCATCAGTAAATGATTTTAAAATAAATTCTTGACTCTTTGGGTACCATAACCCATAATCCATAGTACCTTTCAAATATTTGAAAATTCTTTTTACTGTAGTTACATGTGTTTCTTTGGGGCTTGACTGGAAGCTGGAAACCAAACCTACAACTTGCATTACATCTGGTCTTGTAGTTTCCACATACAGCAGGATTCCTATCATGGATTTGTACATGGTATGATCCCCTTCGAGAGATTCATCGTCCTTGCTTAATTTGCACCCTGTGATCATAGGAGTACTAACAGGTTTGGAGTCTTCCATCTTAAATATTTTAAGCATGTATTTGATGTACTTACTTTCAGAGATAAATATGCCTTTGTCTGTTTGGTAACTTGCAACCCCAAGAAGAATGTTAGTTCACCCAACATTGACATCTCAAATTCCTTCTTCATTTCAAAAGCAAAGTTTACACTTAGTGTTTGTAAATTGCTTCCAAATATTATGTCATCTACATAAACAACAACAATGACCATATTTTCATCTTTGATTTTTAAGTAGAGATTACTTTAAGTGACCCCTCTCTTAAATCCTTGTTGTTTTAAATAGTTGTCTAGCCTTGAAAACCAGGCCCTTGGAGCTTGTTTGAGACCATAGAGTGCCTTTTTTAGTTTACAAACATAATCTTTGTTTTTTGATAGTAGGAAACCTTCAGGTTGTTCAATATAAACCTCTTCTTCTATTTTTCCATTCAAAAATGCAAACTTAACATCCATTTGCTACACTTTAAAGTTTTTATGGTATGAGAGTGCTAGAAATATTCTCATTGCTTCAAGTCTTGCCACAGGAGCATAAGTTTCTTCAAAATCAATCCCTTCTACCTAAGCATACCCTTTACATACTAATATTGCCTTGTTTCTTATTACTTGACCATCCTGATTGAATTTCTTCTTGAAAACCCATTTGGTCCCTATAACATTCTTATATTTAGGTCTTGGGACAAGTTCCCAAGTCTCTTTTTTCTCAATCTAATCTAATTCTTAATTCATGTCTTTGATCCATTCATTATTATTGCTTGCTTCTGTAAAATTCTTAGGTTCCACTATTGAGTGTAGGGCTTGTTCATTAAATGTTAGTTTCTCCTTGTAATGACTCCAGCATTTTTATCACCTATGATCTGTGTTTCTGGATGATTCTTTTGTAGCCTTATAGATGGAGTTTTTGTATCAAGTGTTGGGGAGTCTTCTTCACTTTCCTATGTATATTCCTTTTATATTCCTTCTTCTTCATCATGAGTACTTTCATCTGCTTGCAACTCTTCCTTTTCTTTGCTATTTGTATTTTCAACACTGTCATGACTTCTTTCTCTTCTTGGTTTTATATCATCTACTCTTACATCTTCACTTTCTACAATATTGTGTAACCTTTTATTGTAACATCTATATGCCTTCTTGGTGGATGAATATCCTAGAAATATTCCTTCATCAGTCGTAGATTCAAACTTGCCAAGGTCATCCTCGTTCCTTTTAATGTAACAATCACTGCCAAATACTTTGAAATATTTGACTGAGGTTGGCCTCCCATGCCATAGTTCATAATGGGTCTTGTCCTTATTCACTCTGAGTTGTCTTCTATTAAGTATATAGACAGTTGTGTATACTGCTTCTTTCCAAAATGCATCTGACAGTTTTGCTTCATTTAGCATTGTTCTGGCAGCCTCTTGGACTGTTCTGTTTTTCCTTTCAACAACGTCGTTCTGCTGAGGATTTTTTGCAGCTGAAAATTGTCTCTTAATTCCATTTGTCTCACAAAACTCATTGAACTCATTTGAGGTAAATTCTCCCCCATTGTCGGATCTAAGACATTTGATTTTCACATGTGTCTCATTTTCAACCATTGCTTTGAATATTTTGAACTTCTCAAAGTCTTTTGATTTTTCTTTGAGAAATGTCACCCAAGTCATCCTTGTGTAATCATCAATGAGCAACATGAAATAATACCCCCCCTGTAGTATTTTAGCTCTTGTTGGTCCACAGATATCTGTGTGCACTATTTCCAGAGGATGTGAGGCCATATGTTCTTTTGTTTTAAAACTAGCTCTAGTTTGCTTCCCATGTTGACAATGTTTACAAACTGAGTTAAGAGGTTTTACAATTTTAGGAAAGTATCTTACAACTTCCTTCTTAATTATTCTGACAAGATTATTAAAATTTAAATTTCCCGACCTTCTATGCCATAGCCAACTTTCATCAACCATACTTAAGTAACAATGATTTTCATTTTCTAGTATGTACACATTGTTTGAGTTTCGTATAGCCATGCCAACAACTATTCTTGAGTCCTTTTTCCTAATTTCACATTTCTCTGAGTCAAAAATATAGATGTGCCCTTGATCACATGTTTGACTTACACTGAGGAGATTAGGCTTGAGATTTTCTACTAGTAATACATTTTCTACTTTGATCTTGTTACTAACAACAACTGTTACTTTGCCAATTATCTTGGAAGACAAATTGTATCCAAAAGTGACTTTACCCTTATTATCTTTTAGTGTTATGAATTTGTTTGGGTCACTGGTCATATGTGTTGAACACCCACTATCCAAGTTCCATAGGTTTTGATTTTCCGTTGCACATAGAGAAATCATGGATCGTAGATGTGCCGACAGAGGTTGTCACTATTGTAATCTCTGATTTTATTAATAGAAATATCTTTTCCTACCCAATTATGTGCATTTGAATATGAATATTGAATCCATGGATGTATTTAATTGCTTATACATTGTTGAATATATATGTTAGAGTAGGTCTAACACATTATTATAGAACATGCTTGTCATTGTTTGTTGTTGTTGAGAGCAAATTGCTAATGCAATCATGAATTGGAAAAGCTCAATGGGGATTTACTTCAACCATCCAAAACAAGGTACGATTTAGTATCCCTTAGTGTTAGATGTTTGGTTTCTCTTGCATATTGGGAAATATTTATTTCTAGTGTCAAGCTGTCTGTTGTGGTACCCCCAAGACATAGGAAGTTTCTCTTCGTAACAATTGGTAAATTTAGCGGCCTTATCTATGATCCACTTAAAGCTGAAAATGGCGTAAGTTAAACAGCTAAATTTCTTTACCAATGATCCACTTGGATTAAGGTCGCTAAATTTACCAATGATCCACTTCAGCTTGTAAACGACTAAAGTTAAACAGTTTTCCTTTGTGCAAAACACACTCAGAACAACACATGTGATTAGGTTCATTAGCTAAGACCATCAAAAGGGATAAAATAATACGAACAGAAAGAATAAAACCTGAGCATTTTCAGAACATGTATTTAACCGATCAACTCCATGCCGCCTTCTTCGGTCCCTGCACCAGAGACTATGGAACACAATCAAAGGGGTGCCACTGAGAGAAATGTCTCTGATCTCTTCTAAATCATGGCGAACAATTGTTATTGTTGAGACAAGGAAAGAACAGACTAGGAAAGCTACAATTTTTAAAGTTTAGTTTTTCTAGATCTAAAGAGATCTCAACCAAGAACATTCTGTAAATGCTAACGATGCATGTTACAAGGCTAAATGAAGGCACCTTCAAAAAAATGAGGCGGTGGAGTTCCACGGCATCCCGTAGTTTTAAGTTCATCACTTTGTTATGCAGAGACCTAGATATATTATGTTGGCACATCAATATAGAAGCCAGGTTATTATATGTATACAAGATGAACCTTGCATAACCTTCGTACTACCCACACACATGTTCAAGTTAATTCATCGTTAGGGTTTCGAATCAATGGAGGACTATACCTTCCTTTAACGTGGGATTATGGCATAGTTTGTAGTCTTTGGAAAGTCAGTTGGATAGGATACATTGCAAAGGGGAATTATTGGCCCTTAATCTCTTTTGATGCAATAGGAAAACCATGTAAGCACTTATCACAAAAAATTATGGCTTGATCTAGTAAGTATAGGTACAAATTGGAATTGGGTGTGGTATTGTGAAGTTTTATTAATCATGTTTAAATCTTGGGAGGGTGATGACATTAGGATCATGAATTTTGGGCATTGGTTTTATGGTAATCATGGGAATAAGGCTTCTCTATCCATAGTTGCTCAATCTAGACGATCATGTTGATTTATGTTGGAACATATTCCCCATTTAGACCTTGGTTAATAATCTTTGCATAAGGTTCCAAGTGTTTAGTGTAAGTTGTTCCATGTAAAAATGGTTCTAGTTCCTAGTCTAGTGTCTTGGATCCTATTTTATCCACATTTGACCCACTTAGACTAGTGATTATACCATAAAAGTTTGTTTGTCCACTTACCCACTCTTTTCCTTGTTCTATGGAGTCAATGTGCCCCTCTATGCTACATTTATGGGGTAGTTATTGCATTTCCCCGTTTTAAGGAGCCTGGGTGCGCCTTCTTAAGCAAAATTTTCTCATTAATGGTCCAAAACCAAGCCACTAAACCACCTCTATTCCTCATGATGGTTCCTTTCACACTTGTTGACTATCGGAACCACTTCATGGTCCATCTAGGTTCATTTCACCTCATTATAGCCATTACTTGGAGTTACACTTGGCACAATGTCATAGATTTGGGGAATTAGTCAAGATAAGTCAACATTAATGTGAGCTACTCATATGGTTTGTTGGACCCATGGTATTTGGTAGCCCGTGGTATTTTCCCAAGGTATTTCATGTAATAATGCCTATATATTGTACTGGGTTTTTGCTCAATAAGCACAATGGAAGATCAATCCACTTGAGTGTTTTACTCTTGTGTTCTACTTAATATTTGCTTCATATTTCTTTTATTTTCCTGTCTTTCTCCTTGGTAAATTCTAAGTGAAGCATGCTCTATTGAATCTAGATCTAGGATTGGATATGCACATGACTCGGAACTTTTTTGTGATGTTGTGCAATCCTAATTTTACATGGTATCGGAGCCTATGGGGTTCTAGTCTTGCTTCCAAAATAGATTTCCAAATTTTGTTTTCATGTGCCTACAATAGCTTCATGTATTTGATTTCTTATGAAGTTGTTCAAAATGAAGAAGGAGAAGTAGATAGAGATTCAAAAAATGATCCAACTCAAGTTTCTTTCTCTACGGATTCCTCTCTTTTCCAAGAAGTCATTTTTCATGAATATTACATACGAGTTGCTGCCATCAATACCGTTGAAGAGTTATCTCTTCATTCCATGTTTTTCTCCTCTATGTCTTCTATTACGAATGATGGATATGGGTTGTTAGTTGGTGATTATAGTGATCCTTATCTAGAAAATGGGTTTTCTTCACATGAGAGTATTGGTTCGAAAGATGGTCAAGGAGAAGTTTGGAAATAAAGTGAATATCTCTCAATGCTTCACACTCTTTTGCTTCCTATGTATTCCTACACCATGACTAGTAGAATTGCTTCAAATTCATTTGAATATGGAGAAACCTTAGCCATCACAATGGCACATTTAGGACTCTTGTTCCACCTTCTTGGAGATGATTACAACCCTCTTTTGAAGTTCATGCTTCAAGATCCTTATGATTAGCTTGGGGTCACTTATTCTCAATCACTTCAAGTCTCTTTTGGAAATGGCACCCTGGTTGGTTCAAAGTTCAAGTCTGAAGAGAATCCTTCACTCTCCTATCGGTGAATTTCAGTTATTCTACATGGTCTCGGGATTCATCATGTAACTATACACATTCCTGAGTTGGTTGAGCACATTCCACTTCTTCCCAAGAAGAAGATTCCTCCAGACATTGTCATTTAGTTTGGAGTGTATACAGTTTTTGGTTTCTCTTTCATGCACATTTTTTAGGGAGTATTTTCCCCATGTGGTTTTCCCTATTTCCTCAATTTATATGGATCAATAATGTAAAGGGTGACCATAAAGCCTTGTTGCTTAGGCCCTCAATAATTGCTCACAACCATTTTGGATTAAGGTGGGGTGTTAGAACATATTTCCCATTCAGACCTTGGTTAATAATCTTTGCATAAGGTTCCAAGTGTTTAGTGTAAGTTGTTCCATGTGAAAAGGGTTCTAGTTCCTAGTTTAGTGTCTTGGATCCTAGTTTATCCACATTTGACCCATTTAGACTAGTGGTTTTTCCATAAAAGCTTGTTTTTCCACTTACCCACTATTTTCCTTGTTCTATGGAGTCAATGCGCCCCTATATGCTACATTTATGGGGTAGTTATTGCATTTCCTTGTTTTAAGGAGATTGGGTGTGCCTTCTTAAGGATTTGGTCAATTTACCCATTAATGGTCCAAAACCAAGCCACTAAACCATATCTAGAACTCGTGATGGTTCCTTTCACACTTGCTGACTAGCCTAACCACTTCATGGTCCTTCTAGGTTCATTTCACCTCATTATGGCCACTACTTGGAGTTACACTTGGCACAATGTCATAGATCAGGGGAATTAGTCAAGATAAGCCAACATTAATGTGAGTTACTCATATGGTTTGTTGTAACCATGGTATTTGGTAGCCCATGTTATTTGCCCAAGGTATTTCATGTAATAATGCCTATATATTGTACTTGGTTTTTGCTCAATAAGCAGAATGGAAGATCAATCCACTTGAGTGTTTTACTCTTGTGTTCTACTTAACATTTTCTTCATATTTCTTCTATTTTCCTTGATTTTTCCTTGGTAAAATTCTAAGTGAAGCATGCTCTATTAAATATAGATCTAGGATTGGATATGCACATGACTCATTACTTTTGTTGTGATGTTGTGCAGTCCAAATTTTACAATTTCAAAATTTTAACTAGGAAGTTTGATTTTTTGGTTTTTCAAAGATTTGAACCAAGGTTGTTTGTTACCTTTTCAAATATAGAAAGGTAGTGGCTTACTATTCAAATTTTTTATTTTCCTCTAATTTTCATAAATTGGGATCACGTCTAAGATCTCAACTAGGAATTCCCTGTCGTTAAATACATTTCTATTTTTTCACAAAGAAAAAGACATATTGGATCTATGTCTTCATTTGGGTCTATTGTATTTCCTTTTTTATTGGAGGTTTTGGAAAATCTATTGTCCTTGAAACCATCCAAAGTGTGGCTAAGAAATGTAGGAGATACATAGTGTCTTACATCGACATGAAGAGTTCAAAAATGGGAATAAAACCTACATTTTTCTATTACATGAATAATTAAAATTAAAAATCATAATTAAATAAAATGTCTTAATCTCAAATCCAAGGCTTACTATTCAACTTCATGTTAATGTATAAGCCTTTTTAATCTTCTATCTTTGTGTAAATCCACGAGCCAGCCTTAAAGGTTGAAAATAAAGATTGAGTATTTCATATTTAGGAGTTCGTTAACAAAATGTGAAACAACAATTTACTAATAAAAGCTACTCTTATTTGTAATGTACATAGGTTCTCATAGAATTCTCACACTATCATATGAGAACAATTAAAACAAATATGTATTTCCTTGGGAGAAATGCAAGGTGTTAACAACTTAGATTTATTTATATGTATTTTTTTAATGAGTTCAACATTATAGAATGCACTAATTACAGGTACTAGAGCCAATATTCGAAATTGGCCTATGGTTTATGGACCTATTGTGCTTCCACTACACCACTTTGATGTGCTTTCAATTTTATTTATTAGCATTTGCACCGAGAGGTGCAAAGGAATGCCAAGAGGGTAAAAATATTGAGTCTTTCCACAACTGAACCTTTCTGACTTACCTTAGGAGACTGGAAATTACATTTTAATAATACTTATATGTGTACTAATAACTCGACTTACAACTAAGATTGTACCTCAATACATTCATGACTAAATACATTAATGATACATTTCCTTAATGACCCTTTTTAATTTGGATTTATTGACTTTCGGAATAAATTTTAACTTGTTTTCCAACCTGTGTTTTTTATTGTGATTTCTGCTTTCCAAAATTGGGAAGCAAAAATACTTTTTTGGAGGTTCGTTGAAGTTTGTTTTACGCTTTGAGATTTCCAATGTTCGGATCCTGGAAGTCCTATAATTTTCAATACGGAAATGTTTCTTTCTCAAATTTTGATTTTCGATATCTGGGTTCGAAGGGTTTTATGATATTCATGATTTTCAATTTTGGATCGCGGAAGTCGATAATATTGCTTTTCGAATTGCAGAAATCGGAAAACTCACAAGTTTGTTGGTCAAATTTTACTTCATGATTTGCGGAAATCAGAAAACTCACAAGTTTGTTGGTCAAATTTTACTTCACGATTTGCGGAAATCAAAAAACTCACAAGTTTGTTGGTTAAATATTTACTTCGCGATTTGTAGAAACCAGAAAACTTCGATTTTGTTAAAGTCGTTTCGTGTTTCCCCAATTTCCGATTTCTGACTTTTCGCTTATCGAATATAGGCAATATTGCTTTCGACTTATCTACTTTCCCAATTTTCGAGTATCAGAAACCGAAAGTTTCACTTTAGATAAAATTGAAGGTTTCTTTCCCGATTTTAGATACTTCAGATCTCGAAAACTGGAATTGTCATTTCTAGTTAATAATTTTGTATGCTTTCCCGATTCCCAATTCCTGATATTTCAGATCTTGAAAACCGGAAACACCACATCGTTTTCGACTTAATGTTTGTTTCCCGATGTCTGATTCCCGATTTCGCAAATCGAAAATCCAAAACCACAAAAAGTAAATCTTTCCAAATCTTATATCCTATCCTGTCGCCTTGATCTCGTCCATCTATCTATATGAAATATACGGTCCAGATTCTTTTAGCCGTTTGAGTTGGGTTTTTAAAGATTCGAACTTACGATTAATTTTTGCCCTTGTTAATAATGCTTTTTCACTCTGCTCAGGTTTTTTTACTGTGCATTTCCTCTGTCTCCTAGTTCCTGGACTCATGACTTTCTGAGCGTTTCAACCTGTAATTTTTCAACCCCTGACTGTTTTTTCTGG
Organism: Pseudotsuga menziesii; assembly: GCA_001517045.1. Taxonomy (NCBI): domain Eukaryota; kingdom Viridiplantae; phylum Streptophyta; class Pinopsida; order Pinales; family Pinaceae; genus Pseudotsuga; species Pseudotsuga menziesii. The sequence goes on from LPNX010486308.1 coordinate 430,583, forward strand.
TAAATTTGAACTCAAGTCGTTTTTAGACATGGTTGCTAAAATTAAATCAGAGAAGGCATCTGCCACAACCAGGAATACCAGCTCTAAAATGACTCTTCTAGAGCAGAAAAACAGAGATCCCAATGTTGGTGTTTTCAATGACACCAGTGGGCGTGTGTTTAACACCTCGTATCTGGACTGGTCCAGAATTTATGTTATTTTTTACAATGGTGACTTTTCCTCTGTTGCTCATGACCAACCTTCCTACCTCCAGATACGCAATTCTCAGCTCCATTGCGTTTCTTCCAGACCTCCATTTATGCCTTACACGAAACCTGTTAAGTGGGCATTGGACCATGTCAACCCTAAGCAACGAATGTTTCATGATATCGATAATGCCCCGATTGCTTCATTCCATCTAGATTTGTTTGCTAGGGATTACGCCTTGGAAACCTCCAAGCATCTTCTCTCATTGCAATTTTTTGACAAAACCCTTGTCAAATTGAATTACGAAGAAGTGGTGAAATCTTGGCTGGAAGACCCAACTCTAGTCATCCCCGATTCACTTCTAGCATATCGAGTTTCTTGGTTTAGAGAGCCCTTCTCGTTGCTAGCTGACATGTTTTACAGGTTATATGGCTTACTGAACTGTTCCTCATTTAAATCACAATGGGTCCCTATGGCGAACCATACCCTGCTTACAAGTGACTCCTTCAACTGGGCACAAATTATGTCTTGCAATTTGCGGGACGAAATTGAAAAATATCAAAAAACCTCAGCCAACCGGAAACCATCTTTCTACATGTCAGGGTTCGTAATCAATGCATTTTGTGCGTCTTCTTCTTTCCCGACCCTAAATTGGAATTGGAGCGACAAATATCCACCCATTCATATATCGTGCGCTGATATGTGGGACGGCAATTTCATCTCTCGGGTTTATGATCTCTATGACCTATTTCTTGGGTCAATGTGCTTCAAAATTTTCAAAGCTGATGCTCCTGCATTCTCTCAAAGCACTAGTGAACTCATTTCAGTGTATGGCGACTGGTATGTAGGAGAATATTTCTATTACATAAGGATTTGGGGAAGCAATATAGTCCACTTTCTTCCTAGAATAGTTCCATACTAAATGGTGCTTCAAGAATTTGCCCATCAGACTGTCATTGATGGGGTTTTCCCCAAGTTGACCAAACATAAGAAGAAGGACTGACCCAAATTTCCTAAGAATCTTGGCAACCTTACGCTACATAATCTTGTTCAGGCGTCCTTGGTGGGAAAGGAGATTTATGTTATGAAGTTGGGGGAGGCATCCAAAAGAATGCATGACCCAGTGGCATATTTGGCTAATCTCTTTGCTCATGAGCACATCAAATTTCAATACGTTCATGAAAACGATCCCGATGATTCCATGTTCCGAGGAGCTACCAATTTTCAGGAGGAAATGGGTAAAATCACTGATCCAGACACCAAGTCCCATATGTACCAGTATCAAAAGGATCTTAAGATAAGAACTCTCCAAGAAAGAGGAGATAAACTGAAAATAAAACAAGATCTTGAAAAGGAGAAGACAGAAAAAGAAGCGAGAGAACATGCAGCAAGCGTTGCTGCTGCTGTTGCTGCTCAACCCAAGGACAAGGGCAAAGGTGTCCTTGAAGACCCATCCAGCCCCTCTCTTACCACAATGGAAGATACACTGCAGAAAGGGCAGAACTCAAAAGAAATATTGCAAAAATAGGGTCCCAACTGCAAACTCAGGCAGAGATGACTGAAGTACAGCCTAAAAGATAGAAGATTGAAGCAGGTTCTGAACAGGCTCAATTGCCATAAGCACCCACAAAAGAAAATCCCATGCCTTCGCTCCCAATTGGAAAGAAAGAGCAGACACTTGTGCAAGAACCTTATGCAAAAATGGTAATCTCTTTATCTTTAGATCAGATTGAGATTCATGATACGAACATGGAAGAAGACCATGAGGCTGTTATGACTGCCCTTTTGTCATCCATCCCCAATATCCAAAGATTTCCCAATATGTTAGGTTCATCATCTTCCCATAATTATTTTCTGAGGTAAATGTGTCATCAATAATGGGAGATACTACTAGCATGCCCACCATTTCAGTTAACTCACCTATTCATACTTCTCCTCCTTCCCTTTCACCACCTCACCCTATCACTACATCCTCAATTCCCCAATTTTTCAGGAGGACATTCCTTCTGCCTCTATGACTCTTCCTCAAAAGGAATATTTACATATATCTGATTCTTTTACATCACTCACCTTTACCTCTACTTCTCCTCCTATGAATATTCCCCCCCTCGGTATAGACATTCCTTTAAACCAAAGTCAAACTGATCCCCTGGCTACCATCCACCACCGGACCATTTCATCATTAGAAGTCATGGAATATTTTGGAGAATATGTAGTGGTATCCATCGACAAATATTATTGGAGTAAAAAAGATAAAGCTATGGTTCAAAGGGGAGCCAAGAGAGCCAGAGAAGGCTCATCCAAACATGTGCTTGCCCTTGGTCAGGTCATTTGGAAAGCAGACACAAGTGATATCCAGCAAGGGGCAATGGACACAGTAGTTGGCATGGGAGTTTTTGTTGGAGCTAATTTTGACTCAGTTTCACAATTAAGTTTGGCTCTTGGTGAAAAAGAGAAGGAATTGCAGAAGGCCAAACATGACTTAGTAGAAGTAGAACATAAGCATCAACAAGAAATCGGCCAATTGAAATGAGAACATGAAGACAGAGTACAGTAATGGAAAAACAAAGATGAACAACTTAAGCACCAACTTGGGAATGCAGACATTCTAAATCAGCAACAAGCAGAGAAAATTGCTATCATCAATCAACAACTGAAAGATGCCCATCTAGCTTCAAAATCCTCCTCTTTTCTAAATCTGACACATGAGGATTTCAAACAGGTACTTTGTAAAGTACACCAAGAATTTTGACAGGATGTGATAGATTTGTATACTTGTTTTGATGAGATGCAAGGGTTGTACGACAAGTCTACCAAGCATTCTAAACACCTTGAGGATCACCATGTTCAGATGAGAGCAGCATCCACTGCTTTAGAGAAAGTAACAGGTTGTCAAAAGCATATTAAGGAAAGACCTCATGGCTTGCAAATCTTAGACAAGTTAAATGTCAAAATAGTTGAAGTTTCTAATGAGACATGGGAGGGTATCTGCGATTCAGTTGAAGCTCTAATCAATGCAGGACAAATGTTTTGTGAACAAAGGTGGTCAGATTCAAAGAATTTGCTACCCTATTTGAATTTACCTGTTCTGGATCCTATCAGTGAGGCACCTTCACCTAAACTTCATTTGGAACAAGTGGAAAAGCAATTTGATGATCCAAAGAGTTGATCCAACAAATCAGTCAGCTCATGGTGCAAGAAATCGAGAAATGGATTGAAGCTCCCCATGCTTCGATTGCTCAGATACAGTTGTTCATCAAAGAATGGAAGAAAATCAAAAAGGAGCATATTTCCTCCCAAATTTGCAAGACTGAAATTCAGTGGAGGAATGCTCATTTTCAGGAAGTCGATGACATGGTGGACCTATTTTCCAAGTGGCGTTCTGCCGTTGGCCAAACCTAGAAACTATTTGATTGTGTAATCCCACGCTTTGGGAATGTTTTCGTTTTTTGTAAGTTTGTAATCTTATTTAAAGAGGGATAGACATTGTGTTATTTGGACTGCCTTGTATTTCAGAATTCTACCCATGCAGCTGTGTTGGGCAAAGAAATTTCTATCATGAATTTGGGAGAGGCACTCAAGAGGATGCATGACCCAAAATCTTATTTTTCCAACCTCTTTGCCCAAATTGCAAAGAACAATGTTTCTTGGACTTATTGTGTATCTTTCACACTTTGGACATTGTTCTTTGCAATTTTATTTGTTAAGTTGGTCTAAAGTAAGTTGAAAGAAGTGATCTTGATTTGCATGTTTGCACATTAATTGGTTGTTTTCTTTCATCTGTTATATCCTGCAATAGTTCTATCTTGAAATCATTACTCATTGTGTTTAAGTGTCCTTACACAGTTAGTTAGGAGTCAGTTATTTTTCAATCTTTTTCAGTTTATCCTCAAAGTAACTTTCGATTTGCAGAGTTTGACGTCGAAAAGCGGAAGTTAGAATTGCAAAAAAGGCTAAAGACGAAAGTTAAGTTTTCTGATTCCCAAGTTGCGCACTGAAGGGCAAAAATGCAGAAAGTAGAAATCGGGAATACATAAAGTTTTATTACGAACTTGTAACTTCTGATTTCCGTCTTCCGCACTACAGAAAGTGGAAGTCGGGAATCATGAATATGTATGTTTAATTCGTAAATTTGTTTGCAATAATTTTTTCATTATTAATTGTAATAATTTTTTCTTCTTCATTATATTACACTGTTTATAGATTAATTTGTAAATATATAATTTAATATTTAAACAAATTTTGTATTGCAGATTTTCATATTTTTTATTAAAATCTTGTTTAAAATTTGCAATAATTGCAATTTTTTCTCTTGTTATTTTTCTTCTTCCTGCAAATCGTACCAATTTAGTGTTTAAGTGTCCTTAAACAATTAGTTAGGAATCATTTATTTTTCAATATTTTTTTGTTTATCCTCAAAGTAACTTCGGAAATCAGAAGTTGGAATTAGAGAAAAGGCTAAAGTCGAAAGTTAAGTTTTCCGATTCGCGACTTCCGCACTGAAGGGAGGAAATGCGGAAAGGCGAAATCAGGATTACATAAAGTTTTATTACGAACTTGTACCTTTCGATTTCCTTGTTTCGCACTTCGGAAAGCAAAAGTCAAGAATCATGAATATGTTTAATTCGTAAATTTGTTTGCAATAACTTTTTTCATCATTAATTGTAATATTTTTTTCTTCTTCATTATATTACATAGTTTATAGATTATTTTTTAAATATATCATTTAATATTTAAACATATTCTGTATTGCATATTTTCGTATTTTTTTATTAAAATATTGTTTAAAAATTGCAATAACTGTATTTTCTCTTTGGTTATTTTTCTTCTTCAACCATGGGAATTAGTCAAAGGGAAAGGATTGTTGCATTTTCTATTTGAAACAATCATTTCCCTTTGCATTTTCTCTTCAATTATTTATCAATTTCAAGGCTTATTTATAAACTAAAATGTATAAATATTATAAACTAAAAATATTTATAATACATATAATGTGTTTTTAATTTGTTTATATATATTGGAAATTATATGACTTTATTTTATTTAGAGAAATGAGTTAAAAAGTCATTTAAAATTTAATCATTTTAAAGAATAATAATTTTTAATTGATACAGTAAAATTTCTAAGAAACATTTGTTTGTAATTGTAATGGATTTATATTTTTCTTGAGCACCGTATATGAAGTTTATAGATTGAATAATAATAATTATTTCTATTGATAAATATGAAGTTTAACCTCGGATGTGGATGATAAGAGTCAAGTTGGCAAGGATGGAACGGACAAGGCTATTGTGTCAGAACCATGTTCTACTTCTCATCCCATCACATTGCCACCAATCATGCACTCATTACGCATTAATGAAGCGACTCTTGCTCTCAAGGCTGGCCAAGTTGGTCATCAGTTGAGTTTTAACGTTGGGATCACTGTTGATTCGGTAGTCACGTCCATCATGAACAGTGATGGCTAATCCTCTTTCTCCCCTTCCATTTCCTGTAAGACCGCATTAATTAGTCACTCTCAACGAAGCTCTGTCAACATGTATCGGCTTCAATGGAGGACATCGTCGCTACTCAGCTAAGGAAGAATTTGACCCAGTGGTAATTTCGTTTGCTGATTACAGTGTTATTTCGCTTGGTCAGGGACTGGAAGTGGTACGGCAATATTTTCTCTCCATTAATGGATATCGTGCCTCCTATTGGTTTTAGCATGGTCATGAAGATTTCTCCCTCATTCCATTGGGCTATTTCTTGGCTAAGTGCTCGGGTCTGGATTTTGTTTATTATCCTTCTCTTCTAGTTTGGGTTGTTCCACTATGCTCTGATCTGGGGGAACTCTTGTTCTTCCCAGATTTTGTTGCAAAAACCGTCATGTCTGCCTTTGCTGGGTTTTGTTATGCATCTAAAGCATCATAATATATCCAAGTAGCGTGGAACATCTCATCGTGCTGGGGATGGTCGCGGTCATGCGCAATGGGGGGCACACCTGACAAAGGTAGATGCTTATGCCAATGAGATTTCACCGCAGGTTCACTCCATAATAGAAAACTAGGAAACCAAGATGGTAAACGACAACCTTGCTCGTGATATTAATGGTGGCAACACCAACCACTATCGGATCGTTAAAAACATGATGGGCTCGCTAATGGAGGAAATGTTGGCCACATGGAACCATAGTTGGAGCTCAATTTCACAGGCTAAGGCCAAAATTGTGGAATTAGATTCGATCATCACCCACAGAGATGTCATGGCCCTCTGGAAAATATTAGCCATGGGACTTGACTCCTTGTGTGATGGGAGTAGCGGTAGTGTCTCTATGGCTCCATCTGGTTCAATGAATGTTAGCCCGCCTCCTACCATGCCTCCTGCATCTACTGTGCCTCTTCCGATTTCGACCACCATTTCCCAGCTTTCCAAACGAGTTTGTGAATCTGATGCTTCTGTGGGAAAAACAACTCGCCTCCCGATGAATCCAAGTGTACCATAGGAACTCTTTGGGCCCTGTCCTATCATTGAGGAAACACAAGACACCCAAGACTCGGCTGTCACTACCAGCGATGCTAACCCATGAGCTTGTTTCTATTTGGTTTCTCTCTATATCGCTTCATTTTGTTTACTTCTAAGTTTATGCTGGTTTTTAGTTTTCAAGGTCTCTTAATAAGCATTCGTGCATAGTAATTTTGTACGTAGGCCCCCATATATCACATGGGTTATTGTGGCTCTTATGAATATCTCTGTAATTTTGTTTAAACTTTACCTAGGCAGCAGGCTCCATTTGATGTATGGTTTTTATGCTCTTTACACTACTACCGTATAATCTTGTGCTTTTGACGGATTGGGGTGGTTGTTAGACCACCCCTCTCCCTTGACCAAAATTCTCCATATTCTGTAATTTTTTGTATAGTTGATTAATACCAATGCAGACTTACCAAAAAAAAATATGAAGTTTAAAGATCTAATATATATAAATAGATTATTTCTGTTAATAAAGTTAAAGTTTAGAGATCCAATATACGTAAATAGCTTTATTTGGGTATATGAAATTTATTTATAGATCCAATAACAATTATTTATGTTAATAAATATGAAGTTTAAAGATGATCCGACATCAAGATGACTGAATGCATTTATTGTTCATTTATTTTAAAATATTGTTTAATAAGAATTTTCCGAAAGGCGAAATCGGGAAATAAGACATAAGCTTCAACTGGAGACCTAGATTTACCATAAACATTGGTGGCAAAGAGAGAATAAAAGATCTTACATAAATCCCAGCAGAAAAGGAAAATTAAAGTTATTTCTAATATAACCCTATGAGACAAATATTTTTCTGATTTTCGCATTCGGCATTGAGGAAAGAGGAAGTCGAAAATACAAAAAGTTTTATTACAAATTTGTAGCTTCTGATTTCCGTGTTCCACGGTGTTGCTTCCTGGAAAAGATCCCCATTTTGAATCATCAAAATAGGGACCCCCATTGAATAGCTTGTCTGGCCCTTCATCACTTAGGGTAATTATCAAGTTGTAAGTTCTTGTTGTTTTTGTGTGTTATGGATAAATTTCTTCAATAAACCTTGGTTTTTTTTTCGGCTTTCGGAACCTTGGTTATATATTTTCAAATCTTTTTATGGAGTTTTCTGATTCCTCGATTTCCATTTTCGAAAGCGAAAATCCCTTTTTTGGAGGTATGTTGAAGTCTGCTTTTCAATTTCTGATTTTCGACATTTCGGATTCCAGAAATGTTATGTTTTCCAATAAGGAACACCCTATGTTTCGATTTCTGATTCCCCAATCTCTGATTTCTGACATTTCAGATCTCAGAAGTTTTGTCTTTTCAAATAAAGAAATGTCAAAGTTCCTATTTCCGATTTTCGACCTCCGAGTATCGGAAACTGGAAAACTATGGTTTTGTTAAAGTCATTTGGTGTTTCAGGATTTATTTTGTCTATTCGTATTCTTTCCGCGTAGCTTCTTCCTCCGCTAAGTCCATCCTTATTTTAAACTCGCTCTGCGTTATTTTTTATCAGTCTGCCTCTAAATTTGGTGGAGATTTTGGCCTCTAAATTGGTACGATTTGTGGATACTGATGTTAGCCTGCATATTTGTATGTTAAGAAATGAAACCCCTTTTACCTATGTCTTTTTCAATCATCCAAACTTGGTTTCATGCCATATACCGACCTGGTCAAGTGAGCAATTGACGATGCAAGCCCTAAACAATGGTTTTTCACTTACCAGTACTGGAGAGGGACAATGAAAGACATATTAGGAAAGCTTTGTAGTTTTGGAAAGATTGTAATGTTTTGCAATTGAATAAAATAACACTATTACTCATGTTATGTTCTATGGTTATTTATTAAATTTGTTTCATCAATTTTGAGTTATTCCTCTATATTTGTGGTATACTAATCATAGGTTGCTTATGTATTAAATGTGTTCATTTATATACTAATTTTTAATTACAAACTTGACATATGAAATGTACATTGAAAAAATGTATTTATTTAATTTACATAATCTTTTACTGTAACTGATGAATGGTTATCGATTCCTAATACTAATTTGTCAATTAGTATCACTTCATAGGATAGTTTTGTATTCATATAATAGTTTAGATAAAGCATTGCAATTTTATTGTTGATTTTTATTTAAAATTCATTTAAGGAAATAACAGTTGATCAAAAATTTGTATACATTGAGTAATTATTTCCTTATATATAATAATTGTCCTACCTAAAAACTTTCACAGTGAGTGTCTCAGTTTCTTGAGACAGTTTAGTCTAGAACGCAATTATTTCAAAATTTCTGGGATGTTTCTTGAAACAAAAGCAGATCTCTTACATCAACAAGTGACAAAATAAAAACAGTACATCTATAGAGTAAACAATGAGAAGCTTCGACCGCAATTTGGTTTTAAATACTTTGAAGCAAGTAAGCTTTCGTCTTGTTTCCTATGTTGGACAAATGGATTGTCTTGCATTCGAGAGTATCTAGAAAAAGAGAAACGTGGAGAAATGCAAAGGCCTGAAAGAGATGTAACTCTTGATATTGTAGTGAATGTAAGCCCTTGTCTATCAGTGTTTCCAATATCTATTGTAACATTTTGTAGGGTCATACCTTGGGCTTTATGAATTGTTAAACCCCATGCCATACGAAGTGGTAGTTTCCTACGGGATCCCCTTGTTATAGGAGATATTGGAATATAAGTAGGATTAGAAGCATCCCATAAGGGTCCTTTGTAATAGAGGAATTCAACAACAACAAAAGATGGTAATCTAGGAGGTTTTTCATTAGAGTTGTAGACAATGTCAATGACTTTTCCAAGTGAGTCATTAACAAGTCCTGCTTGAACCCATAAATTAGTAGTTAACATGACTTGTTGACCAATAGCAAGAAGGACCTTTAATGGCAACGGTTCGTCATCAATGGATCCGTGGGCATGTTTGTTCCTTTGTTCTACAATGCAATGTGCAATTCACATATTAAGTTGTTTCAGCATGTGTTTGTTGTGCAGTGAAATAGAGCTATTGGTGGGATACAAGTGGATAGATTGTTGAAAAGAACAATTTTCCACATCTGAAAGGTATGAGGTTGTTCTTGTCATTAGGAGTGCCCAATATTCAACAGTTGATGTTGCATTTCGAAGGTTTAGCAAGAGTTGACGAAAGGTAGTTTGAGAAGGGCTATTTCCTTATTGTCGAAAACCCGTTTCCAACGTGATAAAAGTATCAAATGTACACCATAGAGTTGTTCCAATGGATGAGCCTGCATACATGGGGATGTCCTTTATAGGAGGCAATTGTCTGAAGTCGCCAACAAGGATTATGGAACAATCACCAAGTGGGATTGTACAATTCAAGGGGAAATCTTGACATAAGCGTGCATCAATTTGAGTTAACATTTTTGGTCCAATAAAGCTCATTTCATATATGAGAATATAGAAAATATGGCAGAGTTATTCTTGAAGTTTTGAATGGGATTTTCCTTCAAGGGGGTGCATTTCACCAATGGGTATTCAAAGAGCAGAATGTATTGTAGATGCATGTATGTTAAAAGCAACAACACTAGTTGGAGCAAGGAGAAGAAGTGGGGAGGCACTTTGTTCAGATGCATTTTGCAGTGCAGATTTCAAGCAAGATATGAGGTAAGATTTCCCGGTGCCTGCAATACCTTGAATCACCATTTTGAGTGGTTGAGCTGGTGCAGTGTTTCTAAAATGGGAAATGACAAGATCAAAGGCTATGTGTTGTGCGGGAGACAAGGAATTAGGAAAATTGGACAACGATAAGGTGTCTTCATGTAGTTGGGTGGACAAGCGACTGAGGTCAATGAATGATGTTGTTGTTTCATGCAAGTGGGTGGTTATATTGTTATGTGTCCAATTGTGATTTTTGTCGAAATCACGATGTCCAAGCATTTCAAGGTCATCAATTTGGATGTTTTTTCCTCGTCGCATTTGAGAGAGAAGTTCCCATTCATCCATGGTATGGGACAACGGAAAGGTAATAGAATCAGAGTTTGAATCATCAGATAGAGGTGTAGAGGGTTCTTCTTGTGCACATTCAACATGCCACACAACATATGTGCCTTTAATGTGATTCCAATGAGAAATAATTTCAGAAGTTGTTGTTCCAATATCCTAATGGATGGAACGAAAAGGTTTGTATAGAAGAAGTTTGCTCCAACAAAACGGTTCAAAAGATGAAGAATCAAAGAAAGGAATGGAAATGAATTGTGGATAGACTCTAACAATCTTGTGATGCAAGTTTTGTTTCCATGGATTTTTTTCCCTATTAGGAGAGAAAGACCAAGAACGAGCAGCTTCAAGTAGGGTTAGATGTTCAAGAGCAAGGGGTCTTTGCATGTATGCAAATATGAAGGGGGTGGTTGGAGGGGTGTTATTAGTGTCATTAGAAACACGGCAGAAGACACTTTGAATAACATTTAGGGAAAAGAAGTGATGGCTACAAAGTACAAGAGGAAGTTTTTGGAGCATGTGACATATCTCCTGTGCACTAATGTCTTGTTCTGCAATTGTTTGTGCAAGCAATTGTTTGATTGGCTTAAGAATGGGGCCGTCACTTGGTGTTGCATGTGTAAGGCGAGAGAGAATTGCATGGTATCTTTCTGATTTTGGATTTACTTTTGATGCATACTTTGAAATGTATTTGAGGACAACATTTCTAGAAAAAACAAGTTGGCAATCAACATTAGCCCTCCATATTGAAAGCATGGTAGGGTTGTGAATATTTAGAAGGGAATCATTTCTTGCAGGATTGTATGTTTTACATCCATTTGGATCAATGAATAATGAAGAAGTAGCTTGTAGGTCATACAAAAAACCATAGCAACATTGAATAGATGTTCCTTTTTTGCGAAGGCAAGTTGATTCTGAACATCTAGTGTGCCTTTGAACAAAATTTACAAGTTCTTCGTAGTCAACTGAGTAGTTTGATGCAAATATGGATGGTGATGCAAGAATACATGGATCGTTTGTAGTAGAATGGTGTAACCCAAATGTTGACAAGTGGGAATTATGAGGATTCCAAGATGTAACATATGTGTCAAAAAAAAATTTGCAGCTTCAACTGCAAGAACATCTTCCCATTCTAAGGTGTCCATATTTGGTGCATCTACCAACCAAATAAAACCATGAATGTGTGTGGATCCTCTATGCTTCCATTCATACCTACATGGGAGGAAAAGGAATATACTAGAAATGAATTGTATAAAGTGAGAAGTATGAAGAGAAGAATAAGAAGGAAGAGATGGTAGAATACCTGCACCAAGAATCTGTTATATGAAAAACTTTTTCAGGCACCTCTTGAAGGGATGTTTTGAATCTATTATGCACGTATTGTGATGTAATCTGTGGATTTGATATGATGTTGTGAACCTTCCATTGGTAGTCTTGAGCTAAACTGATAGGACGTCTAGCAGGCATTAGAGCATGCAAATCTGTCCATTTTGTTTCACCTGCACTAAGGGTAAATAAGAACGCCGGTGTACCTTGTTGATTGATCATACTTGTCAGTTCATGTCTACTTTTGTTCCAATATGAGTGTGTTCCAAGTAATGAAGACCCAAATCTTGTGACCCGCTCACCAATTTTTTTATTAGGCATGTCTTGCAATTGGTTAACAAGCTCAAGTATTGTCGAAGGTGGTGTATCTTCAAGATTAATTTTAACAAAAATAGAGGCAGTAGCATTACTCTGATGACGCATAATTAGATTGTGTATGTAGTACCGAAACCGAGGATGTTGGCCAAATATGTTGTCATGATAGTGAATTAGGTGAAGTGCATATTCGTGCATATCAACATCATGAATGTGTGGTTGTTTAAGCATTGTTGCACCTGTGGGGAACAAAGTTGGAAAAGCCATGGAAAGAAGGCCTTCTATGTTGTACTCATTGATAGGGGAAATGCCTATAGGGGGCCAAACAATGGAAGGTGGTAGTGGGATATTTGGTATATGTAACAACTGTCTAATTTCTTCAACCTCGGTTCTACAATTAGTTTGTGTTGAAATAAACAAGGAGGATTCTAATTCATAGGGTTCAAATGAATTTGGTGGTTGAACTGTAGAGGACAAGCTTTGTTGATGAGGTAATGTAGCATTGTTATTAACATGTGGATTCCAAGGTGAAATGTCTGTCGAAACAAGAGGCAAAGACGTTAATGCAATTGGGTTGACTTGTACATCCTTGTAGTATGGGTTGTTTGCCATTTTGTATTCAAGGGCAACAAGAACACGTGTTTGACTAACAAATAGTTCATATGGATTGTTTGTAGAGTTACATTTGCGAACAACAAGGATGTAAATGGGGTAGGTATTTGGCAATATTGTAAATGTCTTGGGGGAAGCAAATAGTATGTCCATAATATTTATATTGACCACCATGAGCATGTGTAACTTGTAAGATTGGGTTAGCACAACTAATGAGAATTTCTTCAACTTGTGTAAGTACTGCAAGGACAGTTGGTTGGATGCCTAGGTCCATATTTGTTTCCAGTGAAAAGTGATGGCCTTTCCATTCTAGAATACAATGAGAACAAGTGTATGCATCATGGAACTTTTTCGTTACAATACCAGGGTAACATTCTTTGCAAATGGAGCAGACATGCATATCAGCCAGTTGGTCCATTTTTTTATGAAATCGTTGATGTGCACCATTGAGGCGGGTGTTCGATGGATTTAGCAGAGGTGATGGAAGTGAAGCTCTGTCGGAAGGTTCGGCAAGAGAAATTGAAGAAGACATATCCACAGGTAGACGAGCAGCTCTATAAAGAAGATGTTGTTTCTTGTTGTTTCTATCTCTGTTCTGTGCATATACAATTTTTCTTCGTGCATTGGCTTGTTCATTGTCATGAGTTGGCATAATTCCTACAAGAAAATCATAAAGTTGTTAAAGACTTAGAAGCTTTGATTGCTGGCAGGGACACAGTTTCTATATGTATTAACTGCAAAGTATATCGATATAAAGCAGAAGATAAAAAGAAAATGTTAACTAATTGCATATTGGGAACTAAGAATGTACCTTAAAATAATATATATATAAAAGAACAAAGTGTAGTATGAAAAAGGATATATGAAAAAAAAATTATTGTTTTCTATAGAAGAATGAAAACTTGTGCTAAGAAACAAGAGAAGAAAGTTGTTTATTTAATAAATAAACACAATAGCAAATTAGTATTGTATTCAAAAGTTACCATATACGTTACATCAACAATTTAGGTAAAAAATGTTAAGTGATAGCTTGTAGAGTGGAAGTATGGGACTACAAAATAGAAATGCTATAAGGGAGTTAAAAAAAAAGACCCTGCTATGTTGAACTATGAAATAAGGACTTAAAATAGACAATTGAAAGCATTCATTATAGACAATAAAGAATATGCTTGTGTATCAGGTCACAAAAACCTATATATTTATGTATCCATCTGAAATTGTCAATTATGTGTTTTCAATCATGACAATTACAAATTTTAGGCATGCAATTTCGCAGAAGGTCTCTATTCTAACTGAAAGAGTAAGAAGTAATTGTTTGTTGCAGGTCCTCTGGACTATTTCAACAATTTATGTTGATTAAGTTAAGAGAAGACATAGGTCTTTTGCAGAGATTCCCATGAGTTGGTTTGCAGCATCATCAAAAGCTATCACGCCATGAAGGTATCCAGTGACATCTTCCAAGTCAACCTTTAGTATGTATCGATAGTCACATTCAAGAAACTCCCCATCACATTTACCATAATGCCAAATGTCTCCAACTTTGTGGGAAATCTTTTTCATGCATTGTATACCATCAACAAAAAGAGGGAATGCAAGGAAATGAAAGTCATCCATGTTAACTTTTGTGATGGCTGCAACAAGAGAGTACCAAATAGGTTTTTCAGATGGTTCAAGATTTTGTAGCTCATTGTTGGTAATGATTTTACGAGGAGCGGAATGAGAGGCATTGAATTTTCGGCTCAAAGATGGTGATGCTAAATGAAATCCATTGTCATGAAACCATTTCTGGACAACTGAAATTTGTTCAATATTTGGGTTTATAAAAATAGTAGTGTTGGAGATAGTGCCAACAGTTTTTCCATTAAAATCTGTAACACGACCACCTTTGATTGCTACAGCTAGAGGAGTAGGTAAACCGCGAAGGCTGACAAGATCAGCTCCTTGAATTTGGAAATGCTCTCCCCAATGTGTTATGTCAATAATATAGCCTGACATGTCACGGAGTCCAATGGTCCGCCTAACAGTTTCAACGCCATCCTATTTTCATATCGTGGATGTAGGTGAAACTGAAATGACAAGTCCAACAAGGTCAACCATGGAATTTACCGGTATAGTTTGAATCTCCTTAATAGTTTTAAAGTTAAATCAATATAAAGGTATTAAGGGGTATTCATTTAAGCATGGTTGGATGGTTGAGGAGGAACCTAGGAAAATCTCATTATGGATTTTCAAATGGTTAAAAATTGGATTGGATGCTTTGACTGTGCCATTTGATACTATGTACACTATTCCTATTTGGTCATACAAAGAGAGTGCCAATTCATTGAATGCAGATATATGTATTTCATCATGTGAAGCATTAACAAGGTCAAATCCAAACACTTTTCTAGACCCTCGTTGGTTGCCATATTCATGTATGTTTGTCTTAGCAGTAACTCGGCCTTGAATGTTCCAAACTTTGCTAGAAGAGGAGAGTGATGTGAATGGGATAGTCGATGCAACCAAGACATGGTTTTCATTTATTGACCTAGGGTTGACTAGAACAGAGGAACTACTCTGCAAGGTAGAAGGTATAGGTAAGTGGTAAGGTGCAAGATCTCCAATAATTGTTGCATCCACTATGACAACTTCGAGTGCAAGAAATGCGATAGTCCTGTGAGAAGAAGTATGTTAGAGTTCAATGGGAGAGAAAAACATTGGATGCACGAACAGTGTGAAATTGATTAAGTGAGAAAAAAATAACGAGGAAATTAGACATACGTTACATTATGTACAATGTTGCATGTACATTGGCTAACTTTGATTGTAGTTCCTTCTTTTAGTTGTCCATTTTATACAAGACCACTATATATAACTGGAAGCAATAGCTCATTCCTATGAAGGTCGTCTAAGATAGAAATTCGAAACCAAATAGATGATGAGTTGAGTGAGTTCACTTGATTTAATGAGGAGACATGTACCAACAGGCAAAGGTTGACAGCACCATGTAACAATAGTGAAATAGAATCTTTAGTTAGCATAGTCTCCATAGCGTGATGGTTATTTTTTCCTGTGGAATGAAATAGGGCATGGACAACAACAACAAAAAATTGCAATGTAACATATTCATGTGACTTAACTAAAATACATATATAAAAAAAAACATTAAAGCTCGGATTTCCGCATGAGGAAACCGGAAGTCGGAAAGCACGAAATGTTAGATGCGAACATGTAAATTCTAATTTCCGCTTTTCGCTTTCCAATTTATTCAAAGAGAAAAGAGGAATTCGGCAAGAAAGAAATTAAAAATCCAGAATCTAACATTTTGGATTTCGGAAATCCTATGTTTTCCAATAAGGAACACCCTATGTTTCGATTTCCGATTTCCGACATTTCGGATTCCGAAAATCCTATGTTTTCCAATAAGGAACACCTTATGTTCCAAAATCTGATTCCCCAATTTTTTATTTTTGACATTTCGGATCTCGGAAGTTTGTCTTTTGAAATAAAGAAATGTCGAAGTTCCTATTTCTGATTTTCGACCTTCGGGTATCAAAAATCGGAAAACTTCGGTTTTGTTAAATTCATTTGGTGTTTCATGCTTTATTCTGTTTATCCGTATTCTTTCCGCGTAACTTCTTCCTCCGCTAAGTCCATCCTTATTTTAAACTCACTCTATGTTATTAAGAAATGAAACCCCTTTTACCTATGTATTTTTCAATCATCCAAAATTGGTTTCATGTCATATATCGACCTAGTCAAGTGGGCAGTTGACGATACAAGCCCTAAACAATGGTTTTTCACTAACCGGTACTGGAAAAGGACAACGCAAGACATACCAGGAAAGCTTTGTAGTTTTGGAAAAATTGTAATGTTTTGCAATTGAATAAAATAACACTATTACTCATGTTATTTTCTATGGTTATTTATTAAATTTGTTTAATCAATTTTGAGTTATTCCTCTATATTTGTGGTATACTGATCATAGGTTGCTGATGTATTAAATGTGTTGATTTATATACTGATTTTGCATTGCAAGTTTGACATATGAAATGTACATCGCAGTGGGGAAAGCAGAATGCAGAATCGCTACCCAATTTCTATTTACATAAAGAATTTTTATTATACTTTCTTATTATTGTATTTATAACTTATTTAACTTGTTTTTTTAGTTGAATCAACTTCGTTTTGTTAAAAAAAATTAAATAAATTATTATGCAAAAAAAAAGAATAATAAAGTTTTATATTGTTAAACATTTAAATCTGCCAAACTTTACTAAATGTAAATTAAAAAACGTATCGGATTCCCGCATTCTGTACATGGGAAAGCGGAAAGCGGAAGAAGATTATTTTCCGAAGAAAAACACCAAATTTTCTATCTCCATGTTTCATGATGCGGAAACCATAAGTCAGAAAAATGAAAAAATTAAAAAAAAGGGACAAAAACTTCTTCCCCTTCTGCATTCCGGACAGCGAAAAGCGGAATGCGAAAGGTGGAAGCGCCCACTGTTATACTGGCCTTGTAGCTTTAGGTTGAGTTCCTTACCTAAAACAAGTGTATCATAAAAACTAATACCTATCGTTTTATTGACATAGCATGAGTATTACACCATTATGAAGCCATAACCAATACAAGTCACATTCCTTTTGCAATAGAGAGGAGTCATAGTCAATTAAAACATAGAAAGGGTGTTTCACCATCTCATTAGCAACATTTTCATTTAGCCAAAAAACTAATACCTATCATTTTTTGACAAAGCATGACATAACCAATACAAGTCACAATCTTTTTGCAACAAAGAGTCACATTCAATTAAAATAGAGCAACGGTGTTTCACCATCTCAAAAGTAGACTAAATGAATATTCAAAACAATTAAGAAGACCTAAGGAATACCTGAAAAATTAACAAGGTGCGAAAACCTATGTTGGAAACTCTCTAGTATAAATGAAACACGGAAAAATCAATATAAGCAAAGAAAAGGCAAACAATAAGAAATAGTGGTTACCTGAAGGCATGTTTATATGTGCAAAGCAAAGGTAGTGCAGCAGCAAATGCGGTAAATCGAGTATTGTAAGGCCCATGTCTAAATCAAAGGACAAACTTTCTTGCATTAATGGAGCAACAATGCATTGATGAAGCATTAATGTGGATGAAGGGTCATGGGAAAAGTGCATTCCATCGACCGAAGCAGCATTGAAACGAAACCACGACCAAATTGACCCCACAAACTGAGAGCCTAAAGGCAGAAAAGCCCTCTATAAAATTATTGGTTACCTGAAGACCTGTTTATATGTGCAAAGAAAAGGCGATGGAGCAGCAAATGTGGTAAATCGAGTATTGTAAGAATATCTTGGAGATCGTAATAAGGTGAGAAAAAATGAAGATATACGCCCATGTCTGAATCAAATGACAAATTGTCTTGCATTAATGCAGTAACAATGCATTGATGAAGCATTAATATGGATGAAGGGACATGGGCAAAGTGTATTCCATCGACTAAAGTAGTAGTGAAACAAAACCAAGACCAAATTGACCCCACAAACTGAGAGCATAAAGGAAGAAAAGCCCTCGAGAAAATCTTAGCCTAAACCTAGATAAACTGCTGGACTGAAAATTTCGCAAAATCTTGGCAAGGGCTATGCCGAATTGAGAGAAATGAACTGCAGTGAAGGACAATGAAACACTATAAAAAAAATTGCTAGGACCAGTCATTTAGGACAACACATAGAAGTGTAGTGAAAACATGCAATCCATCTGTCACAAAAACATGGTAAACACCAACTGGGAAGAAGGGTTTGAAAATGAAAAATCAATCCATGAAGTCCATCAATCCATTCACGCGCAAAACTGGTTGTAACACAGAGGACACTTGTGGTCTGTGTGATAGAAGTTCCAGAATTGAGATTGCAGAATCGGGGACCCAACTGAAGTGCACTAAAAACAAAACAAAAATTGATCAGCATACATTGCATGAAAAAAAAGGTAAGGACAATCAATCAATCATGCACAGCAACAGCTGTAACAGGCGGCCATTTGCTTAGCATGGGAATGTAACAGGAAACCATTTGCTTAGCATGGGAATTATTTCCTTTGAGTGGACATGTTTGACAAGGAAATCGAGACATAGCACCTCTCCAGTCTGCATTCGCTAAGACAACGCGACACGTGTTAGAATGCTAATGGCTAGGGAGACGAGGAATCTTTTGAGACTACGTCTCCATTGTGAAAATGCCTACAACATAAATATAATTTAAAAGAAACTTCAATTATATTATATAAATAAATATAAATATAAAAATGCAATACGACCAAGGAAGCAAATAAATTAATTATAGATACACAAATGATTAACATCTAAAGCAATGTAATCAAACATTATATTGAATCATTTCAAAATAAGTTATTGCACCAACCAAATCAACCTCAAAAGCATCCCATCTTTGGTTATAGGAATGCAAGTCTCCATAATACATATATGGTTAGGTTCCAACATCGTCCATCTCCTAGGCCCACCTCTCATCACTTTGATTTATGAGAGTTGTATCTAAGTTGATTTCACCAAATGACTTCATGCATAAAATATCGCTAGATAACACAAACATCATGTTTTTTCATTTTTTCAAAAAAGTGACCCATCACAACCATGTGATCAAATTGGTATAGTAATACCCATCTTGATATGATTGCATCAACTTTATTTTTATTTGTGTGCATTTAATTAAATAGTAGGCCACGTTCTCTTCATCCCCCCATGGTGCAATGACAAAAAATACATCACCTACATCCACAATTCCAAATAGTAATCAATTTGGTTTGTTCAAGTATGGTGGGAAAAATATTCCTAATGACTAGGGCAAGTCACCAACATACTGAGATAGTAGAAACTTGGTCTTAAGGCTTTCTATATAGGTAGCTCAAAACCAATGAGATATGCTTTCACTACTCTTCAAGGAAATACAACAAACAAGCATAAAAGAGAAAGAGAGAAAGGAAAAGATAAATCTTTTTAGAATTTTGGTCCTCACACTACAAGGAAAAGGACCTATGGTGGAGGTTATAACAGAGGATTTTGGTATTACAAGATTGTCCAAAATTATCAAAAAAACCTTCATTACAACTTTCGTTCCTGGTAGCATATGTTTTAGCGGAGGTATTTACAGATGTTTATTACAACTAAAAAAAACTCAATGACTAGAGATTGTAGCAGAGGTTTTCAATACGGTGTGTTTTGGGATACAAATGCACTGGTGCATTTATGTGTAAAATGCATTGATGTGTATATATGTAAAATGCAATGGTACTTTCACATGAACAACAATCATTGGTGCAGAAACCAACATATTTATCATCGTTGCTTTATAACATAACATGACCTGGTGCACAATGAAGTAAATATATCATCGATGTTGTACCACATTACACACACAACTAAGACCACGCTGGTGCTTTATTATAAAAGGCACCGGTGCTTTAGAAGTCACATCACCCAGTGCATTATACAAAGTTGCACTGATCCCCCTTATCTATATGAAAGCATTGGTGCTAAAAATACGTGATACACACCGGAAGGGAGACAACAATGGTTGAATTTTATTATTTTAAGAACCGATGTTGTTTAATTTTACAAGTGCATCGAATTCGTTTAATTGTACAAGCATACCGATTCCATTTAATTGCATAAGCGCACCCATCTAAATTTGGATAAAAAGACCAAGGATTGTAACAAAACATTTGTCTACGATGCACATTTAGTTTGTAAGAACCAATGCATTTTTTTATTGGAAGCACCGGTGCATTTTTCTAAGTGAGGCATTGATGTGTATTGTATGCTTAAAAGCACAAGAATTCATTTTCACTTTTTCAAACAGTGACCTATCACAATGCAATTATATATATTTTTAATACAATATTTATCATAAATTTAAATATTGCTTATACTAGTATTCATTTATAATTTGAATTTGAAATCTAAATTGAATTTTGATTATTGCATTTGGGTATGATGTTTGGATTAATTTGTTATATACATTATGCATCTCTTCATTAGAATATTTAATCAATGATGTAACATTTCACAACAACATTGAATAATGCAATAGAATAAAAACTTATTTTATTATATATGAATAAGAAGATCTTTATCATACAAAATGAGAAAACATAAACTTTCACAACAATTAACATGTCAAATATATGTAATTTTTACACTTATTGGTAACCTAATGTCTTTTAATTGGGACACTATGTCCATTACATTATACAAAATGTCTGATTTTCATAGACAATTATTTCGCAAGATACAATAGCTTGCATTAACATCCAATTTTATTGATCATCATTCTTCATTGGAACTGTTGTCAGTGCTCGAGCCACTTGCATGACTTGAGTTATTTGGCTAATTTTTTTGTTGATTTCCTCCATTGTGTTCCCCGTCTTCTTACCCCCCTACAAACATAAAAATAAAGTGTAATGAGTGTATCTACATTGATAGACAATGTATTAAACTAAAAAAGCTATTATACATGATCATTATGTAAATTGAAAAGCGTACCAAGGCAATAATTGTGTCCTAAACGATACACATTCTTTCAAAACCAAAGCTCATGCCATCTCTCAACAACTATTCAGTTGGATCCTCTCCATACTTCGTTTCCTGTAAGTTTTATACCCCATCATAAATCATATATTTAATATAAAAGATTTATGTTTCTCCATTAATTAAAAAATCATAGAAGTAAAACAACATAAATACTTACAAAGTCCACAATTCATTATTGATACGCCAACATATACTCACTAGTGATTGTACAACATCAGGAGTCATTCTCTTGACTTATGAGTAATATCAAGCCGCACTTGTGAGTCATATCAAGTCCTATGTATCATCATATGATTGAGGTGATGATGTTGTATTGTAAAGCTTATGAGTAAAATCAAGCCGAGTCTTATGCGTAATATCAAGACTAGACTTGCGAGTAATATTAAGTCAAGTATTTTCATAGAAGGTACCCTATGAGAATGAATCTCCAATTGTGGAGATGATATTGTGTTGTATCAAGATTGAAGTCTTGTGTTGTATCAATACTATGGACCTCCATTTGTTTAGGTGGTTATACTATGTGATATATTGCTAGTCATGGTCACTAAGTGTTATAGGTTTCCTTCAAGGCTTATCTACCCATAGAGTGAATTACTTTAGCATATGACTATATTGTCCATGGTAGTATATATGATCATGGTATGTATGGAATAATTATTCCGAGTATGATATGATAAATATGAATAAATAATACACATATGGACCATGCATTAATTAATTAATGATAATGAGATAAGGCATAGAGAAAGAGAATTTGAATTTCCCATGCAAATGTTTGAGTGAACTCAAGTTATAAAGATTAAGTAAAATATGAATTCCTCAATCAATGCCTTAGTGAAAGCATCAGTTGAATTATTAATGAATGTAATCAATTAAGTAAATAAGAGCTTAATGCTCATCAATCAACATGCATAAGTTAACTAAAGAGATCCATGTAAAAGTTAATAATAGAAAATGTGCATGGATGGCACTAAGAGTGAAGCACTAATGACACTTAAGTTACCTTGTTAACTAAGTGATTAGCAGTCAGTTAAATATTGAGTTCAAGTAAGTTATCATTCAATTCAAGTCAGATAACATCTAGTTCAAGTCAGTTAACATTCAGTTCAAGTAAGTTATCATTCAATTCAAGTCAGTTAACATTCAGTTCAAGTAAGTTATCATTCAATTCAAGTCAGTTAACATTCAGTTCAATTCAGTTCAAGATAGTGAACATTCAGTGAAAGCTAATTGAGGAAAGGAAGGGCGTTAATGTTTGCATGGAGGGAATTATAGTTAACTCCTCCTTGTGAATGCACTATGTGGCACTCTCAGTATGTTTACTGAACCTCCTATGTGCTACCTTATGCATGCTAGGCTTTTTGACTTATTATTAATATGCTAGGCATATGGAAAGTTCAATACAGTTGCATACAATTGTTTTTGTAGGGTTACATTGGATCTATCTTCTCTACTATTGTGGTGATATCTCTTATTGGGAAATATGTTTATGTATTGTAAACCATTCTCTACAAATCTATCTATCATACTCAAAGAATTGTTGGGTTTTTCATCCTCTGTGTTTGGAGGGTTTTCCCACGATATATCTTCTCTCTCATGGTTGATTGATTTATATGGATGATTTATGGAATTGATTTATGTGGTTGATTTATTTATGAGATTCATATGTGGTTGGTTTATGAAATTCATAAGTGTTGAAATTGTTTGATAAAAGTTTTAAATTTCAAGCATCTCTAATTTTGCTCAAAACACCAACATGGTATTAGAGCAAAGGGAATTAAAGATCTTATTTTTGTGCAACAAGCTAAGCCTACGTAGATCTTGAAGAGTTGAGCAAAATATTGCAGCCATGCCATTAATCTTCATTCAACTAGAAGACCGACTTGAAGGCACATCAAACTTCAACAAATGGAAAGAGAGGGTGTTAAAAATTCTTGAGGAGAATGACCTATAATCCTATGTGACCTCAGTGATTGAGGATCCTTCATCCAATGCAAGCCAAATCCAAGAGAAATTTAGTATGCACCATTCTCGTCACTTTCCAGGAGACAAATTTCGTGGAGCATTTATGATCAATCTGTTAGGAATCAAACTAAACCGATGAAAACTCGCTTCCCAAATGGGTCGATTTAGCTATTTCTATGGTTGATTTTAAAAAATTCACAACTATTTCAGAGATGATCAAGTATTTGAATATGAAGTTTTCAGAATTTGTGTTATGAATGTCTTTCAAATATGGATGAATTGGTTGAACGACCTAGGGATTTCTGGATTGGATATTATTCTGATTCAATGGATCTTATGTGTAATGAGAGCCTCTTAGAGTTAATAACTCATCCAAAGAAGACTATGATGTTTGTCTGTAGAATTGTTTCCTGAAGAAGAGAATTCGCTCTAGGTTGCATGGGATCTAGTTTCCCCATGCAAAGATTTGGTCCCTCCTGCATGCACTCAAATTTGCAAGGAGATCAAGACAGAGGGACTCCAGTAATCTCTGCAATGAATCATATATCAAGAGGGAGCACACAAAACAATAAAAGATTATATCTTTTTTATTATATTCTCTTTATATCTATATGCTTTTGACTGTGTTCCATTACAGTTATATAGAGATTCGTATTCCTAGGATTAGGAATTGTGTTATGATATAAACATATTGAGCATTTATGTTGATTGTCTTTCTTTTTTTGGCAAATAAAAAAACTCATGAAGTATACATGCATGATTGTTTGATTATCATATGCTTTTATAAAATCATATTTAAAGGTTTTTTTAATGTATTCCTGGGATTATGAATGAGGTTATAGTAAAACATGATTAAAAGCATATGTTACAATTCTTCTATTTATTGGTAAAAAGTAAAACTTGTGTTATGTTTAAATTAAGAAAAGTATAGGGTTGCATGATTGTTCATGAGATATGAATATAAAGCATTCATGATTTCATGAGATATGATATGGAGATGCATAATTTATTTATGAAATATGAATGAGTTTATGTCAAAACATTGATTTAGTCTATGTACATAACTGTGTGAACAATTGCCAGTATGCTGAAAGTTTTCATGTGATTACATTTCTTGGTTATGTAATTTTATTAATCATTTGAATAAGTTTTCTTGTAGGGAAAAGCATATGCTCGAACCTACAAGAAGAAAATGATATGGAGTCATTCGGATGGCTAATCTTGAAAGAGAGCAGATCGAGAGTTTCCTATGTTTCTTAGGAAGAAGACATAATAGAGGCCCTACTTTTATTTAGAGAAATGTAAAGAATCCTGAAGGTAATGTATTTATCTTAATTATATTCATATGTGTTAGATAAAGAGGAGCATGAGTCTCCGTAATGGAGGACTCAAATTATGATTGCCACATCCTAGATGCTAAGAGGGAGAACCTATATTTGCTAGCTCCTAGAAAAACCAATGGAACTGGTTAAATTAACCTCCTACTATGCAGAAACCATGTATGGTACTCATATTCAAAAGGATTCTATATGTAAGAATATTGTATGATTCTTAAGTTTAAAGGTGCAGCAATCATTTGATAATATTTCTCTTCTGTTGAGGAAAAATGTTCAGTAGAGTTCTTGAAATTATTCAAGAACAATGGATTGTAAATCCATGACCACACACATAAAGATAAGTCTGATTCTTGTTTAGATTCGTATGATCTCATAGATGTTAGATATATCTATACATGTCCTAGGATCAGTTATATGCTTTATAGTCAGTACATAGACATGTACAAAAAAGCATGTGTTGTGTTACCTACTTGGTACAAGAGTACGTGGATTCAGACATGTCTTAGTAAGTGAAAGTAAATTTCATGGATATATGGATTCTGAGTAGTACAATGATCGAGAAATACCACATCAAAGATGTTGCTCAGATGGAGCATATTGTAAAGCAACAAAACTTTACAAAGTTCCTAGTATTTATATCCGAGACATGGTTCAGAAATGAGTTGTGCAACTCTTGTACATATCCATGGATGAGCATACTTACCAGTATATTTACTAATCCTATGTCTAGAACTAGCTTGGTATATTACAAAAAGACTCCGCTAGTTGAAGAGGGAGTATTGATGTATCTTCACAGGAAACAACAGTTAAAAATCCCCAAACTTGTTAGTCATGGTACGTGACTCGGGAATCCAAGGGCTCTGATATCTTGTGGAGAAAATACACATGACCAAAGACATGGTCAAAGTTTTGAAGACTATTAGATACTTAAGAAGAGTTATAGTCTGGACTTCCAGAGAATAGTTAAACCTCTTGGAGAGGTTATGTCAAAACCCCAAAATTTCATAGAATTTTAAAATTTTAAGATAACATAAAATGTCTGTATCCACAATTTATTAACTGCTAGCAGTTAGCGGAAAATGAAACAGTCTAACATTTAGTATTAATCATTTTCATTTTTTGTTGTTAACTAATACAGCTTTCATTTTTGTAAAGTATATGAGATTGACCTGCACACAGCTTTTTTTCAGTTTTACTAATAAGTTTACTTTTTGGTAAGTAGGTGAAATCTATCTTTGAAAACTTGGGCTTACTTAGCATTTATGCTAACGCAGATGGACTACTGGTTCTTACAGGTTAACAGGTAACGATTGATTAAATAGGGGTTTAATTCATAAAGTAGCAAGAAGTATATCTGTTGCATGTAAAATGCTAGTAATTAACTGATTATTTAAAAGCAAGCTATGATGAGGTAAAGTAACTGTCTTTTATTTCATGAAAGTACTTCTATCAATCTGGATGGTAAAGATTTTCAATAGAGTACATGTTTCTATTTTGTTGCTAGCTTACTAGTTATGGAAATTATCGACCTGTTACTTGTATGTAAAATAAAATGCTCACTAACAAGTTATAAACTTTCGTACTTACATTATCATCTTGTTGCATGTACTATTGTAACTACATACATTACCATATTATTTACTAATGTACCAATCTGATTGTTACTCGCATTCTGTAGGAATGTTACTGCCTAGAAATCTTCTTGACATTATAAGCTTGATTATTGTAATTAAATGCATCGTTTCTTGATGGAATACTATCTACCCTTACTTCATAAGTCTAAGTCATGGGTAAATGTATTATCAGTGTCATTCCAATGATTATAGACTTGAGCATGGTTTATTCCATTATGCATTTACTACTATCATGTTGTCCATCTTACAACAAGTTAATGTTTATAATAACTATTATGCTAGCCTTTTTCCACCTGTAACTTTTAATATGAAGCTTACTCTAAGTGACATTAATATGACCAAGATTCTTACACTATACTAAGAACAGGCAAACATAACAATCACATACTACCTTTATCCAATAAGATATGGTCTATTATTAGTATTGACAAGTTGAGTAAGCAAACTATTATATATGAGAGCTTATATCAAGGTCGAGCCTTGTAATTGTCATGTTTTAAATACTTTTACTATTCTATTCAAACTCCATATATTATAACCACCCAAAGCCGTCGGTTTACAAGTGATAAAGTTTGGACTATAATATGTGCATATTTTATCGTTGTTTTTCAAGTATATAAATCAAATGATAGATAGAAAGGTCCTAAAGCATGATCAACACTGGGATTATCCATATGACAAGGTTGTTACAACCTTTCACTAAGGTCAACATTAAGAGATCATCATTAATCAATACGCAAATCTCAAAGCTATCATACATTATGATATAGTTTATGTATGAACATTGGTGAGATATATATATAAGCGTACTCCATAGTTTGTGCATGGTTTTATTAAAATCATTGTTTTAATAATTTGGCGATTGAAATCGCAGATGGACTATGGACTCAACCCTTGCATGGTTAAAAGAATTGGAGGGCACGTGGTCACCTCCTGTCCATGCATTGGCGATATAAAAGTCTTGCAAACCCTATTTGCTTTGTCATTTGCCTCCGAAGTTCTCGTTGGCCTATGGGCTGCTCTGCATAGTTTCCATGGCAGCCGTGAGGGATGTTCCTCTGCTAGCTTGCTCCAAAACTTTGGTTTAAAGTTGTTGTAGTTTCATGAGTTCGGTCTTTGTTTGCCAACCTTCTTAGCTGTGAACTTTACCATGCGAGTGTTTACTGGTTTTTGTATTTGACTCTCGGCATGTCTTAAGCTCAATCTTGCTTTCCTCGTGGCCTGTCACTGCTTTGTGAAGCTAAGGCTTCTTTGCTACTGTTTGTGCTCCACAAACATCGTAGGGTTTGGAGATTTTTGTGTGTGCATTACGCAGCTGGTAACAGTCTCTTCATTGCTCGATACTCTTTTATTTACAGGTAAATATATTTGGTTTTTATTTTAATAAGAAATACTCACAGTAAAATATTTTTACAGTTAGGTTTTCAATGGAGATTGAGCTTTGTATTAACACACAGTATTGTGCTCTTCTTGCAAGAACTCGTGACAGCTCTAAAATTTCAATGACGAAGATAGCGTTGGCTGGCTTCAGGGACTCGTGGCTCCAATCCAGTAAGCCCTGGGTTCAAATAATGGGTGTTTACCCTGCTTGTAAACAGGGTTGTTGATGGTGAAACCCCGAGCTCGGAAGCTTGTCTGGTTTCTTCGTTAGACACATGATTTTAATAAGTTGTTTGTTCAATTTTGTTTACAAACCCTCGCTATGATGTTGGGTAGTTCCAGCCTTGAGCTGGGTGTTGTAATTTGGTTAAGTTTTCAGCCTAACGGCCTAACAATGTAATACATTGGGTTTTTAAGAAGGATTTTACTTCGAGCTCAGTCTCATTTTTGCAATGGTTTTGTAATCTTGTAAATTATGATTCTATGTAATTTAGGGGTTTTCCTCTTCGACTGTTAATGAAGAAAATTATTGTCTAAGATATCTTTTATAAATAGATATTGTTAATATGAAGACTGTAGCTCAGTCGTAATGTGAAATTTATAATTTTAAAACTTACTTGTCCAGAATATACTAGCTAGGGTTTTACCAGAAATAAAATCTTTGTCTAAAATATGTTATTAAATTTATTAATACTTAGATTCTGCTACTCATTAATTTGGTTTGATTATTACAGGTATGTGTGGTGGTATTTTAACTTGTTAACTGTAACTTATCTTGCTTCTTTATAAAAGACATTTGTTTTCAAAAAAGACTATAAACAGTCTAAAGTATGCTTTGGAAACTTCCTGTAAGGTGTACTTATATGGTTATCAATGAAAAGGTTTAAATCTTTAAGTAAATTATATTATATTTAAAAAATTTATAAGTTAGGGTTTTGACCCTGAAGTTTTTCCTTCACAGGTATAAGTCTGTCTGGTAAGTGTAAAACAGTTTCTACATGTAAATATTTTAGTTTTATACTAGTTATTGTTTATATTTACATTGTTTTTATTTACTAAACTGTCAGGTAGAATTTATTCAGAGTTCTTGAAAGGATAGAAAATAAACTTTGTACTCTATTTACTCTTTATAAATTAAGGACTTTTAATATAACCCTATCTAGTTTATATTAAATATTAGTCTTAGGTTTAGTTGATATTGTTAGAAAATAAACTATGTGGTTCGTAGCTTGTTCATATACTTAACTGTATGTAATCATTTTAACTCTAATGTAGTTTTTCTGCTGCATTTCATTTAGTTATACTAAGTGAAAATAGAGAAATAGAAATAAATCATAACACTGTTTTTCCTCCATAATATTTTAACATTGAAATAAATTTATTCTACTATCTATGGTTACACAATCCTATCTACTATTTTCATTCTCTTATCTACTTAAACATTCTACCTGTGCTAGAGTATGGCCTGGTTTCCAGGTGTGGAAAAACACAGTCTAGAAATTTATTTGCATTCTAACACATTATTTTCTAAATCCATTTCATTTCTAAAATAATTTAATAAAAATACTAACTCAAACATTTCACAAACTGAATTGATAACATTCATATAGCAGTTATCTAAGATTTAATTAACTAACATAGTAAAATAAGATAACTTAGAACCTGTTGAGGGCAGACAACAACAGCTTTAGGAGGTCGTTCCTCCCTACCAAAATCCTGGAGTGCGCTCAAACAACGCTTCCTTGGGACCGTCGAGCATGTTCCTGGTCTTCTTGGCTGATAACTGGTGGAGAATGCAAACAGTAGAACCCTCTGTCAACTAACTAGTTCAATACCTCAGTAATTACTCTGCTCTTAGCAGTATG
Organism: Pseudotsuga menziesii; assembly: GCA_001517045.1. Lineage (NCBI taxonomy): Eukaryota > Viridiplantae > Streptophyta > Pinopsida > Pinales > Pinaceae > Pseudotsuga > Pseudotsuga menziesii. Next base: position 460,255 of record LPNX010486308.1, read on the forward strand.
ATCTTCAGCTTAAAAGCTACACTAGATCAATCAACAGTTATCCCCTCAAACACTTTCCAAATTTCCCTTCCATTGAATTTCTCTGAAGTACATTCATCCATCCTAAATGATAACTTCTCTAGAATGAGCAGCCTCAGCTCTCTTCAATGGGAATTTTTATAAATATTGCCTAGGTCTTTTGGGTCAATTGTCATTAATTGAGCTACCTACTCTGATTCCACTTTTTTGGGGAATCATGACCCCAAATGTAGGGAGGTTGCCACCTGCAATAGATGGAAGTGGTTTGAGGACGCTGCCACATGTCAGTTTTCTCTACACCTAGTCTCCTTCACCAATTTGACTAGTAAACACTCTTTTAATGGCTCTCCTAAGCTGTTGTCTCCTCCTTTATTTATTTATAAATAAAATATTCAGAATTTACATTAAATATCCTTGACCCTGCTAATTCATCAATTACAACTTAGCATAAAATTTAACATATTGTCCTCAAATAATATAAATTGTTTTTTTGAAAAATTGGGGCATGTGACATACACACCCCCTTAAAGTATAACATCGTCCTCGATGTTATTTATTCTTCATCCTCAGAATTCCCCTGGAATAGAATTGGATATGCATCCCGCATATTACTTTCCAATTACCAGGTGGCTTCCTCTGGACTAAGGTGCTTCCATTGCACCTTCACCTGACCAATGGTGCAGTTCCAAAGTGTGATCTCCCTTCGCCCAAGGATACAGTCCGGTTCCACCAGAAAATCTCCTTCTGGTTCCACCTGTACATCATTCCAGTTAACAACATGAGTAGCATCATGAACATATTTCTTTAATACAGAAATGTGAAAAACATTATGAACTCTTAAATTCAGTGGTAATGCTAATTGATAAGCTACTTGTCCAATCCTGGACAGTATTTCAAATGGAGCACAGTAACGAGGTGCTAGTTTGGCACAACTATCCAACCTCAGAGAGCTCTTTTTGGGTCTCACCTTGATGAACACATGTTCACCTACCTGAAACTCCTTTGGAGTTCTGTTAAGGCCTGCTTGACTTTTCTGTCGATCCTGCGCAATTTTCAGATTACCTTGTACCTGCTTTACAATTTCTTCCATTTTCTTCAATAGTTCAGGACCTAATACTAATCTATCCACCGGATTACTTCATGAGATAGGAGTATTACATTTCCTTCCATACAAGATTTCGAAAGGACTAAATCTGGCTGACACTTGATAATTATTGTTATAAGCAAATTCTACCAGATGCAAATAATCCTCCCATTTACCTGGCTGGTCTTTCACATACATTCTTAGTAAATCTTCCAGTACTTGGTTTACTTTTCAGTCTGCCCATCTGTTTGAGGATGGAACGAAGTACTAAAATTTAGTGTAGTGTTTAATCATTTAAACAGAGATTTCCAAAAGTTACCTGTAAATTTAGGGTCTCTATCTGAAATTATAACTTTCGGTATCCCATGCAATCGAAAAATTTGCTTTAAAAAGATATCATCTATGTTTGCAGCTTTATATGTAGTTTTAAGGGGTATAAAGTGGGCTGCTTTACTTAATTTATCGACCACTGCAATGATAGAATCATTTAAATTTTGATTTTTAGGCAATCCAGTAACAAAATCGAGACTAATTATCTCCCATTTCCAACTAGGAATGGGCAATGGCTGAAGCAATCCAGCTAGGTGTTGATGTTCAGTTTTCACCTGCTGACATTCAAAACACCTAGCAATATATTCTGCCAGTTCAGTCTTCATGTTTGGCCAAAAATATTCTTTTCTTAACATAGTTATAGTCTTCTGATAACCTGGATGGCCTGAGTATGGAGTTTTATGAATTTCATCTAAAATTAATAACTTAAATTTAGGTACATTAGGTACATATATTCTGTCTTTGTACAATAAAAATCCTTTTTCATTCAAACTGTACCCTTTACTTAAGCTTTCTGTTGGATTTTCTTTCGTTTTAGCTTGTAAATTTTGGTAAATTTCATCTTGTTCTACCCTTGCTTTAAGTTGTTCATCTAGATCTATTGTATACGTGTTGTTAACTGCTGTAAAGTTCAACCTTTCATTTCTACTTAATGCATCAGCAACTTTATTTTCTTTCCCTTTAATGTGTTGAATTTCGAAATCATACTCACTTAGAAATGTTGATGTATATGTAACTTCGGAATGTATTCTTCTATGTATATTATATATTGTAACCCGATGTTTATTTCGGGATGTCTCTATTATGTATTTGAGTCATGTGGTCATGCCTCGATGTTCCGATCAGGAGGATTAATAATCTAATCAAGTCATATCAAAGCATTAGGTAAGTCCCCACAGTTTCGGGGCACTTGAGTTATTATACACTAATTAAGGTGTAGGCTCGAGTAGTAATTATTAGGTTGAGCCTACATGTGAAAAGGCAATTCAAGTGAACGGATGAATATAAATAGAGAGTGAGAGTCTCTCTATTTTTCACATTGTGAAACACATCATTCACTCTCTTAAGTGAGGCGCACTTGTGGAGGAGGAAATATACTAGGACTAGAAGGCCACTGCTGTTGGGAGATCTCTTACTATTTTGGTGCTGATTTTATCTCTAAGGAAGTTGCGGGGTTTTCTCCTTTATGGTTTCCCTAAGGAAAACTCTTTGTGTCTCTTGTCTCTTGTGATGTGCTTATGTTTTATTGATGTGCTTGTTATTCTCTCAGTGAAAAGATCCTAAGTTCATAATGCTAGCTTAATGTGATGAAAAACTAACATGGTATCAGAGCTAACCTAAGAAGAAGACATTGTGCAGCTGCAGGAACTAGGGCTTCCTATTTTGTGGATCTTCCTCCATAGATTTTCAGCAAAAGTAAGGTGGAACAACTCTCCTCCTTAGGGCGCATCTTTCTGTCGAAGCAGAATTTGATTCCGAGCAT
>LPNX010486308.1:467933-481447 GCA_001517045.1 Pseudotsuga menziesii
TTCATGTGGTGATGTCCCGATGTTCTGATCGGGAGGATTAATAATGTAATCAAGTCATATCAAGTCATTAGGTAAGTCCCCACAGTTTCGGGGCACTTGAGTTATTATACACTAATTAAGGTGTAGGCTCGAGTAGTAATTATTAGGTTGAGCCTACGTGTGAAAAGGAAATTCAAGTGAACGGATGAATATAAATAGAGAGTGAGAGTCTCTCTATTTATCACATTGTGAAACACATCATTCACTCTCTTAAGTGAGGCGCACTTGTGGAGGAGGAAATACACTGGGACTAGAAGGCCACTGCTGTTGGGAGATCTCTTACTGTTTTGGTGTTGATTTTATCTCTAAGGAAGTTGCAGGGTTTTCTCCTTTATGGTTTCCCCAAGGAAAACTCTTTGTGTCTCTTGTCTCTTGTGATGTGCTTATGTTTTATTGTTGTGCTTGTTATTCTCTCAGTGAAAAGATCCTAAGTTCATAATGCTAGCTTAATGTGATGAAAAACTAACAAGAAAAGCTAGCCACCTAGCTTGTCTAGCATTTAGATTAAGCTGATCTAACAGATATTTCAGTCCTTTATTATCAGTCATTAGAATAAATTTTCTGTCAATTAGGTGATGACGCGACATCTTTAGAGCATGTATAACAGCAGCTAATTCCAGATCATAAGTTGCATAATTATTTTCATGAATTTTTAATTTCCTAGACTCATAAGCAATAACATGCCCTTCTTGAGTCAATACTCAGCCTAAACCATCATCACAGGTGTCAGTACACACTACAAATTCTTTATTTGGATCATCTATTCTTAAAATAGGTGCACTGGTTAATAAAGTTTTTAACTTTTTAAAGCTATCCTCGCATTTCTGGTTCCAATCAAATTTCTTTCCTTTCTTCTGCAAAGAAGTTATCGGATATGCGATTCTCGAAAATCCTTCAATGAACCTCCGGTAATAACCGGTAATTCCCATGAAGGATCAAACATCAGTTACATCCTTAGAAACCGACCAATCTTCAATCACCTTTATCTTTTCGGGATCCACCGAAATCCCTTCCTTAGTCACCACATGACCTAAGTATTGAATTTTATCCTTAAAGAAATCGCATTTACTAAACTTTGCAAAGAGTTGATGATCTCGTAACTCTTGCAAAACAACTTTTAGATGTTCTTTATGTTCTTCTTCAGTTTTCGAATAGATTAATATGTCGTCGATAAACACGACCACAAACTTATCTAGATACTTATGCATAACATTGTTCATTAAACACATAAAAACTGTTGGGGCATTAGTAAGCCCGAATGGCATGACGACAAACTCGTAATGACCATATCGAGTCCTAAAAGTTGTTTTAAAGATATCTTCATCTTTAATCCTAACTTGGTGATATCCAGACCTTAAATCAATTTTCGAAAACATCGTGGCTCCACGTAGTTGATCAAATAGATCATCTAAGTGAGGCAACGCATATCTATTTTTAATAGTCATCTTATTCAACTGACGGTAATCTATGCAAAGTCGCATAGTTCTGTCCTTTTTCTTAACGAAGATGACAGGTGTCCCCCAGGGAGACACACTGGGTCGAATATACTTCTTGTTAATAAGTTCTTTTATTTGTGACTATAGTTCATTAAGTTCAAGTATGTTCATACGATAAGGGGCCTTTGAGCTGGATACTGCACCTGGTACCAGCTCAATGGTAAAATCTAGTTCCCTTTTTGGAGGTAGTCCAGGAATTTCTTCCGAAAATACATTAGCATACTCTCTTAAAACTGGTATGTCCTCCAATTTTAATTTGTCTGTTTTATTTTGATTTTCGTCATCAATGATTGTTACTGCATAAGCTTTACAACCCTTCCTAATAGCTCTCTTAAGATGCAGAGCAGAAATCTAGCTTATGGTTGTTTTTCTAGGGATTCCCTTTACACTTATTGATTTTCCATCATTATTTATACACATAAAGGTTTTATCATAACAGTTTAAGATCACCATATGTTTCTCTAGCCAATCCATACCGATTAGCATATCATAAGAACCAAGAGGCAGTACATTAAGCTTTACAACAGTTTCAAATTGATCCATAACTACTGCACATTTCTTTACAAAACAAGTTATCTTCCTTTTTGCGCCAGTAGCTAACTGAACCAACCAAGAATTTTCAATTTTTTCTACAGGCAGCTTACATTTTTCTACCAATTTAGGTGAAATATAACTGAGACTAGCTCCTGGATCAATTAAAATAGTTATAGGGGTTTGATTTATCATACCTTCTACTTCCACCACGGAAGTTTGATAGTCTACTTGTCGATTCTCCAAGGCTGCATTGATTCTGGGCAGAGTCCTCGCTAGGTATCCAACAGTCATCTCCTCCTGTATGGTATGGATATTACTGACAGTCTTTTTCTGATTAGGACATACTGAGGCATAATGTGGGCCATTGCACTCCTAGCACTTTATGGGTTCTTTGCGTTCAAAGTTCTTTGTGTAATTTTCATTATTATTAGCAGCCTCTTTACCCTTTGAATTGTTCTGATTGCTTGGTGAATTATTCTTATTCCCTTGGAAATTCTTGTTAGAAAAATTTATGGCCTTATTATTTTTAGAATTCTGGTTGGGCACAAACTATTTCTTCTTTTGATCATAATGATTGTTATTCTTTTTGGCCTTCCAGTTGGCCATGCTCTCCTACTTCCAATTCTGTTCAAAATAGAAATTGGCTTTCCTCATTGCTTCTTCCATTGTTTTTGGATTGTCATACTCAATCCTATCCTTGATGTGATAAGGTAAACAACTGAGGAATCATTGTACCTTTGGTTTTTCTTCTACAAGGTATGGCACATACCTAAGCAAACTTAAAAACTTGCTATTCAAATCTTTCATAGTCATTGAACCTAATTTAAGCTCATAGAATTCTTTTGCTCTCTCTTCATAGTACTGCTCAGATAGAAATTTCTTTTTAAAGTACTTCTTGAAGGTACTCCAATTTACATTCTTCTCTCTTATTCCCTTCACTCTCTTCAGGTCTTGCCACCAAATATTAGCCTTCCCTGAGAGATTGTAGATAACCATTCTAGCCTTTAATTGGTTCGAATAGTTATAAATCTAGAAGTACTTCTTCATCCCAGATAACCAAGATTCCTCTTCCTCCCCTTTCTCAGTTTCTCCATTGAATGTTGGTGGTTTAATCTTTTTAAACTCCCTAGAAATTTCCTCATAGGGTTTATATTTTCTCTTTTTAGTATAATGGTTGTCATAACTACTATCACTAGTGGAATGAAAATTACGTTGATCACCAAATACCTATGAAGATGAGCTGCTTTCATCTTTAGTCTGTTTAATCTTTTTAAATTTATGTTGGTGACTTATATCTTCTGGATCAGCTCTTTTACCCATTCCCTCAGTTTGAAATATTTCTGTTAGGATCTGATTTAGCTCCTCTTGAGCTCTCAAAATCCTTTCATTTTCTCGTTTAACAGATTCCATTTCAGATTTTAAGTCGTTTACTATTTGTAAAAGTTCTGAGGAATTAGTGGTTATATCCTCTTGTATAGGGTCTCTTTGTTAGTTTTCTTGTTTAGTAAAGGGAGATTCCTCTTTCGCATATTCCTCCAGTCTTTCCATACCTATTGTTAAACTTCAAAACCAATTTCTCTGTTGAATAACATTAAAAGAAAATAACATTAGCAAAATAATTTAAATTCACTGTTTCATAAAAGCAAGTTAGGCTTCATCAAGGCCTAGTGTTTGAACCTTGTGCTCTGATACCACATGTCAAAACCCCAAAATTTCATAAAATTTTAAATTTTTTAAGATAACATAAAATGTCAGTATGCGCAGTTTATTAACTGCTAGCGGTTAGTGGAAAATGAAACAGTCTAACATTTAGTATTAATCATTTTCATTTTTTTTTGTTAACTAATACAACTTTCATTTTTGTAAAGTATATGAGATTGACCTGCACACAACTTTCTTTCAGTTTTATTAATAAGTTTACTTTTTGGCAAGTAGGTGAAATCTATCTTTGAAAACATGGGCTTACTTAGCATTTATGCTAACGCAGATGGACTATTGGTTCTTACAGGTTAACAGGTAACAATCGATCAAATAGGGGTTTAATTCATAAAGTAGCAAGAAGTATATCTGTTGCATGTAAAATGCTAGCAATTAACTAACTATTTAAAAGCAAGCTCTGATGAGGTAAAGTAACTGTTTTTTATTTCATGAAAGTACTTCTTTCAATCTGGATGGTAAAGATTTTCAATAGAGTACATGTTTCTATTTTGTCGCTAGCTTACTAGTTATGGAAATTATCGACCTGTTACTTGTATGTAAAATAAAATGCTCACTAACAAGTTCTAAACTTCCGTACTTACATTATCATCTTGTTGCATGTGCTATTGTAACTACATACATTACCATATTATTTACTAATGTACCAATATGATTGTTACTTGCATTCTGTAGGAATGTTACTGCCTGGAAATCTCCTTAACATTATAAGCTTGATTATTGTAATTAAATGCATCGTTTCATGATGGAATACTATCTACCCTTACTTCATAAGTCTAAGTCATAGATAAATGTATTATCAGTGTCATTCCAATGATTATAGACTTGATCATGGTTTATTCCATTATGCATTTACTACTATCATGTTGTCCAGCTTACAACAAGTTAATGTTTATAATAACTATTATGGTAGCCTTTTTTTGCCTATAACTTTTAGTATGAAACTTACTCTAAGTGACATTAATATGACCAAGATTCTTACACTATGCTAAGAATAGGCAAACATAACAATCACATACTACCTTTATCCAATAAGATATGGTCTATTATTAGTATTGACAAGTCGAATAAGCAAACTATTATATATGAGAGCTTATACCAAGGTCGAACCTCGCAATTGTCATGTTTTAAATACTTTTACTATTCTATTCAAACTCCATATATTATAACCACCCAAAGCCATCAATTAACAAGTGATAAAGTTTGGACTATAATATGTGCATATTTTATCATCGTTTTTCGAGTATATAAATCAAATGATAGATAGAAAGGTCCTAAAGCATGATCGACATTGGGATTATCCATATGACAAGGTTGTTACATCCTTTCACTAAGGTCAGCGTTAAGAGATCATCGTTAATCAATACGCAAATCTCGAAGCTATCATACATTATGATATAGTTTATGTATAAACATTGGTGAGATATATATATATATAAGCGTACTCCATAGTTTGTGCATGGTTTGATTAAAATCATTGTTTTAATAATTTGGTGATTGAAATCGCAGATGGACTATGGACTTGACCCTTGCATGGTTAAAAGAATTGGAGGGCACGTGGTCACCTCCTGTCCATGCATTGGCGATATAAAAGTCTTGCAAACCCTATTTTCTTTGTCATTTGCCTCCGAAGTTCTCGCTGGCCTACGGGCTACTCTGCATAGTTTCCATGGCGTCCATGAGGGTTGTTCGTCTGCTAGCTTGCTCCAAAACTTTGGTTTAAAGTTGTTGTACTTTCCTGAGTTCGGTCTTTGTTTGCCAACCTTCTTAGCTGTGAACTTTACCATGCGAGTGTTTACTGGTTTTTATATTTGGCTCTCGCCCTGTCTTAAGCTCAATCTTGCTTTCCTCGTGGCCTGTCACTGCTTTGTGAAGCTAAGGCTTCTTTGCTACTGTTTGTGCTCCACAGACATCGTAGGGTTTGGAGATTTTTGTGTGTGCATTACGCAGCTGGTGACAGTCTCTTCGCTGCTCGATACTCTTTTATTTACAGGTAAATATATTTGGTTTTTCTTTTAATATGAAATACTCACAGTAAAATATTTTTACAGTTGGGTTTTCAATGGAGATTGAGCTTTGTATTAATGCACAGTATTGTGCTCTTCTTGCAGAAACTCATGACAGCTCTAAAATTTTAGTGGCGAAGATAACGCTGGTTGGCTTCAGGGACTCGTGGCTCCAATCCGGTAAGCCCTGGGTTCAAAGAATGGGTGTTTACCCTGCTTGTAAATAGGGTTGTTGATGGTGAAACCCCGAGCTTGGAAGCCTGTCTGGTTTCTTCGTTAGATACGTGGTTTTAATAAGTTGTTTGTTCAATTTTGTTTACAAACCCTCGCTATGATGTTGGGTAGTTCCGGCCTTGAGTTGGGTGTTGTAATTTGGTTAAGTTTTCAGCCTAAAGGCCTGACAATGTAATACATTGGGTTTTTAAGAAGGATTTTACTTCGAGCTCAGTCTCGTTTTTGCAATGGTTTTGTAATCTTGTAAATTATGATTCTATGTAATTTAGGGTTTTTCCTCTTCGACTGTTAATGCAGAAAATTATTGTCTAAGATATCTTTTATAAATAGATATTGTTAATATGAAGACTGTAGCTCGGTCGTAATGTGAAATTTATAATTTTAAAAGTTACTTGTCCAAAATATACTTACTAGGGTTTTACCGGAAATAAAATCCTTGTCTAAAATATGTTATTAAATTTATTAATACTTAGATTATGCTACTTGTTAATTCAGTTTGATTATTACAGGTGTGTGTGGTGGTATTTTAACTTATTTACTGTAACTTATCTTGCTTCTTTATAAAAGACATTTGTTTTCAGAAAGAAACTATAAACAGTCTAAAGTATGCTTTGGAAACTTCCTGTAAGGTGTACTTATATAGTTATCAATGAAAATGTTTAAATCTTTAAGTAAATTAAATTATATTTAAATAATTTATAAGTTAGGGTTTCGACCCTGAAGTTTTTCCTTCATAGGTATAAGTCTGTCTGGTAAGTGTAAAATAGTTTCTACATGTAAATATTTTATTTTTATACTAGTTATTGTTTATATTTACATTGCTTTTATTTACTAAACTGTCAGGTAGAAATTATTCATGAGTTCTTGAAAGGATAGAAAATAAACTTTGTACTCTATTTACTCTTTATAAATTAAGGACTTTTAATATAAACCTATCTAGTTTATATTAAATATTAGTCTTAGGTTTAGTTGATATTGTTAGAAAATAAACTATGTGGTTAGTAGCTTGTTTATATACTTAACTTTATGTAATCATTGTAACTCTAATGTAGTTTTTCTGGTGCATTTCATTTAGTTATACTAAGTGAAAACAGAGAAATAGAAATAAATCATAACACTGTTTTTCCTCCATAATATTTTAACATTGAAATAAATTTATTCTACTATCTTTCGTTACACAATCCTATCTACTATTTTCATTCTCTTATCTACTTAAACATTCTACTTGTGCTAGAGTATGGCCTGGTTTCCAGGTGTGGAAAAACACAGTCTAGAAATTTATTTACATTCTAACACATTATTTTCTAAATCCATTTCATTTCTAAAATAATTTAATAAAAATACTAACTCAAACATTTCACAAACTGAACTGATAACATTCATACAGCAGTTATCTAAGATTTAATTAACTAACACAGTAAAATAAGATAACTTAGAACCTGTTGAGGGCATACAACAACAGCTTTAGGAGGTCATTCCTCCCTACCAAACTCCTAGAGAGCACTCAAACAACGCTTCCTCAAGACCCCCGAGCATGTTCCTGGTCTTCTTGGCTGAGAATTGGTGGAGAATGCAAACTATAGAACCCTCTATCAACTGACTAGTTCAATACCTCATTAATTACTCTGCTCTCAGCAGTATGATCTTCAGCTTAAAGGATACACTAGATTAATCAGCATTTATCCCCTCAAACACTTTCCAAAATTCCCTTCCATTGAATTTCTCTGAAGTACATTCATCCAACCTGAATGATCACTTCTCTAGAATGAGCAGCCTCAGCTAAGCAACCTCAGCTCTCTTCAATGGGAATTTTTATAAAGATTGCCTAGGTCTTTTGGGTCAGTTGTCATTAATTGAGCCACTTGCTCTAATTCCACTTTCTTGGGGAATCATGACCCCAAATGTAGGGAGGTTGCCACCTGCAACAGTTGGAAGTGGTTTGAGGATGCTGCCACATGTCACTTTGCTCTCCACCCAGTCTCCTCCACCAATTTGACCAGTAAACACTCTTTTAACAGCTCTCCTAAGTTGTTGTCTCCTCCTTTATTTATTTATAAATAAAATATTCAGAATTTACATTAAATATCCTTGACCCTGCTGAGTCATCAATTACAACTTAGCATGAAATTTAACATATTGTCCTCAAATAATATAAAATTGTTTTTTTGCAAAATTGGGGCATGTGACAGGTTAGATAGCCATACATTTGGATGTGGGGTATTGTGATATGAAATCACTCTGAAAGATATCAAGCCTTGAAGAACATCACAGAGAATGGAAAACTCACTAAGAACTTCTTCAGATGGTAGAAGACTCTTGAAGTCAACAAATGTTGAAAATTGAAAGAAAATAAAATATTTTATTTTTGCATGATAATTACACATTTAATGTATTGTTTATTATGAATATGAAATCTATAGTTTCTAGTTGAGAGAAATTGCATTCTTGATTGGATCCAGATTATGCTACTTTGAATAAGTAGTCGGTTGGTCTCTTAAAGTACCTAGCAGACCTATTGTATTTTTATTCTTGTGGATAAGCATATGTTTGAGTACCTTTGAGGTACATTAGAATAGGTTCTTTGTTGTAATTTGATACATAGTAGACCCATTATATATGTTGGGATTAACTATGAGTATTGGAGTTAGTACTACATAAGGTAAATGTATTTTGTGGATAATACTACCTACTCAGGAGTAGTGTAGCCTTGGATGCTACCTACTAGGGTAAAAGACTTGAAGCCTACAATTATTAGGCATTAATAGTAAAGATTTCTGAAAAACCGTATGTGTTATGATAGAACACATTGAGATGAAGTTTTAATTCATCGAATTCATGGTCATGTAAATTAAAATTTCAGTACATAGCTATTGATGAGCAGATTGCAAATATGTAGACAAGTTGTCATCAGTGACGAAGTTGAGATACTTTTGAGATAATCTTGGTATGGCAAAAAATTCTTCCTAAAGCAGAGAATGTCTCCCTCACTGAGAAGGAGTGTTGATTGTACAACATCAGGAGTCATTCTCTAGACTTATGAGTAATATCAAGTCATACTTGTGAGTCATATCAAGTCCTTTGTATCCTTATATGATTGAGGTGGCGATGTTGTATTGTAAATCTTGTGAGTAATATCAAGTTGAGTCTTGTGAACAATATCAATTCAAGTATTCTCATATAAGGTACCCTATGAGAATGGATCTCCAATTGTGGAGATGATCTTGTGTTGTATCAATATTTAAGTCTTTTGTTGTATCAATACTGTGGACCTCCATTTGTTTAGGTGGTTATACTATGTGATATATTTCTAGTCATGGTCACTTAGTGCTATAAGTATCATTTAGGAATTAGCTACCCCTAGAGTGAATTACTTTAGCATATGACTATATGGCCCGAGGTAATATATATGATCATCAGTATGTATGGAATAATTCTTCTCAGTATTATATGATAAATATGGATAAATGATGCACATATGGACCATGCATTAATTAATTAATGATAAGAAGATAAAGCATAGAGAAAGAAAATTTGAATTGCCCATGCAAATGTCTGAGTGAACTCAAGTTATAAAGCTTCAATAAAATATGAATTCCTCAATCAATGCCTTAGTCAAAGCATCAGTTGAACTATTAAATGAATTTAATCAGTTAAGTAAAGAAGAGCTTAATGTTCATCAATCAACATGCATCAATTAACTAAAGAGATCCATGCAAAAGTTAATAATAGAAATTGTGCATGGATGGTACTAAGAGTGAAGCTCTAATGACACTTAAGTTAGCATGTTAACTAAGTGATCAAAAGTCAGTTAAAGATTGAGCTCAAGTAAGTTATCATTAAGTTCAAGTCAGTTAAATTTAAGTTCAAATCAATTAACATCCCATTCAAGTAAGTTATCATTCAGTTCAAGCCAGTTAACATTTAGTTCAAGTCCATTAACATTCAGTTCAAGTCAGTTAACATTCATTTCAAGTAAGTTAACTTTCAATTCAAGTAAGTTATCATTCAATTCAATTCAGTTAACATTCAATTCAAGTGAATTAACTTTCAGTTCAAGATAGTGAACATAGATTAAAAGCTAATTAAGGAAAGGAATGGTGCTAATGTTTGCATGGAGGGAATTCTAGTTAACTCCTTGTGAATGCACTCTGTGGTGCTCTCTGTCAAAACCCCAAATTTTCCGAAAAAATTAAATAAAAAAAATTAAATGCATATAAATTCAATAAATGTAGTCACTAAATATTTGATTAGTTATATGTTACCAAATTCATTATCTATTGGTTATGTTTAGCGATAGAACAATTCTTTTCAGTTTACTGACTTTGTTCTTTTTGCGACCACAAGGTGAGACTGTCATGCAAAACTGGGCTTCCTTAGCTTTTCGAGCTAATGCAGAGAGTTTTTCCTGTTCTTACATACTACATGTAAGAAGCTTTGGGCGCTGCTTGTTGTAAATTTCTAAAGCATTTGAAATAAGATTGTTGCAAACAGTGAACTCAGTAAAGAAATAGATACTAAACAAAATTCAAGGTGATCAAGGTATAATTGCTTCACTGTCTCTATATTTATTTTTTATTCTCAAGGGATAAAATTTAATTTATCAGTAATGGTTGCAACCATTTTCTTTCTAGACACCGTAATACTATAGTCCTCAAAAGCTTACAGAACTGTTTCACGTCTACCATGGTTGTAAATTGTAAGATAAAATACTTTAAATAATTCTTTATAGTCTGAAATGTAAGATCAAGGTCTATTTTTATTTATGCAACTTACTAAATTATGCCAAGTCTGAAAAGAATACTACACAGTGCTAAGAGTTTAAGTACCAGACTCTCTCTTTCATTTCTCCCAAGTTTAAGGGGATTATAACTTCATTGCATACTGCAATCCAATAAATTATGCTAGTATTGGAGGTTTAAATTCCTCGATACTATAATTGTTTGAAGAATAATAATCTATTTAAGTTTAGTAATATTATTCATAATCTCAAGGTAAACCTTTAAGCTTTTAGAGACCTAACATACTTTCATGCAAATCTGCTAGTTCCATACTAATCATTCAAGGTAAGTGACTACCATAAGTATGGATATACTTATCATGGTTAGACTATGTAAATAAAGAATTTATTTTCATGACTTAATAATAACCTAGCTTTTGATTATGTTAAAAATGGCTTAATAAATAAAGGCCAAGTCTATAAACAACTGAGTCACAGTATATATCTTTACACTTAACAAGTCTAAGGGTTATCTTTAAATCTGCACTCTATCCTCCTTTACCATTTTGGCCTCCTTATCTCCTTTGCATGCATAAATATACTTGGTTAAATAATAATTCTTCTTTTATTACTTTACAATTACTAGAATATCAGAGTAGATACTTGTAAGTAAGTTTATCGCTAAGAGAATAACATTACTACTCTTCTCTTAAGTCATACTTTATAAGACTCTTGTCATTTTTATTATTATAAACGTTTGATGATAACGTTGTAGTAAAGAAAGGAGGTATGCAAGGAGTTTAAGTTAAGATAAGTGAAAGATATACTTTGTTTTGTAAACCATAATTATATTTATAAGGGTCGTATGATTCCCCACGACCTTGATGATTACTAACAAAGTTTTTGGTGACAATTAAAATAGGTTTCCATACTACGTGCATGGTGGATTAAGCGAAACTTTGGATAAGTTAAATGATTGGAAATCATTTCTGGAAAAGCTGGATTGCTAGGACTATACAATTCTTACCCACATAGTGTAAATTTTTACGTGGTAACGTGGCAATTCCTTATCCATGCATTCGACTGTTAAAAGGGCCGCAGTCAAACCTTAACTCCACCATTCTTCCATCGCCTTCGGGCATCCCTCGCTCTGCTGCGAATACTCCCAAGCACTGTCATTACCTTGTCCTGTGGCATCCTTCCAAATGTTATTCCTCCTTGAAAGTTCGTCCACTACCTGTAGAAAGGTGTTGTTGTAACACTATCTGGTGCCTTACGAGGGTTATTGATAAAATTCTCAGGGTTTTCTCCCTCGTCGTTTCCATGTCTAGTACCCTCGTCTGTAAACAATTTCCTCCTCTGTGAGTATTGAAGTCTTGTTCTTCAGGACTGCATTTGGATGTATGTTGTGCTGTTAACCCTATTCTCCCTTTCTGCAGAAGGCTTTCCTACTTGCGTTCGTGGTTGTTACATAGTTCGATGGTGGTTGTATCTCATTACAAAAAAGGTAAGAGGACTGTCAGTCCTTATTCTATTTGTTATCTTGCTTAGAATAAATAATAAAATTTCATTTTGAAACAAGTTTTAATGTGAAACTCTTCTTGTTACAGGTCGGTTCCTTCCTCTGCTTGGCTGTGCGAGGTTGCGACAGCAGTTCTAGGATTACGGGTAAGCCTGGTTTTTAACCATGGTCGTTCCTCTTTGCTTGGTCCATTTGGAACAAAAATGGTTGCGTTGTCAAGGACTGTCACCCTTGGGGTTTCAGTTACCTGTTACCTCATTTGTTGTTATTCTAGTAGTTGATGGGGCCCTTGAGCTGCACGAGGGTGCTCTAGCTCCGGCCGTAACTGTATTTTAATTATGTTTTAAGAACTTGTACAAGCCGTGGCTTTGAGTAGTCTTTTAGACTCTTCGCTTAGCTTTACTGTGTAAATGCTAAGGCCGAGAGATAACTTGGAAAAAGGGGTTTGAAACCCTCGATTTCATACTTCTATTAGTGTTTTGTATTTACAGGGTTTAAACCCTAACTTAAAACATGAGTTATTAATACAGTCTTTTCAATTAGCTTATGCTTACAGTACATTACTGCAATTTATTTATTTCTTTTCTTACTTGTATTATAATAATAATATTCAAGCTCGACCATAAGAGAAATATTTACATACTCTTGGAAATTTATCTTGGGTTAATAATATACCTCTGTAAATTATATTAGTTAAGTTGTAAAAATGGAAATAGCTCGATAGGTCGAGCATACTGTAACTCTGTTTATTTAATTCATATTTATTGTGGAGTACTTAAGTAACTAACAGTTACTTCCTTTTTAAGTACAGAAGTTATAATTGATCTTGTATTTCTAAGATTGACTAGATCACCCATTTTATTGTTCCTGTACTTAGTATTTTAACTTACATACTTGTCCATATAGTACATATAATAGAAGAATACATTGTAAGCATATTATATTATCTATGAGTACTATTGTTCCTATTATTATTGATACTTAGTTTATTTCATTGGAAAGAGTTGGAATAGTTGTTATATAGCGGTTACCCTACAACTTATAATGATTTTATTATTTAATGCAGTAATTTAGGTATCTGATATAAACAGCCTTTAAGTATAGAGTTCTAATCCAGTTATTGTTGATATTATAACAGAATACATTGCTTCATTTAAATAAGTATAGAGCTGTGCTTACCAATTTTATATTTATCAACTTTATTCTTTATAGTTATACACACAAGATAAATTATTATTTATTTACTGTGT
>LPNX010486308.1:481649-503211 GCA_001517045.1 Pseudotsuga menziesii
TTATATAAACAGTGATTAAGACTGGAATGAAGTAAACTGTAAATCTATGAAACAATTAGGTTACTGAAAGTAACTAAGCAACAAGAACTGCTTTTCTCTTTTGGTACATATTATTATCAGTGAACAATTCAATTTACTTCTATGTTCTAAAAGACTTGACAGTTTTCTGTATAGAATAATACAATTCTTGATACAAAAGATATTTCTTTTAAAATCATACAAAGGAACACTCTGAAATTCCATTCATATTCTATTTTATATTGTCATCATATCATCTTTCTTTATAATTTTACCCCTGTGCTGGAGTACGGTCTGGTAAAACCCAGATGAGGAAAAACACAGTGGGTCCTTATTTTTCATCACAAGATTTTATTACTGATAAACTAAAAACATTTACATCACTAAACCAGCTAAATCTTTATATCATAAACTACAAACGTAACATTCAACCATTCACAGTTATTAAAACAAAGACAGTTAGGTGACAGAACCTGTTTAAACCTGGACAACAACAATAATGGGAGGTCGTTCCTCCCTACCAACTCTTGGAGAGCGCTCAAACAGCGACTCCTCAGGACCCCCGAGCTTGCTCTGGTCTCCCTGGCTGGAACTAGGTGCAGCAATAGTCAAACACCAGTCTTCAAACTCAGTATCAAATCTGAACTTATCAGTAAGTTCTCCCAGCTAACAAGCTGTAATAAACCAAGTTACTGCAGACTTTCTCTCAACACACTTCCTTACTGTTTTTTTTTCCCTTTTCCCCAAATGAATTTCCTGAATATCATTCCACCTGAATGATTCTTCTCTGGAAAATATCTAAGCAACCTCAGCTCTATTCATTGGGTACTTTTAAAAGATTGCCTAGGTCTTTTTGGGTTAGTTGTCATTTATTGAGCCACCTGCTCTGATCCCACTTTCTTGGGGGATCATGACCCCAAATGTAGGGAAGTTGCCACCTGCAACATAGGAAGTGTTTGAGGATGTTGCCACTTGTCTTTTGCCCTCCACCTAGTTCCTTCCACCAGTTTGACCAGTAACCTCTTATTAACAGCTCTCCCAATGCTGTTGTCTCCACATTTTATTTATTAATAATAAAATATTCAGTATTAAATTCCACTTCTTTTGACTCTACTGAGTCATCAGTTCCTACTTAGCATTAAATTTAACATAATGTCTTAGGAAATATAATTAAAACAATTACATTATTTTACAAAATTGGGGTATGTGACACTCTCAGTATGTTTGTTGAGCCTCCTATGCGCTGCCTTCTGCATGCTATGGTTTTTGGCTTGTTATTAATATGCTAGGCATATGACAAGTTCAATGCAGTTGCATACAATTGTTTTTGCAGGGTTACGTTGGATCTCTCTTCTCTATTGTTGCGTTGATATCTCTTATTGGTAAATCTACAATGTGTTATAAACCATTCTTTGCAAATCTATCTAAATACTCAACGAAATGTTGGGTTTTTCATCCTTTATGTTTGGAGGGTTTTCCCAAGGTATATCTTGTCTCTCATGGTTGATTGATTTATATGGATAATTTATGGAGTTGATTTATGTGGTTGTTTATTGTTGATAGAAATACTCAACCAATGCAAACAAAGGTTGTTTCCCTAGCTTGAATAACTCAAATATAGAACAAAACACCTACAGAATAAAGAATATTTCCCTAGAATTAACTAGACTACTTGAATTGACTGCTCTCATTACCTTTTTGACAGGCTGTGAAGGTCTGAACTGTATTGTGATTGAGTTATGCAGAGATCCTACAATAGACACAAATGAAACAAACCAAGTGAGAGTAACAAGATAATATTTAATCCTATGTAAATGACCAAGGAAATAAACATTAAACAAAGCATAAGAATAAGATACACAATGTTTATGGGAAAGAAACTATATTTGCATTGAAAAATAATGAAGGAGAGATCACAATCAAGGCTTGGTGTTGGGAGCTCTTCTTAATGGGGTCTTGCCTCAATCTTCACCTTGCCTCCTAATCACTCAAGAAATTATGAGATAATTTGGACAGAGTTTAGATGCTATCACACAATCTTTGTCCCCTTTCCCATGAGGGGTGAGCCACTATTTAAAGCTTCAAAGGATAGACTAGGTTGAGGATTCCATGGAAGAGGTGGAGGGATCATCCCTAGGATAGGGGAATTTGACTTCCACCTATACTAATTATTAGGGATGAGGCTCCACGAAGGCCATCTTCGAGAAACCTCTCAAATATTCTCTTTTTTCCTTCATAAGTTGAGCACCACACTTTTTATGAGGAAGATTGGTGTGTTAGGGGAGCACTACCTCTTGTAAATAGGAAGCAGATGATGGCACTGCTCCTTGCAAATGGTCAAAGTGTGTTGTTGAGATGGGTACTGCTGGTTGCACAAGGAAAAAATGTGGTGGTGGCTTATAATAAGGAATTACTCCTTCTCGCTCATTTTTAACTTCAGTCTCTGAGGAATTTTAGGCAAGCAATGAGATACCTATCTCATAACATAGTGGCGACGAGAATTACATGTAACATTTATTTATGAGATTAATATGTGGCTGATATAAAGATTCATATGTGGTTGATTTGTGAAATTCATAAGTGTTGAAATTGTTTGATAAAAGTTTTAAAGTCCAAGCATCTCCGATTTTGCTCAAAACATCAACACTCACAACCCATACTTAACCCAATCTCAATCCATTATTCCAATGGATATTCTTTGTATATTAGCACATGTTTGAAGACATCCAATGATGGCCAATGTAAAAATAAAATAAAATTTAAATATCATAATCAGTATGAAATCTTAAGTTGTTATAACACAATCACATTTCCTCACAAACTTTGCAATCAATCCTTTTCTTCCTGGTTGTCTTATCTTATGTGTTGAATGGGTTAGGGAGTTCCTACTAGTGGAACATTTAGTTCAAATTCGTTAGTACCCCAAGTACACATGATGTCTGCGAGTGACATAAAAATTCCTATATTCAGTGGGAATGGGTTGGAAGACCCCGAGCAACATTGGTTCTTGTGTGAGCCTGTATGGCCTGTGCGATAGGTCCAAGATGAGTCCATAAAAATATCCCACATGATCACAACCTTTATAGGTCGTGCTCTTGATTGGTACATGATTTTTTTGTGGTTCTTGCGGGAACCCCTTAGAATTCATTAGGTCAACTTCAGTCTAGACTGGTAGATGAATTCAAGAATTCCAAGTCCAAGTCACAGTGTACTACAAAGTTGAAGGAGATCAAGTAAATATCGACTGAGTTTGTTTGGGATTTCGACCAGGGGTTCAATACCCTGATGGCCAAATTAATTTTTCAAATGTCGGATGTCCAACATAAAGAATGGTTCATTGTTGTGTTGTTACCACATAGATGTGTTCACTTGATGCAGCAGAAGATTGTATCCCATAGTGAAAATCTCGAGCTTGCATTAAAGTTGGAAGCTTTTCCAGTTGGAGAAACTAGTGCGGGAATGGTGCAAATTCAGTCATAGTTAGCTCTTCTAACATTGCAAATCCAAGACATGAAGAAAGGAAAAGAAATCCATGAAGATTCTAGTGTACAAGATGCAAAACCCAAGGCCATCATAAGGATTCATGTCCATCCTTCCTATATTATCTTGTGTTAGGAACATCGACTCCCTTATGTTCACAAGGGATGACATGGTGTAGAGTTTTCCAAACAAGAGGTCATCAATCAAAGGAATGTTTGTATCTACAGAAGATACTAAGTACATTTGCTAGCTTATATTGCAAATTATGTCGATCTGTGGGTCATGACAAAAATGACTGTAGAGCATACTAGTTGTTGCAGGAGAAGACAATAAACACATATTTAATGAAAAATGATAAGCAGATGCAAGTTGAACGGGCTCATGCACAATTCCCTCACCCAATGGGGGGCGATACTTTTAGAGGCCAAATTATTTGTTATAATTGTGGACATCCGGGACATTATGCTACAGACTGCACTAATCCTATGTCCAACATGCTCATATTGTAAAGCATTGGATCATACTATTGAAGAGTGCCCGCAACTTATTGCTAAGTGGCAGGCCATAATCACAGGGAATCATAACCAACCTCTAAATGAAAATCAAAACGTTTAGTCGATTTTTGCAAAGCCCCGGGAACTTAATATTTCTATTTTAACAAGGGGGTGGCACTACTACTGGAGACGATTAAGGAGCACCATGGTTAAATCCAAGAGTTTGAGTTGTGATACAAAAGAAAGCGTCGTTCGAAATCCAGAAGGAGAAAGGTGTCTTCTTTGATGCACGTAATGAGTTCATGGATAGAAATTGTGCTTCAACATCTATTGATGTTCTTGTGTTTGATGACAAACCAATCCTTGATATGCCACCAAGTTTTAACCAGTCATTTCAAAGGAAGTCGACGAAAGAGATGAGCAATTTGAAAATTTTCTTCAAATTTTTTTTTGCACTTGTAGAAGATAAAGATGCTCTTCCAGAGCTATTGACTTTGATAGAAGAACCTCATCTAGGTATGCGACCAGAGAAAAATGTTAATCGTATTAATAAAATACGTCTGGTCGAGAGATACAAATGAATGCAAAGATAGGCGACTATGATATGGATTTTATCATTCTTGATTTGGGGTCAGATGTCAACATCTTAACAAGGAAAACATGGGAAAGCATGGGAAAGCCTCCGTTAGTATGGTCTCGTGTTCAGTTGTGGTTAGCCAATCAGCTGAAGGTTCTACCTATTGGTCAGCTACCATGGGTCCCTATCGAGGTGGAAGGACTCCAAACCTACGCGAACTTTGAGGTAATAGATATTGTCAACAATACAAACCCTTATCCAGCAACTCTACGGATCGACTAGGCTATCGAGAATCAGACATTCATAAATTTTAAGATTAGAATATTATTGTTTGAAGATTCAGAATTGCGAGTAGTCGCTATAATCGATCCTTTGGAGGGCCAGCGATATGTCGAACCAGTGAACAGTGAAGGTCAAGAAGGGTACATGGATAATGTTTATAATATTTCATAAGCAATGGATGACTACATCAATCTAATAGCCGATGGTAAATTTAGTTGGTGAAGTATTAGCTATGTTCATCATATTTAGGAGAAGATCATGAGAACTGGCATAATCGGCTACACAAAGTATCGATGCATAAATGTGCAAGGATCATGAAATCTCTGAAATGGGTAGGTATTGAGGTATGTGATCTACTTAGTTATGAAGGATTACCCAATCTAGATGCATTTCTCACATATTTTGAATCCAAGGTACTAGAACCTCGGCGCCTGTAAGCCCTAGATGTTACATTGAAAGCTACACCAGCCAAGTGGTGGGCTGCTCACAAATAATATATTTCAAAATGGTCTCATTGTTGATGGCTATTGGAAATTAGATTCGATGAAAATATTTCTTATACTGGCCAGAAATATACGAGATTAACGAATTCTGTCGACCACAATGAAAATTATCGTGCGACATGGAGGACGTCGTCGCAACAGGAATGGGTTCATCTATTCATACACACTTTGGACATGATACTAAGAAATTGGTATACGTCATTCGAGCTGCGACGAGGAACTGTAGAATGGGAAGAGTTAGTTGCTAGCTTCAAACACACTTTTTCCTTTGTTAATGATAGTCCAATGGTTGATATTACTCTGCAAGTTATCAAAACCATGAATTTTTAGGACATCCCTTTTTCGATGTCAACTTTCCCTCAGAGCAGTGTGATAGTTCAAAACTGGATGGAGTGTTATAACATAACTAGCGGACCTGAAGATGACGATCCACGTGATATACATATACATGAATTTAAGGGCAGTCGAGCAGTGGAGGGATTGGGCTTATCAAGTGACAAATTTTTGAAGCCCCTCAAAGTAAAGAAGATAAATATCGGTTCTCTTGAGAACCCAAAATTCAAAAATATTGGGGATTACTGGGATGATGAGACAATAGGGAAAATCATAGATTTGTTGCATGAATTTCAGGACATATTCCCAACAAAATTTTCAGAAATGAAGGGGATCGTCGTGTTAAGATTACATATGCTAAGCTAGATTATCAGTATTCAATCCAATTTCAGAACAAAAGCATATAGACAGGGTCACTAAAAGAAACAATATCACAAGATCAACACAGATTTACCCTGGGAAAAACCCAACAAGAAAATCTTCCTCAATATAGATGATCAAAAGATAAAAGATAAGACTTCAGACTTGTCCTTCTCCTCCTTGCAGATAAGACTCTCTCTCTCTCTCTCATGCGCTACACAAGTGAGTGATTGTGTGTTCAAATGAGGAGTGCTTCACTTCTATTTATATTCTTTCGTTCACTTGACTTTGTACTCCACCAAGTCGGCCCCACTAAACTTCTCTAGGAAGACTCAAACAACTTAATATTATATTAATGAGGATGCTAATGACCCAATTTACAACGGAGGGTTTTTCCTCATGACTCTTAGTGATTCTCCCGATAGGAACATCGGGGTATAATGAAATACAAATGATTCTCCCGATAGGAACATCAAGGTACAATAAGTGAATACACTTCAAAGTTACAATAATTCAACACTCCCCCTTAACGAGAAGGGTATTCTACAACAACATCAACAATAGCAGTAGGAGAAGGAGAGAGGGCATCTTCAACATCATTAGGGTGATACGTCTATAAATCCTTGGAATCTTTTTCATCATCTTCGACATATAGTCATCATCTTCAATTTCAGCAGCAACAACAATTGGATCATTCGATCGACAACATCATCACCAGTATTTCTTCAATTAGCAACATCATCGTCAACAATACTTTGACCTTTCGATCAGCAACATCATCAGCAGCAGCAGCAATACTCTGATCTTTCGATCAGCAACATCATCATCATCAATACCCTATAATCCACAATACGAAGACAAAAGTCTATGGATCACTTTAGGACTTAAGTCCAAGGATGATACAATCCTACCACATTCTCAAGGACCGAAGTCATCGGATACTATTACGGGATAATAAATCCCTATCACTTTAGGACTTGAGTCCAAGGATGATGCAATCCTACCACATTCTCGACGACCAAAGTCATCGAATACAATTACGGGATAATCACTCCCTACCACTTTAGGACTTGAGTCCAAGGATGATGTAATCCTACCACATTCTCGACGACCAAAGTCACCAGATACAATTATGGGATATTCACTCCCTATCACTTTAGGACTTGAGTCCAATGATGATACAATCCTACCACATTCTCGACAACCAAAGTCATTGGATACAATTACGGGATAATCATTCCCTATCACTTTAGGACTTACGTCCAAGGATGATGCAATCCTACCACATTCTCGAAAACCGAAGTCTCCGGATCACTTTAGGACAAGTGTCTAGGGATGATACAATCCTGCTTCTTTCTCGAAGACATAGATCTACGGATCACTTTAGGACAAATGTCCAGGGATGAGACAATCCCACTGCTACATCACTACTCCCCCTTTCGGGGAAGGTCTTTCCGAACAACACCAAGCTTGTCTCAAAAGTATTCAAACTTTATTCGAGACAGAGGCTTCGTCAACACATCAGTAACTTGTTCATCGGTACTCACATACTAGAGCTTTAGAGCTCCCTTCTGTATCATATCTCGAATGTAGAAATATTGGATTTCTATGTGCTTCGATTTATCATGGAACACTGGGTTCTCTGTCATCTTTATACAACTCTGGTTATCACATAGAATCACTGTGGTATCCAACTCCAGGTTAAATAAACCTGACATCAACTTCTGAAGCCATATGGCTTCACAACTAGCAGAGAAAGCTGCTATATATTCTGCTTCAGTCGTGCTAAGAGCAACACTGGACTGTTTCCTGCTAAACCATGAAATCATAGCAGACCCCAGACAATAACATCAACCTGATGTTCTTCTTCTGTCTGAGACACTTCCAGCCCAATCTACATCTGTATAGCCATAGAATATGTAGTCATGGTTTCCATCATATTATAGAACAAAGTATAGAGTTCCTTTCAGATATATCATCACATGTTTTGCAGCTATGAGGTGAACATGTCTAGGTTGAACTAGATAACTCAAGGTGTTCATACAAAAACAAATGTATGGTCTGGTATTTGTTAGATACATCAACGACCCAATAATCTGTCTGTATTGAGTCACATCCACTAACTTTGATGATTCATCAGCCAACAACTTCAGGTTGGTATCCATGGGTGTGTCCACGGCTTTACATTCCAACATATCAAATCTTTTCAAGATTTCCATTGCATACTTTCCCTGGTTGAGAAAGATTCCTTCTGACTTCTGCCATACCTCCATACCTAGGAAATAATGCATTAACCCAAGGTCTTTCATCTCAAATTCTTCAATAAGCTTCTTATTGCATTCTACAATTTGTTTCTCATTCCCTGACAAAAATAGGTCATCCACATACAGTAATAGTATGATAGGTTCATCTTTTATAACCTTGAAGTAAAGGTTAGAATCGGCTTTACTCTTGGTAAAGTCCAAGCTCGTCAGGAAACTATTTATTCTTTCATACCAAGCTCTAGGAGCTTGCTTTAGACCGTACATGATCTTCTTCAAGTTACATACATGAGTCCGTCTATCTTCAACTTCAAATCCTTGTGGTTGTTCTATGTATAATTCTTCCTCAATCACACCATTCAGGAAGGATTTCTTCACATCCATATGGTGTAATTCCCACTTCATCATGGATGCAAGTGCCATGATGGATCTAGTCGAAGTATACCGTGCTACTGGTTCAAATGTTTCTTCATAATCAATTCCCTCTTTCTAAGGGAAACCTATAGCCACAAATCTTGCCTTGTATTTCTCTATACTTCCATCAGTTGCATGTTTTACCTTGTAAATCCACTTGGAAGATACTACACTCTTGTCTTCTGGTTTGGGAACTATATCCCAAACATCATTCTTCATTTTTTATTGTATTCTTTCGTCATTGCTTCTACCCATTCTTTCTTATGTATATCTTCTTCATAGTTTGTAGGTTCTTGATCCACAAGATCACACATCAAAGCTACATAGCTGGAAAATGGCTAGGGCTTCTTGCTTATCCTGGTGGAGCCTTCAGGAGCTCCATATCTTTCTGCTTCTTGCATAATTTATTTTTCCCAAGCAGGCTTTCTCTTTTGTGATATCTCCATCGTGGGAGGTTCTTGTGGTTATGTCATATCATGATCTTCATGTGTTTCATCGTCAGGGAGGAATGTAGCCTCTACATTTCTAGGAGGTGCATCTTCCTCACATACTTCTTCATGTTGACATTTTCTGGATCTCTTGAGAGTTGCTTCTTCATTGAATGTTACGTCTCTGCTGATTTCCATGTGATGGAATCCAGGAATGTAAATTTTGAATGCCTTGGATACTTCACAGTATCCAACAAATATTCCCTTCTTTCCGGAAGGGTTCAACTTGGTTCTTTTCTCTTTTGGTATGTGAACATATACTGGACAACCGAATATCTCGAGGTGACTTACCTTAGGCTTCTTTCCCGTGAACATCTCTTCAAGGGTCTTGAATATAAGGGCACTGTGAGATATTCTATTTTGTACATAGACAACAGCTCTTGTTGCTTCTGCCCATAGATGCATTGGAAGATCTTGAGCATATATCATTGTCTTCACTGCCTCCATGATGGTTATGTTCTTTCTTTCCACAACACCATTTTGTTGAGTATTGTAGGGAGTAGTTAGTTCCCTATTGATTCCAACATCTTTACAAAAGGCTTCAAATCATTTTGAAGTATATTCTCCACCATTGTATGTCTTTATTCTTTTGTCTGAAAGATTCTCTATCAAGGCTTTGAATTCCTTGAATTTTTCAAACACCTCATTCTTTGCTTTCAAGAAGTATATCCATGTCATTCTTAAATAGTCATAAATGAATGTAATATAGTATTCAAAACCACTCAAAGATGTGGAGGACATAATGAATCAATTCTAACGTACCTTTAGTTTTTGTTTCACTCTTTGAAAATGGATTCTTGATATTCTTCCCTTTCACACATCCTTTGCAAATGCCTTCATGGTTGATCTTCAAGTCTGGTAATCCCATCACTACTTTGTTTACATGAGGTAGTGCTTTTTAATTGATGTGGGAAAGACTTTTATGCCACAGTTCACTAGGGTTAGTGGTCTCATGAACAAGGGTTGTATCCTGATGTCCCTTGAGTTTATACAGACCTCCTTCTTCTTCACCGATGACAACTGCATCTTCAATTGTCTTTCCTTTGGGCCACATGAGTACTTGGCCATCTATGAATGCAACTATGTATCCTTTCTTATCTAAAGCTGAGATTGAAAGTAAATTCTTCTTTAGACCTGGTACATATAAAACTTCCTTCATCTACACGGGATTTCCTGAATCAAGCTTGTAGCTTGCTTCACCAATTCCTTTGATTGGATATTGATAGTCATCTCCTAGAGATACTTTCTAAGGAGAGTTCCTTTCTTCAAGTTTTGACAGAATTTTCTTTTGTCCCGTCATGTGCTTTGAAGCACCACTATCAATAAGCCATGTGTCTTCTCTAGGTGTTACAGACCTAGAGAGTGTTGAGAATAGTACATACTCTTTTGCATCTTCGTCTATTGCTTACTTTCTCTAAGGTCCTTCTTCTTCTTCTTCTTCTTCTTCTTCTTCGTCCTCATCTTCCGCTAGATTTGCATGATGTATTTTGTTATTGTTCCTCTTCTTTTATTCTTCTCTCTTCAAAGGACAATTTATGGCAATGTGTCCTACCTTGTCACAATGAAAACACTGAAAGCTGGAGTAGTCCTTCTTTGGAAAACTTTCTCTTGTTCTTTGGAACCTTCTGGGAGGTTGAGACTCCTTGTGGTTTCCCTTTTTGAAGTTGGGTTGACTCCTTCTTCTCTTGGTATGGGTAGCTAGGGCTTGATAATCTTCCTTCAGTAGAGCTTCTCTATTGGCCACTCTAGCCTCCTCTTGAATACAATCTTCCCATACAGTATCAAACTTCATGCTTTCCTTTCTAGCACACATCATTTGGATGTATGACTCCCAGGGTCTAGTGAGACCATTGAGAGCAGTCATAACCAACTCATCTTCATCAAGGGTGTCTCTAATGGCTTCTAGTTGTTCCTTGAACTGGGAGACCCTTGTGAAATATTCATGGATGGATTCTCCATGACTCATCTTGGTGCTCTTCAATTGAGCTCTTAGATTCATATTTCTATTGATTCCTTCATACATCCTTGCTAGGGAATCATACATTTCTTTTGGATTCTTCTTGGATGACACTTGAGGGATCAAGTGATCCTTGATAGAATCAACAATAATCCGTTGTTCCCTAATCAGATCCTTCTTGTGCTTCTTCTTAGCTTTAGCCTCTTCAGGATATTGCAACTTCATCCTTGATATATTTCTCAAGATCATTCTCCTTGAGAATGAGGCCCATTTTGTATTTCCATGCTCTGTAATTCTCTATGCCTTCTAGTTTGTCCTCAAGCTTGGTGCTTGGGGCCATCTCGTTAGAGGATTACAAAAATTTAAAATTCTGGAAAATGAGAAACTGATCTTACCAGGAGATGTGCTTGACTGAGGTGAGTTGACTAGTGTGCTTGGTTTCTGGAGATCTCAAGTCTTCACCTTTCAAATTTGACTTGCAAGATTCTGCACTGTAGTTTTCTGTTTCACTGGATTTCTGTAGTTTTCTGGTCCAATGTCAAACTAGGGTTTGACTTTTTTGGAGATCTACCCACTCAAAAATATTGATCTCAAGCTCAGTAGATGCACTCTAGGACGTCGTAACTTTCCATGCAATCAGATCTTCAAAATCAAAAAATTTCGCAAAACCCTAATTTCTTATCAAGAGAGAGAGAGAGGGATTTTTCACCTTGTGAAATCTGTCCTGCTCAGGTTAGCTTTGATACCATGTTAAGATTCCATATGTTAAGCTAAATTATCAACATTCAATTCAATTTTAGAACAAAAGCATATAGACAGGATCACTGAAAGAAACAGTATCACAAGATCAACACAGACTTACCCTAGGAAAACCCTAAAGGGAAAAACCCAGCAAGAAAAGCTTCCTCGATATAGATGATCAAAAGATAAAAGATACGACTTTAGACTTGTCCTTCTCCTCCTTACAGATAAGACTCTCTCTCTCTCTCTCATGTGCTACACAAGTGAGTGATTGTGTGTTCAAATGAGGAGCCCTTCACTTCTATTTATATTCTTTCGTTCACTTGACTTTTTACTCCACCAAGTCAGCCCCATTAAAATTGACTGGGCCAACTTCTCTAGGAGGACTCAAACAACTTAATATTATATTAACAAGGGTGCTAATGACCCAACTTACAACATAGGGTTTTTTCTCATGACTCTTAGTGATTCTCCTGATAGGAACATCGGGGTATAATGAAATACAAATGATTCTCCCGATAGGAATATCGGAATACAATAAGTGAATACACTTCGAAGTTACAATAATTCAACACATCGGGGATTTAGGTGAAATGAAGATCCCCCTGAAGCCATACGTAAAATGTGTCAAGCAGTGGCCATACAAACTATATCCTAGATATAAGGAGAAGGTCAAGATATAATTAGACAGAATTCCAGAGGCATGAATTATTGTACTTATTGAGGAATCATAGTGGATTAACCCTATGGTTGTTCAAGATAAGAAAATCGATGAAGTCTGTATCTGTGTCGATCTGCAGAAACTAAATGATGCATTCCTGCATGACCCATTCCCTACACCTTTCACATATGAAGTATTGGAGAGTGTATGAGGGTAAGAGGTGTACTCTTTCACTGATGGATTCTATAGGTACCATCAAATAAGGATTGTGAAAGAAGACCGACACAAGACCACCTTTGCAATAGAATGGGGTTGCTTCCAATATACGGTAATGCCATTCAGACTCAAGAATGTGCCTGCTATTTTTTCTAGAATAGTAGTAGCTGCTTTTAAAGACTTTATCCATAATTTTTATTTATTTATATTTTGATGATTGGACGATCTATGGGCTAGTTAAAGGTCATATCTAGAGTCTTTTAGTGATGTTGGAATGGTGCAGACAATTCAGATTTCCTTAAATCTAAAGAAATGTATTTTATGTACTCCTTTTGGTATTTTGAAGGGTCATGTTGTATGTCAAGGCAAAATATTGATGGACCCTGCAAAGATTGCAATTATTGTCGACTTACCCCCACCCAGGTCGGTTAAACAATTAAGGACCACACTAGGACATATTGTTTATTATATAAAATGTATTTGGCGGTATGTATAGGTCACTGCTCCTGTGGAGAAGTTGTTGAATAAAGATTTTAAATTCCAATGGGATGAGCAATGTCAAAAGAGCTTGGATATCCTTAAGAACAAGATGGTCTCATCTCCTATATTGGTGTTTCCGGATTGGCGGAAATAATTTCATGTACATGTCGATGTGT
The DNA here is from genome assembly GCA_001517045.1 of Pseudotsuga menziesii. NCBI lineage: Eukaryota > Viridiplantae > Streptophyta > Pinopsida > Pinales > Pinaceae > Pseudotsuga > Pseudotsuga menziesii. Next base: position 495,091 of record LPNX010486308.1, read on the forward strand.
CATCTGTCACGCTCGGCATAGTGCTAGCACAACTAGGTGAGGGCTCTCTTGATCACCCCATTGCATTTTCTAGTAGGAAGTGGTCGACTACAGAAAGGATTTATACCACTACCAAGAAGGAAGGACTTGCCATGGTATACACACTCCAGAAATTTCGGCATTATTTACTGGGTGGTCACTGCAAGATGTTTACAAACAATTATGCCTTAAAGTACTTGGTCAATAATCCAGTGTTGGGGGGGGAGATCTGCCAATGGCTTCTTCTCTTCCAGGAATTTGATTTCAAAATTATTGTAAAGTCACGACAACTGAATGTAGGACCTGACCATCTTTCAAGGTTAGAGAATGGAGAGGAGCCTACTAGTCTAGATGATAATCTTCCCAACGCACAATTATTTGCAGTCAAAATGATTGATGACCATTATGAAGATATTGTGCATTTCTTGACTACAGAGTATGTACCAAAGGGATTCAACACAACACAAAAGAAACAACTAGTGGTGTAAGTTTCAAACTTCTAGTTGATAGTTGGACAACTATATAAGATGGGACCATATGAGATATTTTGTCATTGTCTTAAAACATGAGAGACTGTTTGTGTTGAATGAAGCTCATGTTGTTCTCGCACTGGGCCACTATGCCGAAAAAGCAACAACGCACAAGATTTTACAAGCGGTATTATGGTGGCCTACCCTTCATGCAAATTTGATATTTGTCAACATCCTAGGAAACCGTTGCGACGAGATGAAATGTCGTTGGTACCATAGGTAAATTTGCAGGCATTTGATAAGTGGGTTGTCGACTTTGTGGGTCCCATTAACCCACCAGGAAAATGGGCAGGTGCACAATATATAATTACCACGATAGATTACTTAACTAGGTGGGTTGAAGCAACACTAGTCATATATTGTACTACGACGATTGTTGCAATATTTTTGTTCGACCATGTCATGACCAAGTTTGGGTTCCCTAAAATTCTGATAAGTGACTAGGGTACATTTTTTGTTAATCAGCTGATTGAAAATCTAACTGAGGAGTTTCAAATTCGGCACAGGAAGATGACGCCATATCACCCACAGGAAAACAACGTTGTTGAAGCATTTAACAAAATCGTAGAAAATGCACTTACTAAGATCTACAATGTTAATATGGATGATTGTGACCACAATTACGCCAATATAATACATTGTACCCATCCTCAAAATACTACAATTTCTGAGATGACAGATGTTGGTGAAATTGAAGAAAGATTATCTCAACTGGTATATATGGAGGAAGACTACTTCATTTCAGGTTATCATCGGCGCGTCGAGAAAGAGAGATAACGGGATTGGCATGACTGCCACATAAAGTTCAAGCAATTTCAACCAAGTGATTTTGTTCTTCTATATGATAGTAAATTTTTGAAACGTCCTAGAAAGCTATGAACACATTGGTTGGGTCCATATGTTTTCATTCGTATTACTGACGATGGTGATTTGTAGTTACAAAAGTTAGATGGTACACTCATCGACGGGTTGGTAAATGGGAGTCGACTAAAACCTTATCGGGGTAGTCATACTTCGCTCAAATGAAAAGGTATTGGTTGTAAAAAAAATGAAGTCTTGTATATAAGTTTGAAATTATGTCACAAGTTAAAGGTTTGTCATAGAATAGACGTATGTTGCAAGTTATAATTGCGTTGCAGTTAAAGTTGAGTGGCGAGATATTTTGGCGGCGTGCTTTCTAGTAAAATGTAATTAATGCATAATAATTGCTTGCTTTTATGGTCAATGAAGTGATGTCCTGAAGGGTGAGTGTCATAATGATTGAAAATATTACCCCACATGAAAGGATTACCCACCACCTTTTTCATTTATCATTGACCTGTGTGATTGGATGACTTGTTGCATGTGTAAACCTATTTCATTCTCAACAGAAGTCCATTGCTTCATTGTATCATGGTGTGAAGTTCTTAAAGCAAACTAATTTTCTGCAACTCTTTGAAGCCGAAATTTGTCTATCATGGAGATTCCTATGTCGAGTACAAGCACCATTCAAGGTTTGGGTATGGAGGCACCCTGCCATACCCATTATCGAAGAGGTAGTGGAGGTTGTGTCACGACTTATCCTTGTCAATCCACCAAGGAGGAAACAAACGACTAGTCGTGTAGTTTTTTCTGAGCAGAGGTTCAAATCTACACATGATTCTAAAGCTTCTGAGTCTGGATCATGGACAATATTACCATGGTATATTCTGTCGCGGAAGGATAATGCTCCCAATGCAGTCTTTCACAAGAATGCCAATTACCCGCTAGTTAAGCCAGTCATTACAAAAGGTGTGCATGTTATGGCGGACATTCTACCAAACTTGAAGAAACTTACATTCGCAGACCATGATTTGTAGAAATTCCTTGAGCTCTAGATGCTGCAATATATGACATCAATACAATTGATCGAAGGCAAGCCTATTCAATTGGTCCCTATGGAGTGGACTCATGGGTTGGAGAGGTTGGGAATTCTGTCTTTAATGCATATGCCCCATTTTGGTCACACTGCCGAGGATAATACATGTGTGAAGAAACAATTGGTATGCTTCCATGGGGGTTTCTTATGGCTGGACAATCGTATTTCTATAGATGTCGGCCTAATTTCTGCCATCACTGGACTCCCTAAAGCAAGGGTCGACCCAGCGCCATTCTTTATTGGTAAGGAGCATGACCCAAGCCTAGTCACTTATATGAAGGAGAAGATCTCAAATGGGATAAGAGGGGCTTTTCCATTGCCCCTATTAGTGATACAAGTGTCCAATTCGCAGCAAAAGTACTCTCTAGTAAGTTATTAAGAAAGATGCGACTGAACCAGTGCACTATTGGTACCATCGTTGCAGCAAATCAATGTGTTGCTAGAATTCAAATGAATTGGTCTACATACTTGCTGAATGAACTATTGGTAGACTCCATCAATGCCCAGGAAAAAGTTACTCCTTTTACTTATTTGTAGTTGTTAATTTTGATCTCTTTTGTTGCATGGGTTGAGCCACCTAATTATCAGGGGATGGATGTGTTTGTCCCATGTTGTGGTGCAGGCTACCAGAACCTGTGGTATGAGAAGAAGAATCAGCGTCGACAGATGGACAATAACATTGAGTTCTATTTGCATGATAATGCACTGAGGCATCATATTGGAAACCAGTCAAGGATTGTTGCGGAAATTGTCCAGCAGTACATGAATGTGATAAGATTCACTGTCAAGGCTCACTATATATATTTACAACCACGACAAGATCCCCAACATCAATGGTTAACCATTGATTTTTGTTTAATAGAGGAGGAACTTGATATGATCATTCAGTATTGGCTCGAGGAATGGAAGCAAGCTGTCGCAGACGACCAACTATTTGTCAAGACTGACATGCGACAGGAGGGCACGTCAAGAACCCAAGGAGGGGACCCCCAGGATGAAGAAAACCCACCCGCTTCCCCTGGTGAAAGCAATGAAGAATCTAGTACAACATCGATAGATCCCGAACTGGGGGAAAAGAGAAAAGCTGATGAATAAACCAAGAAGAGTTGCAAGAAGCAAAGGCTGTTAAAGACCCCCTTAACGACCTTACTAATGATGACTATAATTTGATAGAATAGTGGAGGTTGTCAATGAAACCTGTCAGAGAATTGATGCTCGACATACATATTTGGTTGTGGGCATTAATAACTGACTTCAAATCTTTGAGTCGCGGTAAAGGAAGTAAGGATAGTGGTCAATTGGGACCCGTCGTAGTCGCAAGAAGTTGATCCTTCTAAGGATTGTCCAATTGAAGTACCACTGACTCGACAACATTGGAAGTTTCAAGTGTCGCCTAAAGCACTTGACTTGGGTACACCTTAATATAATAACATGATTAAGGACATTAGTTATGTGGGAGTCGACCTATTTGTAATGCCCATGTTTCTACTACACAACATTCAACAGGATGCAGTTGATTAGATTAAATCAAGGGAACATATGGTGTACGAACAATTGAAGCAATCAAAGAACACCGTATCTTCTATCCAAACAAAATTAGAGGACACAAAGCAACAAACACAACAGTGGCAGTAGGATAGGTAGATACTCGAACAAGTTGTCACATTCCCCTGCCATGAAATTCTAGAGGTGGGAGTTACACTAAACATGCTCCCAAAAGCTTGGGTCATTAGGATAGGGTAAGTGGCTACCAACTTTTGCAACACATTGTAGNTCACCTGCCATGAAATTCTAGAGGTGGGAGTTACACTAAACATGCTCCCAAAAGCTTGGGTCATTAGGATAGGGTAAGTGGCTACCAACTTTTGCAACACATTGTAGAATTATAAGTTAAGTTGCTTTGTAGTACACACCCTAAAGTATTGGAAGAGCGATGAAAGGTAATGGGTGAAAATGTGCAACATATTTAGGAGGTTGAGGCACTTTGTACTAAGGAATATGCACAAATTTCTCATGCTTGGGAAACCTTGATGGAGGATGATGTGTTGCAACGCATAATAGACCAACTACATACAACCGAATCAAATCTGGTCGGGTTAAATAATTCGTTGAATACATTTCCTCTGGTCAAGAAGATGAGTAAGGCTGTCGAATTCAAAGTCTTCCAACAACAAGTCACCAAGATTCAAACACAACAACAACGAAGAACTAATCGTGTTGCAGAGCTTCAGGTCAAAGTAGAGCATGCCACAAGGACCATTCATCCTATACATCTGCAAGTGTGACAGGTTTTGGAGGCGACGAAAGTAGAAACTTCGGAACCTATCAGTTTTTAACTTATGGAGAAAATTGTCAAAGTCAAGAAAGATGTTCAATGACAAATAGAGGATGTAATGAAAATCTTCCACGATTTTCAAAATAAGTTGCATGTAACAGAGGTATCTGGATGAAGTGGCTCAGGACGAGCCACAAGCGAGTGTTGGGGGCTTGTTGACCCTAGGAAATTGTGTAAAGTATGGTCCATAAGTTTTAAGGAAACTAGTCACAATTTGAACAAGGTTGCGACGGAGTGAAGAGAGAATGCGTCAAATCTATAATTTTGGCTAGTTTTTGGGGAAACATTAAATATAAGGGGTGAGTTAGTTAGAAAAGTTGTCCACTTTGGGTAGTGGGCGCGGGATGTAAACTCAGCTGTTAGAGCCTATATAAATGTAAAGGGGATTCTTGAGTAAATTGATTTTTGATGGGATTTTTGGTGGATTCAAGTATCTTAGTGAATCATAGTCGTGCATAAATTTTAGAGAGCGTCTCTAATTCTATACGTTGTCATGTGAATGAAGAATAAGAGTCATGAAATGTATGTAATGTCAATTCGTAGGTTGTGTGCACAGACGCAACGTAAGGGAGTTTTGATGAACAAGTTTGCAGGTTGTGTGCGTAGACGAAAAGCGTTCCATACACTACTTATGACATATGAAGAGCAGTTTTGTGGTTTCTTCCCGTATGGGTTTCCACGTCAAAACCTTTGTGTCAATGGTGTATCTTTATTTTATGTCTGAAGCTTTGTGTTTTGCTGCGACTGATAATGCATATGATAAAATAAAATAATGACGTTGAAAATATGGCAGACATGATTTAGATCTGTATGTTTTATATGTTGTTGTTATTTGTCGATGATTGTTCCTCAATCTGCATCCTTGGGTGGTCTGTCGAGTTCTACCATGGAGAGATCCCCTTCTGTCACTGTGGAAGACTAGTTCCTACAATCCCTATATGTATCTCGGGTGAGACTTCACTTGCGTTGCAGGTGTTGCCGACAGGGTTATGCTCTGTCGAGCCGATGCCTTGGGTTTTGTTGGTCGGGATGAAGGTTGAACCTGGGTTAGTCAAAGTGAGCCGACAAGTCATTATACAACTTTTCATTTTTGGTATCCTCTGAAATTTTATTTTGTTGGGATTTTTGGTATCCTCAACAGTTATATGAAAGAAAAGGGAAGAAGGAGGCTGTTTCAACAAGTGCTGCACCTCAATCTGCTGAAGCCAAAATAGATGAAATGGCTAAACTTGTGAAGGTTCTCACTGCCAAGCTGAACAAACTAGAACTAGAAAATAATTCTGCCAAGCCCGCTCCAGAGGCTCAGAGGAATCCAAATAATCAAAATCAATTCAGGAGGCAGTTTGCTCCTAGATTCATGCCAAGGGAGCGAAGAAATAATGACATTCAGCAGGAAAGGAGAGAGAATGAAGAGCAGAGAGTGCCCCCACCTTTTCAAAATAATGTAGCTGATGAAGAGGAGGTTGATGAACAGCTCCTTTTTTAGGAGACTCAAACTGACCAAGACATGAATCACTTTGGAGATGGTTTATCCACAGGTTTTGTAACAGAAGAAGATTTTTTGAATTCTGAATTTTATGATGCTGATTTGTATGAAGTTGAAGATGATTTAGAGTTTGAAAAAACTGCTGTAAATGCTGCTGCTAATCAGAATGGAATTAAAAAGACCATTAATCTCAGATCTGGTCCGAAACAAGTAGTCCAAGCTCCCAAGAAGAAAGCTGATGTACCTGCTGCAAATGTTCCAGCTGCAAATGTTCCTGATAAACAAGTTGCTGGTCCTGTCACAGAGAAGAAGCAACCTGCAGAAAAGTCCAAGAAAAATGTTGAAATTGAAGAGGTAAACAGGTCAGCTCAGAATTTCAATTTGGAAACTGAATTAGGGAAATTGAAAATTCCTGTCCCATTGACTGAACTTATAAAAAATCCATCTTATAAACAAACAGTCTTAAAAGTTATGAATTCTGCTAGTAGTCAGCCTGCTGCCAGTGGTCAGCCTGTCTCAGATACTGTCAATTTGCAAGAAGAAAGCCCAAAAATATTTATTGGTTCTGCCCTAGCTGAGAAAACAGAAAATGAAGCTGGTGCTTCTCCTCCCTTCTATGTTACCTTAACTGTCCATGACCAGATGATCCACAATTGTCTATTAGACTCTGGAGCATCCCATAACTTAATGCCCAAAGCTGTGATGGAAGCCCTTGGTCTCAGTATCACCAAACCTTACCATGACTTATATGCCTTTGACTCCCGAGCTGTCAAGTGTCTAGGGGTAATTAAAGACATGGTTGTTAACCTTACTCAGCTGCCCATGAAGAGTGTCATAATGGATGTTGTTGTAGCAGACATCACACCCAAGTTTGGTATGCTTCTTTCAAGATCCTGGGCAAAGAAGGTAGGAGGAGCCTTACAGATGGATCTCTCATATGCCACCATTCCTGTTTTTGGTGGAGAAAATAGAAGACTTTACAGAGAACTACAGTTTGCCTATATTGTCACAGATGATAAAAACCCCACTAATCATCCATTGTACTCTGTTGACAAAGATTTAGGGACTTGTATGTTGAATTTCAGTGATAAAGATGATTCTGTTGGCCTTTTACAAGTTGAAAAAGAAAAACCAGTGAAACATTGCAGAGAAGAAGAAGATCAGCTGTGGGAATTGTATTTTGATGGATCTTCTTGCAAAGAGGGTGCTGGAGCTGGAGTTTTGCTCATTTCTCCTGGAGGTGAAACAGTCAAACTCATGTATAAGTTGGAATTTGTTACCACTAACAACACTGCTGAGTATGAAGCTCTGATATTAGGACTGAAAGCTGCTAAAGACTTAGGCATTCAGCAAATCACTGCATATGGCGACTCCGAGTTGGTTGTTCGACAGGTGAAGAACAACTATCAAGTAAAGCAGGATTTGTTGAAGGTATACAGGAATGAGGTATGGGATATGCCTGACAATTATTTCATAGCATTTAATATCACTCATATTCCAAGAAATCACAATGAGACTGCAGACTCTTTAGCTTTGGCTGCCTCATACTTCAAAATTCCTAAAACTACTCAGTTAAGGTATCCTATAGAGGTAAGGTACAGACCATGTGTCCCTGACAATGTGAAACACTGGAGGGTTTTCGAAGATGATATTGAAATCAAGAAATGTCTTGAGCTTACAGATGAGTTTTGTAATGCTCAAATTGATCAGGATGAAGGAGAAGAACAAGATGATGAGTCTGCTGAAAGTGAGTTTGCTGAAAATGTTTTTGCTGAAAATGAGTTTCCGGAAGGTAAGATTGCAGGTCATAAGATCATTGAGTTGAAGAGTAATTTTATCCCTAAAGGTTTAGTGC
>LPNX010486313.1:2528-103125 GCA_001517045.1 Pseudotsuga menziesii
TACTTTACGTGGACACGAGCCACTTAATTTAATTTGCAATTATATGTTTAGTTATGTGTTTCTATGCTTCTATGCTTAATTTCATATCTTTTTTGACACTATGAAATTGAATTTGAAGATTTCTTTTCATCAATGTTATGAATATATAAACAAATATCACACATTTCTATGGAAAATACAAATATCATGGCCAGGTTTGTATTTCGATTAATTGATTTAATTTTTTTTGTAAATTCATGAAAATTGTAAATTCATGAAAATTGTAAATTGTAAAATTGTGAATTATCTAACACTATGGAATTGAAATTTACATGAATATGAAATTTATGAAAGTGTAAACTATGAAATTTATCAACTATCAAATTGTAAACTATGAAATCTATTAAATTGTAAACTATGAAAATGAAAATCAAATTGCATAACTTTAAAATTTATCAAATTGTAAACTATGAAAATGAAAATCAAATTGCATAACTTTGAAATTATACCTATATCAATGGGATTTGCTTCCTCCATCATAGCTTCATTTGGAATTTCTTCTTCTCTCAAGATTGTTCTTTTTCTCCTCTTCCTTTCTTTATCTTTCTCTCTTTTCTCTTCAATTTTGTTTTGATTTCTTTCATTTCTTCTTGTTCGACATTGGTTGCTTCCCATTGTGATTGATCAACAATCCACATTGATACCTGCAAAACAATCTACAATGCTAAATTTGTATTACAAAACAAACATTTTTTCAAAGAAATTAGACAATTTTGAAGGATAGAGTTAGCTTAGTATGAATTATGTTTATATAGAGTTTAATAAAAAATTTGGGTGGGAAAGATGGTTGGGGTGTCATTAATGTTTGTAGTTGGAGTGTCATTAATATTTGAATTCACTCCCGGGCTTTTGCTCCAAAGGAGTTTACATGACTAGGACCTCGACCGAGCTAATACCTCGGTCGAGGTTCATACCTCAGTCGAGGGCTTAAGAAAATAGATTTAGCACCCATTCAAACAAATGAAAAATTTTCTGTGCCTTGCAGAGGTGTAAACCCTGCCATTCCTAGAACATAACTAAGTGGAGTTGATACCGATAAATTCACCAACGAATCTTCTATCCATTGAGGTATCATACACGCATTTTGGCATTCATATGAAATTTATTTTTTAATTACTTCTAAAACTTATACTTAGAAAACCACACTGCAACTTCGAAGCAGCTCAAAGAAAAATCCGCAGAGTTAAAAATACACAGCCAAAAAATTCTTAAAAATGCACACATCACATATCGACGTGTCCTCTTCAAAAAGGTATCTTTGATTTTTCAATTTTTGAAAAAATAGAAAAAATTGCTTTACGTGGACAAATATGTGTTTAAAACGATGCTGAAATTGAATATGGTCACTTTCGAAAAATAATAAATAATTGTATAATGCGAAAAAAATTAACAAAAAAAATGCACATCACACCGCATTTTATGTAGATCATGCTCATATATATATATATTTTTTAAATTATTAATGCAAGATTGAATTACTCTACGTGGACACGAGCCACTTATTAGCTTCTTCAAATTTTTAAGGTCACACAGTTCATTAAATGCAAAAATTCACACATTAAATGACATCGAAATATTTTTTTTAAAATATCACTATGAAGCCAACATAATATTCTACAATTTGTTTTTTTACTGCAAGTCAAAATTCACATGGCATATATGCGTTTTGATGGCTTCTATCTAGCACATGAGTAAAAAATCAGGTTTTCATCGCCAAATTTGGCCAAAAAGTGTTACCCATCTTCATGGAATCACCCTTAGGCAACCTTCAATCCATAAATGTTCTTTTGTGCGCCAACATAGGAAATGTCGGCACTCGGACGGAGAAGTGCCATTTGGGTTGATAACAGTGCTCGACTACATATGGAACAATGAAACTGTGTTTTCATATGTGAACAATGAAACAAATGTTATAAAATCTATTAATGCAATTACATTTGGAGTTACAGCAAAAAAACTCGAACTCCGGCATTGATAAGAATAGGAATAGTCCAACAGATGGTGATTCTGGAACTAACAACTATTATAACTATGGGTATGGAGTAGTCAAAAGTCAGTGATATTAGAATTAAGACCATGAATTAAGCAATATATACACATATGCATTATGACTTATTAATGATGTGCATGCTACATTGATAAGTGTATGGGTTACTAGCTTGTTCAACAATAAAATTGATTATTTACAGTTGTACAATATGTCGAAACCAGTAAGAAGAGATGCCCAAGGAACCGATGGATTGTGACCTAGATAGCGATCTTCAGATTACAAGAGAGAATCCAAAACTATAAGAAGTGGCAAAGCTATTAAACTCTTTACTCCCAAGTTGCTACACCAAATTGAAAAACACTCTTCAACGTCCACATCAAGATTCTTTTAAAATAGTAATACTTCAACTTCCTTTGACACTTGGATAGAAAATAAAATAAAAAACCTAAAAAATAGGAATAGGAGAACAAGATGAAGCTCATAACAGCTAGTATATGAGGGTTGGCAATACTTTGAGTGCATGAAGTCTGATTATGGCCTTTTGCACCTGAGTTGGAGAATAATGCTTGTTGGTAAGGTGGAGTAAACTGATCGTAATCCTCTTTAGGTGGCACATAAATATCAAATGTAGCAATCTATTTGGTATAACATTTTTTTGTAAGTAAAGATCCCAACCAATAAAATTAGTCAAAATTGAAATTCAATTTATGGCACACATTTAAAAACAAGATATCTTTATTTATTATGAGATTGTAAACATTATTTTACTGTCTTTGATAATGTTATACAACCTCAGAATGCGCATCGGGTTATTGAAACAGGTCATAACAGCTTTGTCCCATAGTAAACATGTAATCATCTAGTTGATTTCTATTTAATATACACACAATAAAAACGATGGCAGTTGTTATCAGTTGAATTTCTCCTTTTAATTTCAAAACATTGTGTACGATAGAAATCCAAGGAAAATTGCTAAAAATAAAGTAGGTCGGTTGCTCTCTTAAATCTCTGTATAATCAATCACAGAAACTTCTTTTCACTTTTTTTTCTCTATCCACAGGTATATTAGAGAAAGAATCCTAGATGGAACAGTGCGTATAATTAAACTAAGGACAGCCATTTGACAGATGCAAAAACGACTGGCTACTAGGTAGGCATCCCCGGCTTGCCGAATTGTACTCTACGCAATCAACATTGATTATCCTTAAAGTACCATTGAGGAGCAGCCTCAACCTTAGACAAAGATATAATGGAACCTATATGTTCAATATCCTAATCCACAGGTTCAATCTCTGGCATGAATCCATGGACCTCTCTAAAATAGGATAGCTAAAAAGGAACTATGCAACTTGGCATAGAGATCTTTGCAAAATAGAAGGTTGGAAAGGGGACCGTGAATTCATTGGCGACTCACTAATTTTATAGATATGATAAGGCTCACCTTGTGCACTGGCACTAACAAAGCATTCAACTACATGTTCTAGTTAAAATTAAGGTATACCTGTTCGATTTTAAAGAAAATACCTTTGCCCTTCATTAAGAAAATGATCCATAAACTTCCAAAAAAATAATAATAAAGTTATTAATAAATGAGACGTTGACTACATGGGAAGTTGAGAGAGCCTACCTCAACTACATGCCAACAAAATTTATTAATAAATGAGACGTCGACTACATGGGAAGTCGAGAGAGCCTATTTATGTTCACTACATTTGGCTCAACATGCAAATACACCTGTCACGAGACATTGGAGTTCGTATAATCCATGACATTGGGCTTGCATGCAGGATTACATTGGGCTTGCATGCATTTTGTAGCTAAAGAACATTTTGAAAAGATGGGGATTTCTTGAAGGCTGCGGATTTATCATAATCAGGTATTTCTTTAACTTTGAGGATTTCTTGAAGGATGCCACCTCATGCAAGAGGATTTATTAAAAGCTGCAGCAAATGATGCAATGAAGATGAGAATTTCTTGAAGGATGACACCCCGGGGTAGAGGATTTCATGAACGCTGCAACCATTGATGCAATGACGTGGCTATTACAACATCTCTATTACAACATTTTCTTTAATAACTTTCATCTTCCTTTTAAAACCCTCACCGATGAGCCATGCCTTCATGAGAACCACTGACCATACAGCTAACTTAATCCTTGAATTTTAATTTCCTTTTTTTATATCATAGTCTCAGTCGAAAAGAATAGTAAGAAAGGACTTCATAAGTGGGTCAATTCGCATGCAGCAGCAGCTTTACATGTCACAATTATTGGATCCCAGCTGATCATCCTCAATACCGCAGCACTCGATCGGATCACAATTCTTTATCATGTTTAATGTGCACATTGAGGAAAACTGCTCAAATTGTCTAGCTGTGATATACTTTCTTGGTATGAATTATCAAGGGGATTTCTCAGTCCTTTTTTGCAGCTATACAAAAAGGGTGCTGTCACTACAAGTATCTCGTGGGGATCTGGATCCATATGGAAGAGAATTCAGAATATTGAGGGTTTGGTGACCACCCATTCACGTCGATTGGCTAGATTTGATACCAAGTACAGATTCCTAGTGCACCCAATTATTATCATATTGTTGAAAATGCATGTCGAAACAAAAAGAGAGAATGAGTAATTCTATGAATGGTAAAGATGATGTGGGATATAGAGGAGGGGAACGTAGAAATGATATTTTTAAGTATGAATTATTAAGGCGTGAGCTTCCAGTTCTAATTGGGATCAAGGTTTCACAGGAAATCTCGACCAATTTAGGTGACCCAAGTTGTTCTACTTTATCATGATAGATTGCAAAAGTGGCCAAGTTGCTCTACGGGCACTAAAAAAAATCTAAATCAATGGACCTTCTTCATCATGAAGCTTGAAGGAAAACTTTACTATATGACTCATTTCTTTTTCTATTACTTTACAACCCAGAAGCTTCGTGGTACGCGTCGCTTTATGTGTTTGTGTCTTTTTCAAATTTACATGAAACTCTAGAGTGTCACTTCACTTAGCGGGTGTCTCACTCTTTCCCAAAAAAAGAGGTGTCCAGCTTGGGATTCAATATCTAAAATATCTCAAAGTTGCAATGTCATGTTTGATGGATCAACGTTGTGTCACACTCCAACTATCTCGTTCTTTCAATAACAGCTGTCTTGGACTTCATATCTAAAACATTATCTATAGATTTCTTAATTGTAGGTTGCAACGTTGTGTCACACTCCAACTATCTCGTTCTTTCAATAACAGCTGTCTTGGACTTCATATCTAAAACATTATCTATAGATTTCTTAATTGTAGGTTGCACTATTTTTATGTCACTTTTGTATGGATCAAAGTTTTGTGAAGTCATCTCTAGGAGAAAAGCAGAGATGGAATTTGACCGGTAAATGGTTCATCAGAGGTAATTTTGCTGTCAAATATTGCACTCTTGTTTTTCTCCTTTATGCAGAGCTCTTGGAATGTAAGCAGATCTATGATCTTAGTTATCGAAGTAATCATTTAGAGGTAAAAACAGAGGTAAGGGTTAAATCTATTCACGGTGTTGAACTAGCATTTTTTCTTTAAAGTGTATGACATTGCAAAGATTAAAAGAATCTTTTTCTAGATATGCACGATGGAATAAGAAGCATCTATAGAAAACATCGATTTTAACACAAATTCATTTTTCTTTGCAGGCTCAAAAAGAGCGCGATCAATTGCGGGTAAGACCTGACTTGTATCTTACAAAGCAATTTTATGATTCAATATTATATGATAATTGAATCTTATGGGATGCACCCTCAAGCAGGATTTATGCCAGTAGGAAAAGAAAATAAAAAGTACTAAGTAGGTTTAGGTCTCCCCGGATTAGTTTATACCTTGAAAGAGAAAAGCTCTTCGTCTCCCATGTGAAAGTATGATCTACTTTTAAATAAAAATCCAAAGCTAGTTGGAGGCAAGCAGCTACTTTTTGTTGCAGTTCTTCGGTCAACTAGAAAATCCCAGAAAATTGTTCTTATGAATAGAGGTCAAAAACTTCCATGTAAAATAAATGCTCGATGGGGTTATCGAACCAGTACATATTCCCTGGTACTCACTTCTGTGGCATATGCATAAGGAAAATTGCATAGTTCAATGCAATATTCAGCTATAACTGTTAGCAACCTGTGACTTTTTATGTACAAACCGGACATCTAGTTCTTCTTCTATATTACAAAGCATCTCTGTTGTCCCTGAGCACATCCATATCCATCAACGGGAGATGCCATGGTACAGTTCGGAGCAAATGGAGCAGGTAAATTTGTTTTTTTTCCTTTTTTTTTCTTAATATAAATACATATACATTTTTGTTTTATATCAACAACCTTCAGTCATTGTTACACCAAATCACCGCCATGTTGTTGCATAAAAGCAACAAGTATGAAAGACGCATTAAATAAAAAGGAATTTGCCCAAACGCCCAACACTCACTTTACTACTTCTTCATTACTTACAACCTAACACTTTGCTTTACTACTTCTTCATTACTTACAACCTGAAAGTTATAAAAAGGTTCTTCATTACTTACAACGTGAAAGTTGTAAAAAGGTTCCCGCTCAGGTTGTTGGAGATCCAAAATCCAAAGCAGTTGCTAAAGATCTAATTGCTGGAGATCGAGAGATCTGGAGATTGCTAAAAACTTTGAGGAGTTGTAAACTGGTGATTGCTGAGAAGACCAATTAATAATTTGAGCTTGTGCCAAATGAATTTTCATACACAAAATGGATTTAGATGGGTTTCACCTAAACTCCCGGAATCTGCGGGTAAGAGTTTGTAAGTCTGTGTAAGATTTGGTTTTCCCCCATCAAAAGAGGCGATGGCATATACTCAGAAGAGGCGGTGGCATAAGAAGTTTTGGCAGGTGCATTGCATGCAATGAAGTGACACCTAAATGCCAAGTCAAGAATGGGAGACGTGTTCAATTTTTGTTTTTTGGTTTACAATGGGAAGTCTATAATAGTTAAAACGTTTAATGTTTTTGTTTAATGCTACAACAAACTTTAGCATTATTTGAGAAGTTAGAAATATTTGATAGCGGTTATATTATAACATAGTTTATAAGCTTGAAAAATCTGCTTTGCCTCATCCTTGTCTTGGGATGAGGCCAAATAAGAGTACGAAAATTGCTATTGGATAATAAAAAGCTCAATGGTTATCATTTGTAAAGATAAAGGTTGTCATTAATAAAGATAAAAGTTGAAATCAAGATGACCCTACAACTTTTAAAAAAAATAAGATACATGCTTTGGTTGTTGTGCAAGTATATATGAATGGTGGCAAGCCAATTCCTAAAGGCAGGGACTAATAAACTAAACTATAATTTTGCAAATCACTTTTAAGGTTAATAAAATATTTAAATATTATTAAGAAAGTTTGGTGAATATAACTATCGTGAAAAACGAAAATAATGAGTAAATTTAAGTAACTTTTGTGATAGTTATATTTTGTGGGTCATGACATCGTGTTCAAAGAAAAGCAATTTAACTTAAGTGTTGGTATACACATAATTTATATGATCCATTAAGCTTTGATAGCCATGTGAAGAGAGACAGTTTCTTTCCAAAACTAAAACATGTTAGATTTAGAGGTGTCCGCGAGACCAACATAACTTTTCTACACATAATTTATATGATCGATTAAGCTTTGATAGCCATGTGAAGAGAGACATTGTCTTCCCAAAACTAAAACATATTAGATTTAGAGGTGTTCCCGAGACCAACATAACTTTTCTAACTTCTAGTAATTATTTTTTTACAAAAATGGACTCCAAGTTGCCATCTTTATAAATTAAATTATAATATCTGATTTTTTTGGTTTAAATGATCATTATTGTTTTATCTGTAGATACACACATCTCAAAGTTAGTATATAAATATTTGAGATTTTTATGCTTTTTATTAGCGTTGAAGAGGCATTTTGTTGAAATGACAATATCATTTGTAAATAGAAGGATGATTATTAATCCTATTAATGTCTACACAAATTGCTTTCTACAAGAAATCTTCTAACTTTAGTACCAAAAATTCTACCCAAAAATATAACAACCTAAATCTTCTAACTTTAGTACCAAAGATTCTACGCAAAAATATAACAATCTAAATCTTCTAACTTGTTAATTAGTACAAAAAATTCTACGCAAAAATATAACAACCTAGAGATATATTACTATTGATTTTTTCTTACCAACTTGAATTATTTTTAAACATGGTAATGGCTCCTCCATAAATTTTTATTCCTATATACTTCAACTCAAAAAAAACCCTAATATTGTCTAACCTCAACTAAAAAAGAACCCTAATATCGTCTAACCTCATCTGAAAGGTTATTTCTAGAATTTATGTCCAAATCTTTTTTGAAATCAACAAAACAAGAAACAAGATTACCCTAGTTGCTTCAGCCCTCCTCGATGATAAAACTAAGGGTAATTAGAAGGTCTAAATTTAAACGATAACTTCAAAAATCAACATGCACTTTGTCTCTCTCTTATCTTGTGTTTCAATCCACAAGATAATACTATTTTTCAAGATTAATATGTACAACTTAATCTGAAGGGTGCTAAAGGGGGCTTATCATAATAATTGTATAATTTGAATGATTGTTTTTGTCACAATAAGGTTTTCAAGTTTAGGAAATTCTTCCTTGATTACTAGGATAAAAATGTTGTGAATGTGAGAAATAAGATTAAAGTCTCAAATCTTTAAAATTCCATCTCGATAGTAGTCAACACATTAAGTTTTCCATCTTAGAAGGTGCTTATTTCTAGATTCATTTTTTTATTATTATGGACATAATTTGGGTGATAGCTAAATATTAGGGAATTCATAATGCTTTCTCAAGTTGCAACTTCTATTTACTTATATCAATATTGTAATTTTCTTTTATCCTTTAAGTTAAGATGTCTCTTTGAAAATAATTTTGGATATCATACTGAGGATTAATTAACATATCTTTTAAAATACGCATATTTATTTTTCTTTTAGAGAAAAAAGTGAATTCATTGTATTATATTAACAATTTCTCCTTACCAATAGATTAAATTGTAATGGAGATTTGGTATCCTATATTAGATTACAAGGCTAGATGTTTTTTTTTGTAAGTTCCATGGAAAACGTATATTAATATAAAGCAAAAAGAGTACATGCACAAGTTTTCATGAAATAACAGTCTTTGCAGAGCTTCTAGGAAGTCTCTAACTTCTGCAACAAAAAAAAATACTAACTACCCGAACATAAATGTCTGTCCCAAGTTTATTAGAGTATGTCTACCAACCAAAACTTCTCACGAAACTGCTAAAAAGGCTTATTCCTGGATACAAATTCTTGAACTGATTTTGATAAAAAAAAACACACATGACTGTGGAAATAAAACATTAAAACTTCTACTAACTAGATTATCCTTGAAAACTCTAAAGCTTAACAACTGTAAGAAAAAATAAAATGATGAAACTGTGCAAATTTCTTGGTAGTGCGTCCTGCTTACCTGGTCTCTGGTTTCTCCTCCACAATGAGGAATTTGTAGGTTGTCGAGTCTAAAGAGTCGTTCACGACTTCTTTAGTCGAGAGGGGCTGCATTTTCTTGAAGGAGTCGAGATTGATTTGTCCATTGTGTTTCACTTTCCTCCTCTTGTAGGAGCTAGAGGAAGTTATATTCATTTTGTCCAATTCAATAGAAGACTCATCAACTTTTTTTTCCTAGTTCTCCATCAATAGTGTTTCCTTGTGGAGATTTTGTTGGTCTGGAAACCAATGAAGGGGTTAGAGTAAAAGAAGCATGTACACCAGGTGCTGGAGAAGGAGAAGACCGAGGGTTGTTATCCCCACTCTAATTTTTTGTTTACAATAGGACCTGGGCCAACATATTTCTAACACACCAATAATTCCTTCGACAGGCCCAAGCACGCCTGCCTAACAGTTGTTTAATCACCATCTCTTCCTCCTAGTCATCCAATAAATTTCACAAATGATCTAGGACTAAACTATCAAAACCCCTATCAGAAGAATCATTGAACCCTCTACATCCAAAAAAGCCTCTTCCTCTACTATCCCTATGGGGGGTGTCCCTGAACCTTCTTGACATCTTGAGAGCCCGAGAAAGGTGAAACAACTTGTGAATTTACAAATTCTGGAACCAAATTGGAGTGGGAGAGACTAAAAGGCCTAATAAAACAGAGAGAGGGAGGCGAATTCCTTCTTTTATACACACCACCCACACAGAGAGACATCTGGTGTAATAATCCAAAAATTCGTAAAAATTTTAAAATTTTTAAAGTGACATAAAATGTCTAAAGTCGCAGCTAAGTGACTGCTAATGGTTAGCGAAAAATGAAATAGTTTATAAAAGAACCTGGAAATGCTTCTTTAAAAGAACTTGTAAACTAAAGTATGTAACCTTAAACACCTGTGTTAGTACTATTAATGACTTAATAGTTTTAGTTCTATCAGAGTTATAAAAAGGACTCGCATTTCTTTTACTACTAGATATACTGATGATTAACTTTTGTCAAGTAGGTAAGAATTATTGTATGAGATCGGGGATTACTTAGCGTTATGCTAACTCAATTGGACTGTTGGTTCCTTACAGGTTTAGCAGGTAAGCGTAAGATCTAGTAGGTGTTATTTAAAATTTACGTCGAGAACTACTTCCCTAGCATGATTAAGATGCTAGTTTTAGAAAAGGTTTAAATATGTTGCTTGTCTTCAAGGAGGTGATGTAAATTCTTTTTTGTTGTTATAAATCCATAGTTGTATTTATAACCAACACAATAATGACTTTCTATCAAAACATAAACAAGGGTTTAAATTACAAAAGTAAGTACTTACCAAAGTACCTTCAATCGTATGAAGATTGTTCTCTAAAAGTCTAAAGAACATGGTTTGGTTTTCTTGTGTTTACAGTACTGGTTATTTATAAATTCCCATAGAGAGAATAGAGCTCATGGTTTTGGGTTTAAATTCACTTCAAACTATTTAGCGATCTCACATCTGTTCTCATTTTAATACACAAAAGATGTCCTTCTCATAAAGCATGATCAAGTTACCTATGCTTTTCAATTATAATTTTAACAATGAGTTATTAGAACATTATCGGAATTCTCTAACATTGTTAGTCTTCAGTTTCTTGATCACTCCTTCATCAAAACAGTATAAAGGTTATGTTTTTAGAATTTTATGGCTTTACCTTTTTACTATAGTTATAAGCGATATTATAACCATCTCATAATTTTTACTATTTCTAAAATTACACCATCTATTCGACTTGTTTGCAATCATGAAGATCTTCTTAGGATAACAATAGTATTCAAGTTATAACCTAAGGTAGAATACCTACAAAACAAACGACTATGATGAAATCGAAAGATGGCAATAATATGTTATATAGTTTTGGAATGATTTTTGGTTTGATAATTCCAAAAATGTTGATTGGAGCACTGACTATAGGTTTCGACCCACGCTTGGAGAAATATTTGGCAAGACACGTGGATAAGTTACATCCAGTTGAGGGTTGACTTAAAACCTTGAAACCCTACTCATTTGCTTGTGAAGCGAGAGTTCCTCCCTTGTGTTGGTCGAGCTAAGAGCTCGCGGCCATGAGAGGCCTGTAACCACCTTCAAACATTGGTATTGCACCTACTACTTCTACACCGTGACTGTTGGGAGAATTTGTTGATGGTTTTAGTCTTTCTGTGTGTTGAAAAGTTACAGTGAGAGTGGGTGTTGGATTTTGTTGTAATATTACAGATCACATAATGTTACCAATAATACATACTAAAACATACATATAAAACAGAGACAAGAGATAAGAACAAGTAGGTGAATAAACAGATTATATTACATGAATGAGTCCATACAACACAGAGAACTGAACTGAGTTCTCATCTGGCTCAACAGCCTAATATATATGATTACAAAATAGTTACAAAATAACTACCCGTTGGTTCGGTGAACCGACATGACCTTAGGTGGATGACCTAATCTTTAGTTTAGTCGGCCGACCGACTTAGTCAGCTGATTGACTAAGTCGGCTCTCGTTCAAGTCAACTTATCGATTTGCTCCTCCTACATCTCCCCCATGAACAAAATGTTTCTTCGTCCCAAAGAAATGGGGAGGTACAAAAAATTCTTCTGGTCTCAATAGTTACTGTGATATGTCTGGTATTCATGGGCTGTGAAGTATGATGGTCGGTCTCTTCTATACACAGAATTCGACAATAGCTGGGGCTATTATTGCGAGGTGATGTTGGAAATCTGTCCAAATTTGCAAAATCTTCTGGATGTCGATGGTGAGTGTGGTCAAGCTTGATAGGATCGACATCTTTTTTGAAATGGAGACTTCTTCTATTCTCTCCATTTCTGGACCCATAAACTGGTCCTTCTCTTCTACAGTCTCGATAAGTCGTTTCATCTGTGGACAGATGATGTCAAATTTTTCTAAATTGGGGATAGCTTGTTGCACCCATTGATGTGATTCCCTCTCAAGTTTCTGCAACTTGGCTGTTTCAAGCACTATTTGTTCTTCTATTGTGGTTCTGAGTGCTTCCTCAGTGATTTTCCTATTTTCCAGTGCCTCGATCCCTTATCGGGTCTGCCGAGTTTGCTGACAGACTTTCCCGTAGTAAGCAGGCCAGTCTTTCAGTATTTCTTCAGTTATGACAGACTCCTCCATGTGATCTTGCAACACTTTATAAGCTTCAGTGAAGGTAGTGTGATGTTCCATTAGGAGTCTGGCAGTTTCTTCTTTTTGTTCCTCTATTTCCTGAATGTAAGCTTGGAGTGCCGACACCATGCTCTCAAATAGCTGATACGCCCTTTCGAGCGGTTTGTCTGTGTCGACCTCTACGAGGCCCAACATGACTGAATGGGCCAGGTTCCTACATTTTTTGAGGAACTCGACCTGTTCTGTGACTTTGTGGTTGAGTTCCTTACATCTCTGCTTGCTCCTCATCTTTTCTTCGCCTGCCAGGGTCTTGAGGAGTTGTCCTAGCTCTGCGTCAGTTAGTGAAGTTGAATCTTTCAATTTGATATAGACCTTTAATGGTTGTCCATGATGCTCCTTCCTCCGTTTCTCCTTCCTATTCTTGTGCTTTTCCTTCTCTACTTGTGTCTGCACCTGTGTACCTGCAAAAGTTGAGTTGGGATCTTTGGTTTGTGGGATAATGGTTGATGGTTTCTAGGGTTGGTTAGATGCAAGGGGGTGGTGGTGGTGGTGGTGATGGAGTTGGCGAATGGTCGAGGGTGATTGGGTTGGGGGAAGTGTGGGTGAGTGGTGTATTGTCGGGGAGGGGAGGTGAGTGTAATTCGGAGAACATTTGGTTAATTTGTCGAGCTATGTCCTCCTCATTTTCTTCTCCTCCAGTCGATGCAGTAGCTGGTAGGCCGGTTTGGGGTACGGTTGGAGTGATAGTTTCGGTCCAACGTGCAGTCACTTCAACTTCTTTGTCGGGATTTCTCTCAAAAGTTGAAGTGATAGTGGCAAAGGCTTGGGACTAGAATTCATGTCCTGGTTGGTAGCCACCGACCTCAAAGAGAGGTGATTTTGTGGATATCTTCTGGGCTGATGTAAATATCTCAGGAAGCTTCTCAATGAATGCCTGCAAATATCTGTCTTTATCAAAATTTTCCTTCACAGCTTCCGACATCGCACTTTTTCACAAGTCGAGCGGGCTTGCTAACTGCTGTGCTGGTACTTGCTCCTCGGTTACTTTCGTCGGTGATGGGGGTGGAGGCACAGACACCAGATCGAAAAAATTCTCAGGCGTCGTCGTGTGGGTGGTCTTAGCTTTCTTTGGTCGACCTAGTAGTGCTCCTGCGTCGACAAATCGCTGGAACTGGGTTTCCACTGGCACCTTATTTGCTGCGGCATCCTCTATTATGTCGAGGGTCGTAGCTACCAGTTCCTCCTCGTCGTCAGATGATTTGGCAATAATAAGCTTGTGCTTACCTTTTCCTTACTGTTGTTGTTGTGTTTTTAACTTCTTCCTCTCCACTGCTATCTCTTTCGACAATTTTTTAATGATGCCTCTTGTGACAGCATACTTTGGGTTTTCTGGCTCTATCTCTCCCCTTGGCTCTTGGGTTGGGACGAGACTTTCCACAGCCGGAGTAATTACCTGCTATTCAGGCTGTGGTTCGTCCCTCTGTGCTGTCGGAGGTTTGATGATTATTTGAAGTTGGCCAATGTGTTTGACCAGTGTCTCCTTTGACACAAAGGTGTTGATATAGAGGTTCAACTCATAGTCTTCCTCTTTTTCTTGGTTGGTTAGCGGCTCCTTGATCGAGAAGTCGCTCTTATTTGCTGTCACTGGTACTGGTATTTAGGTTTTATCCTATCGAGATAACTCCCGAAATATCTGGTCGACCGATGGATAATAGTCAAGGGCTTTAGCATTTGAGTCGTCGCCCTGCATGTACCATACCGAGGTATGGTTGAGTTTTAGCTAGATGTGGGAGTTTGTCGGTAGACTTCTTTAGATGTTTTGAGGAACCCTCCATCTAGTCGTGTGGACTTTGAGCTATTGAAGCCAGTTCTCCAACAACACTTTCCCGTTCTCAAGTTCCTGCAAAGTTCCTCTCTGGGAGAATGGTTTGAATCTCCACATGTGGAACCTTGTCGGTTCCTGAAAGATTGGGTTCCCCTCTGGGAAGATATGGTACACGACTATCCATAATATGAGGGAGGGGAACTTGATGATTCCTCCCATTTCTTGGGATCTTTCACAGATGGTATTGAGCATGTCGACGACATATTCATCCCATCTGTATATCTTCCCGTCTGTCGCAATGGTGTCAACAACTTCTAGCATGTCTAATTTAAGGTCGCTGTCTTGACCTGCCAGGGTGAGTGTTATTGATATTATTTTGGCCACAATATGTGGTGTTCGGGTTGTGATTTGACTAATCATCAACCCCTTTGAGTTTTTGCCCGACGGTGACCTAGTGAGTTCTTCGACCAGTCCTTCTTTAATATCGACTGGTACTGGGTTTCCTTCGTTTGAGAGACCGGTCAGCTTGGAGATGACTTCTCCAGAGATGTCGACCGATTGGTCAAAGTAGAACCGGCCATTGTGGTATCGACTTATGATGAATTTTACAGCAGTTTCCTTGGTGCCACCAAAGCTGGCCATGAGTGGTGCATTGACATAGTTGAATATAGTGCTATATTTGATTTTCTCCGCGTCTTGAGTGGGATTCTTGTTGACATAAGCCCATTCTTGCATCTCGGCCCAGAGTTTTTGCCATGATCCTTCTTGTACCTTGGAATTCTTAATGTTCTTTAGCCTGTGGACTAAAGGTGTATCCACAGCCTGTAGTTCCTTGGTTTTGGTCGAGGCTCTAGTTTTTTTGGGTGCCATTGTGTCGGTCTGGTGGTCTATTTCACTAAGGTATTCTCGGCTTTCAGTCAACTGGATGCTTTGATGCTTTCTCTATATGAATTTTGGTGAATGATCCTTTGACGGTCCAGTATTTATAGGCGACGCTGTGGATGTGTTCGTCGATGAGTGTATTGATGGCGGATGTGATGTTCCAGCTGGAACACTTGCATGTGCATTAATGGCGAATTGCTTTCGGCGCTCGATGTCATGAATGCGCGATGGGAATATCGAGGTCGTCGGTCAATGTCGGTTATGAGAATGGTTGCTGGAAGTGGTCGATCGATGCAAATGGTCGATGGAAGTGGTCGGTCGATGGTGTTATGTCAATGGGCATGATGTCGGTTGTCGAAATGGTAATTTCCTGTCATAGTTTTCTGTATGTATGGTATTTTTTTTTTCTTTTGGCTTTTGGATTTTTAAGTTTTTATAGCTTTTGGTTTATGGTTATGGTCATTATAGGATTTTTTTTATAGGTTTATTTCTAGTTTCTGTAGCTTTTTAGTCGGGCTCCATTAATAAGTTTCCGAAATACTATGCCCTGTAACGTCCTTAGTCGGACTGATCCGTTGGTATGTATCTCTTCGACAACGTAAGGTCCCATCCATTTTGTGTGGAGCTTTTTAGGTTTACCTTTTACTCGACTATTGTATAGTAAAGCAAGGTCTCCTACCGACAAGTTTTTGTTCTTGATGTTTTGGTCGTGCCATGTTTTCTGTTGTTGTTTCTGGATTTCTTGATGTTGTATTGCCATTAGTCAGTGTTCTTCGAGTTTGCTTAGTTGCAATAGTCAGTCCTTTATTCCTTGTTTGACATCGACATGTAGGATCTCTGCGATGATAGGTGTCTATTGTCGGAAGTGTAGTGGAACTACTGCTTCTTGTCCATAGACTAGTCGAAACGGAGTTTGGTCTGTCGAGTGTTTGTATGCTATTCTGTATGCCCATAATACTGTAGGTATTTTCTCATCCCAGTCGTCCTTATCAGCATTACATATTTTAGTGAGTCCTCTTGTTAATGTTTTATTAAATGCTTCAATTGCTCCATTCGACTGAGGATGGTATGATGTGCTCCGACGATGGTCGATTTGGAACTGGTCGGTTAGGGTTTTGATAGTTTCTATTGATGAAGTGTGTTCCCTAGCCACTAATTAGAGTTAGTGGACATCCAAATCTAGTGATGATATTCTCATAGATAAACTTAGCAGCTATCTCACTAGAACATGTGTCGACTAGTTCAGCCTCTGCCCATTTAGTTACATATTCGACTGCAGTTATGATATACCTTGCACCTGTCCTTTTTGCTGGTATAGGAAATGGTCCTATGAAGTCTATGGCCTAGATTTCAAATGTCAAAATTAGGTTCACTGATATCAAGGGAATTTCTGTACTAGGCAGGGGTCAACCTAGTCGTTGACATCTGTCACATCGACTGACAAAATTTTTGCAATCTCGGTGGAGTGTCGGCCACCATAACCTTGACTGTTGGATTTTCTTTGCAGCTGTGTCTACTTGGAAATGTCCTCTTGTAGGTCCATAGTGTGCTTCATGCATAATGTTGTCTCGTTCATGTTCTAGTACACACCTTCTGAGGATGTCATCTAATCCCATTTTGTATAAGAATCCATTTTTTAATACTGTATGGTGTAGCCTTCATAGCTAAGATCTACTTCTTCTTTGTACTCACTACTTCTGGTCCATGTCCATCTTCCAAGAACTGGGCTATTTCTTCTAATTCTTCTGGGACTACTTCTATCCAAAATAAATGTGCATCAGGTAAGTCATCGTTGACTCCTGTCGATTCTTCTCCTGTGTCGATTTGGGATAAATGGTTGGGACCGACATTTAACTTGCCTAGTCAGACAACAAATTCGAACTCAAATTCTTGGAATAATAGTAACCATCGACAGATTCATCCATGATGTAGTGGTTTATTAGCGAGATACTTAAGTGCTTGATGGTCTGTATAGAATATAAATGTGTTAGCTAGGAGATAATGTCAATATTTTTGTAGTGCAAAGACCATTCCTAGTGCTTCTCTTTCTGTTGTCAAATAGTTTCTATCAGCCTTGTTTTATTTTATGCTACTGTAAACTATAGGATAATCCATTCCATCATCTCCTGGTTGAGTGGAGATTGCTCCTATTGCTAGGCCTGATGCATCAATATGAACATGGAATTTGATCGACCAGTTTGGAAACTTTAGGATTGGTGCTTCGACTAGTTTTCTTTTTAATTTCTCGAATGATATGTGGCACTCCTTTGTCCAGTTGAACTCTTGATCTTCCCTTAATAGCTCTTCAAGTGGATAGGTCATATCAGAATAATATCTTATGAATTTTCTGTAATAGCCTATGTGGCCAAGTAGCACCCTGACTTGTTTTGGGTTTACTGGTGGTTTTAGGTCGAGGATAATTTTGATCTTTGCAAAGTCAACCTTAATACCTTCCTTATAGACAATGTGCCCTAATAGTATCCCTATGGGGGTCACAAATATGCATTTCTTGATGTTTAGGGATAGTTGAATTTGTCGACATCTCTCCAACATAAGTCTGATCCATTTGCAATGATCCTTTAACATGGAGTATATTGTCCAATCATCAAAGTATACTGCCATGGTCTTGTAAATATATTCCTGAAATGTTTTGACAACAATTCTAGAAAATACTGCAGGTGCATTTTTTAATCCAAAAGGCATAACCTTGTAAGCAAATGAACCAAATTCACACACAAAGGTTGTCTTCTTCTGGTCTTCTTTAGCTATTGGAACTTGGTTATAACCTAAGAATCCATCTGTAAATGAGTAGCATTCATGTCCTCCAACCTCATTTAAGATTTCATCTGCATAAGGAGTTGGAAATGGGTCTGTCAGTGTCACTTTGTTTAGTTCTCTGAAGTCGACACAAATTCTTAGTTTGGTCGGATCATGTTTCTTAGGATGTACAACCATTGGACTTGCCCATTCTGATTGGTCAATAGGATAGATGATTCCTGCTGCAAGCATGTTATCAATTTCCTTTTTGACTATTTCTTTGTATTTGTGAGCTAGTTTATATGGCCTTTTCTTCATAGGTCGAACATCAGGTTTAGTGTCAATCTTCATTTCTCGTATTTCATGGACTAAGCCTTTGAGGTCTTTATAATCTCTAGCAAATACATCTTGGAACTCTTTTAATAAGTTCACTATCTCTGTGGTCTGCTCTTCACTCCAATAGTCACCAATCTTTGCCATTTTTGGTCGATCATCATTTGAGATGTCGAATTCCCTGGTTTTGACTTTAGCATCTAGTCATTCTGGTGCTTTGGTTTCATTAATTGGTCGAATTCCTTCCTTAAACTGTGAGAATGTGGTAGGGAAGTCGGCTGCAGTCATTCTGTCAGTATCCTGTTTGTTGGTTGTTTCCACTTTAAGGATTGTACAAATATGTTTGGTTGTTTCGACATGGTTTGATTTCCATATAAATCTTTTCCCTTCTATGTTTTCATTTTCTAACTGTAGTCTTGTCTACTGTGGTTTTCTCCTTGTTTGTATATTGTTGCATTTCATTGTCTGTCAGTTATCTTTTAAGGGTTTGTTTTCGGTCGGCTGTATAAATTCTTTAATCTGTTTTGTTGTTTCGACCAAGTTTTCATTTTGTGGTATAAAATTGAAATCTCTAATGAAATTTTCCCTGAGTTCATGCCATAAGAATGTTTCACCTCTAGCTTCTTCCATTTTATACCATTTTTTTGGTAAGTCGGTGAGGGTTGATGGGAACAGGTGTGGCCATGCTCGTTCATCCTTGTATCCAAGTCTTCTCCACTCTTTTTCACAGGTTTTAATATGATATTTTGGGTTCTGTCCTTGAGTGAATACAGGTATCTAAGCTTGTTTGGTTAACTTCTTTACTCCAAACCTTTTGACAAAGTAGGTCGAAGCTGTTGTCCAGGTCTGCAGTCTTGTCTGATGTGTATCCCACCATCTAGCAGCTTGTCCTGTAAAAGTTTCTACTTGGCTTTGAAGTCGGCCAAGTTCGCCAATATTTTTGGAAACTTGTTCTACATGCATGAATGGTGATTCTCTTTCCTTGTATCTTGGTATTTGTGTAGTATTTACATTGGCAGGTTGTAAGGTAGGGTATTCCCTAATTTTCTTCTCAAAATTTTTTGGGACAACGGAAACTATGAAGCACTGTTGGGTGGGCCTTTTCTGCACTTTTTGAATAGTCCAACACCCTCTTACTTGTGTTTCCTAGTTATTGATCTCCCAATCATATAATTCTACATCTGAATTATAACCACCTGAATCTTGGTTGCCTAAATGAAGTTCTCCATGGATATTCGGTTCTGTATAATCTGCATTGTTTTGAATCTGGTAGAGTTGTCGAATGTCGACTTCGTCATCGATAGGTTCAGTCCAAGGTTCTCCTTGAGATGGATGAATGGCTACAATGACCTTTTGTCCATTTCCTTTTAATTTGATTCTCTCCTTGTCTAGGGATATCGATGCTTTCATCTTTCTACCCCAAGGTCGACCTACTAAAGCTGGGAAGGAACTAGATCCTTCATTAGGGTCAATGATTTCAAAGTCAACCTTGGTCGAGATTCCTTTTATAGTTGTGTCAACATTTTTCCAAACTCCAATAGGTTCAATTAGGCCCTGGTCAGCTAGTTTCAGGTATATGCTTGACTCATGCAGTCGAGATTTGCCCATTTGTTCCCAAGTGTCATGGGTCATGATGTTTACTTGTGATCCGAAGTCGAGCACTACTTGTCGGACATGGTATCCTTCGATTTCCAGGTCGACAAGTGGGTCGGCATCACCTTTATCTTTTTTATTTAAGCTGCAAATGTTCTTTGTTTGTTCAGAGTTGTTACATTTTATTTCATATAGCAAATCGATGAACTGAGATACTGATTTGTCTTTTTGTATGAGCTGTATTAATTCGTTTATTGTGTTATGTTGGTTGTCATTAGCTTGTTCTTGTTGTGCAAATTCTTTGAATACATTGGTTGCTTCTGTGTATGTTTGTTTTTCTTTCAGTGGATCAGGGTAGATATTTTTCTCTTTTATTTTGTTGATTCTTGGGTTATCACTTCCTGTTTTTGTTCCTTGTCGAGTTACAATATGCAAATTTTTTGTGTTTATTACATCATTTTTTTGCACACACAACAAGACATTAACATTTTTGTTTGTATTTATTTTTTCCAACATGGTAGGGAAATCCTCGAGTGAGTGATCCCCTACTCCACAATGAGTACAAAATTTGAGGTCAGTTCTGTCTTTATATGGACAGTCTGCATGCCGATGTCCCTCCTTATAACATGTAAAGCATTGGATGGGTCGACGTGGTCGGTTGTCGTGATTCCCATGGAATCAACCTCTTCCTCCGTAGCCTCCACATCGATTGTCGTATCGGCACTCGTATCGTCGACCATCATATCTCTGACCATTCTGATCATTTGGTAAATTGTTTTGCTCATTAGTTTGCACAACTACGTTGGTTTGGTAGACTGCATGATAGTTTTGTCGGTTCTTCAGGTTCAAATGATAGTCAGCCATGTTATGATTTTTGGTTTCGCAGATTACACACCAGGATGCCTTGCCGTTCTTCATGTTGAATGGGCAGTCTTTTGTCAAGTGGTCCCCATGCTCCTGGAAAATGTCACAAAAATATTTTGTCTGTACGAATCGAACGTCCTGTTGACGGTTTTCTTTGGTACTATGGTCGTCAAAACTTTCGTTCCCATCGGTTGTCGATTCTTCTTCGACTAGCAGTCGGTTGATGTCAACTTCATCTATCGATGGCCCACTACAACTATTTGTTTGCAGTTCTGAATGTTCTGTGTCTTCCAAAGCTATATTTGGCGGGGGGGTGCTCCTTCATGTGTCGGTAAGAGTAAGTGGATACTTCGGTTGGAGGGTACCGCTTGAAAGGTAACCCAATTTCCTTCCTCTAGTCGATGGATAATGAGGTGTCGTCCAGTGTACGTCTCGTCATCTATTCGACTCCATATACCAGAGTCACCAACTCATAGTCGGAGGTCCTCTTCGACAATAGTTTGTATCCGGGTACACGGATTAAACGGAGAGAGGGTTGTTCCTTCATGGGGAGCTCTTAATTGGAGAGCTTCTAGCTGCTCTATCCACAATTCTTCCTCTGTAGGGGACACCTCTTGTTCCACGCCTTCTTCATGTCAGTCATGACCCGACTTTGGCGGATTCTCTTCCTAGTCGGTCGCCCTAGGACTCCTTCCTCTATGTCGTGCTAAGGCTCTTTCTCTTCTTGCTTCCCTCCTCTGTTGTCTCTCTTCCCTCTCTATTTTTTGAATGTCCGACATACCGTTGTGTGATATTATTCTCTTGATTTCCCTTTTGGTCGAATTCTCATTATTGGTGAATGGTATCTATTCTTAGTCGAATAGAATCCACTCTACTTTATCTCGACATATGACTAGCTACCCCCCCATATCCTACCCGACGCTTTTAGAAAGCCCGGATAGTTCGGTCTATTTGCTTAGGAAGTATTCCCACTCCCTTTTTGCAATGAATTTTTCCCACTTCTTTTGATTTTCCACCCAGTTAGAGTTGGATGGAAGTTCGTGAAGTGATGGATGAGGTTCGACAATATGTCCTACTCACTTCTCGATCAGGAATTTGAACAACAAGGTCGGTAAGGAGCACATAAATTGTTTAGTGAGGTTTGTGTAAAATTTTCCTTGACGATTTCCACCGAAGTTCTGTCTTCGACTGCTTGCTCCTCACAGCAGTCGTCAGCGATTTTCTTGAACCACTCCGACAAGTTTGTTCTACCTCCTCGGATCAGTTTTTTCAACAACTGTTGTTCGTTAGTCTCTTCCGGCTTTCTCATCCAGGAGTTTCTTCAGAAGTTGGGGCACTGATTCTACAAATTTTTCATGTGTTTCTGTGAAGAATCTTTCTTTTGCTTGTGCGATTGTTAATATGTTCCTTCGTGCATAATTCTGCAAATAATTTGCAACTTTACGTTCTCACCAGTCCTCAATCTCCTACTCTGGTATCATCTGTTTGCATACATTTCAAACATGTACTACCGGCAACGGAACCAATGTTGTAATCTCACAGATCACATAAGGTTACCAATAATACATACTAAAACATACATATAAAATAGAGACAAGAGATAAGAACAAGTAGGTGAATAAACAGATTATATTACATGAATGAGTCCATACAACACAGAGAACTAAACTAAGTTCTCATCTGGCTCAACAGCCTAATATATATGATTACAAAACAGTTACAAAATAACTACATGTCGGTTCGGTGAACCGACACGACCTTAGGTGGCCGACCTAATCTCTAGTTTATTCGGTCAACCGACTTAGTTGGCTGATCAACTAAGTCGGCTCTCGTTCAAGTCGACTTATTGACTTGCTCCTCCTACAGATTTCCATTGTGGCCCAAATATTGTGCTTGTCTCTAACCTACAACTGATCACTCATAGCTTCTTCCTTTGTGTGCTTGAGTCGATTTTCTTTCTTTTTTCTTCGCAGAGGTGACTTCAAGGCTTCTTTCCTTTTGGCATGGTGCCAATATGATCTGGTGTGGCTATCTCTCCTCAGCTTCAACTCCAATTTACCATAGGTAAAAACTTACCCTAAACTCAGTTTTAAAATTTGTTTTCTTACGATGGTTTTTACAATTTTTAAGAAAACAGAGTATTTATAACAATACGGTTTGATTATTGCAGGTCTTTACGCACGGCTCCAATGCTGTAGGTGAAAGCGAGCTCACTCTTTAGTTTTTACATGAGCATCAAACTGGTAAGCCCCAGTTCCAATGAGGGTTTCTTCCTGCGTGATGTTGTGGTTGTTGGAAGTTGTTTCTTGTGGTTTAAAATATGGCACGGCCTTGGTTCTCTGTTAGCTTATGTTTATAAGATTGTTTTTTATTGCAAAAGTTTTAGAAACGCTTTGTTAGGATATTTAGACACTTAGGAGTTAGTTAAGATCAACTTGTGTAATATATCCGAGTTAGGTAAAAGTGTGTTTCTTTAGTATGCATTTGTAAATATTCTAATCTGGCGGTCATGATATTCTGGACATAGAGTGATCCGACGGTTCAACTTCTCTTAGATCATACCTACCATTGATCTATGGCTTAACACTCGATTGGTCTATGATCTATATTTAAATATCATAGAGGGTCCTTGGCTAGTTGATCGATTATGAGAAGTTCATGTAACTTTCTTTATTTTGCATAATAAATTGCTCCAAGTAGCTATTTGGCTGGGGCCATGGACTGTTTCCCTCTTGAGGGTTTTAACCACGTGCCAAACATTGGTGTGTTGATTTGTGATCTATTTGTGTGAAGCGATTTCTCAAGGTGTTTGGTCTTTTGGGAGTACCTTGTGTACCCGAACATGGTATCAGAGCGTTTATGAAGAGTTGCTTTCGGTTTTGATCAAGATTTGGAACCGGTGTTGCCGAAACTTTAAAATGGTTTTTGGTTATAGATTTTCTATGCATTTGTGGGCTGTGAGATCTATTCCATTGCGTTCGGAGCATCGTTTCCATTGGGAAATAGTTTTCGTTCATCGACAAATATGAAGGTATGATGTTATAGTGACGGATTTGTTTTATTTTTTTTAAAATCTCATATTTTATCAGTTTTATCATTAGATTTTTACTGTTTTAGTCTCAAACTGTTGCCTTCCCTAGCTGTGTATGCTCTTTGTTGTGCACCTTGCGCGATCGCAGCGAATTAGAAACAGTAAGGGAAAGTTTTTTTCCTTGTATTCTCAGCTGTGTATGTTCTTTGTCGTGCACCTTGTTGCGATCGTGGCAAATCAGAAACAACAAGAAAACTTGAAAACATAGACTTTCAGGGTAATTTAACCAAGATCTAACCCCACCCATAGTGTGGAAAAGTTTTTTTTGTTTTTTGTTTTTCGTTTTTTTGTGATTTGCAGGAAAGAAAAGGCAAGTACGGAAAACGAGAGAGAAGAGTAAAAAAAAAAAACTCCCTTCCTCTTTCCATTTTTTTACGTACCTTTTAAACTTAACTCACTTGGTTCAAAGTTGCTTTATTCCTTGATAAGTCTTGAGTTCAAGTCTTATCTAGTTACTTTTTAGTACATGCAATTTCTATTTTCAAGTTACTTATTGTAAAAGTGCATCTCACTTAAATAAAATAAAATAAAAAGTGAGTCACTTAAGTCTTTTAATTTATTGCTGCACTATTTAAAAGTAACATTATTGTAAAAGTGAACATCACTTATTTTACAAAAGTGATTCACTTGAAAAAAAACAGCAACTTTATTGTAAGTGATTGTCAAAGGTTCATCTTGGGAAGAAGGGGGTTCTTTTTTTAGTTGGTCAAGTTAATATCTACCACGTCAATATTGAGAACATCTTCAACATTTTCTTTGATAAAGCATAACTTTATCATCAAGAATCAATTTTCAGTGTCGTTTTTTTTTAAACCGCATATTTTTTCGAGCTCTTTGCATCCAGACAGTTAGTTTTTATTCTTTCAGCCATTATTTTATAGTATGGCCGCCTCTTGTGATATTATACTTATAAGTTCTAACTATTTCTCATGGAAATCTCGTATGGAGGATGTTTTGCGAAGTAGGGGAATTTTCAGGATAACCTCAGGGAAAGAAACATAACCCATTGATGATGATAAGAAAATTAAATGGGAAAATAGATGTGATGAAGCTCGTGGATTAATTGGGATGTCAATCTCTACTGATTTGCGATTCCACGTATCTGGAACTAATGAACCTGATATAACTTGGGAAAAGTTGGAATCTGTGTTTGGTAAACACAATGAAATTCAGGGTCATCAACTTGAAAATGAGTTGATTTCCTTGAATCCAAATGATTTTTCATGCATTTAAGACTATTTATCTAAGTATAAAACTCTTAGACTCTTATGTGTAGAATGCAAGATTAAGAAAGAAGACAGACAATGTATTTATCATATTCTTTCCAAACTTGGACCTGCATATTCGATTTTTGTATCTACATTCTACTCCATGAAAGAATCCTTGACTGCAGCTAGCTATCAAGAGCCTAGTCTTGAATCCTTTTGTGATTCCTTAATTAGAGAGCAAGATAAGCTCATTCATCTTGGAATAATTAACAATGCAGATACATCTGAGAAAGCCTTACTGTCCCAACAAAAAGAAAAGTCCAAGCCTCCCAAGAAACATAATTTTCGCAATAATAAGCCAAACAACAAGGGTCCCAAACCCTCTCAGTTAGCTCCTTCTTTAAAAAATGACAAAGGATCCTAGCCGAAAGGAAAGAAGACTGAGTGTCATTAAAATTTTTGTGGGAACGATAATCATGATGAATCTAAGTGTTTCAAGAAGGTGACAACCTTGGAAGCAGTAATGAAGAAGCACCACATTCTCCTAGATTCATCTTTAGAATCTACCTCTCATGGACATGCACTTTGTGCTTCTGGTTACTCTTATACCGCATCTTCTTCTTCTACTTCAATTGAATGGCTCATTGATTCTGGAGCATCTTATCATATGGCTAAGGATCAAGCCATCTTTTCTACTATGCATGAATGTAACACAAAGAAAATCTTTGTTGGTGATGATAGATCTCTAAGTGTTGTAGGATCTGGAACAGTTCCATTAGAAAATGGTCATTTCAGTGATGTACTATGTGTTCCAAAAATTTCCTCCAATTTGTTATCAATCTATCAAATTACTCATTTGGGTGAAGGTAAAACTGTGACGTTTACACCTCACCAAGTTGTAATCAAGGATTTTAGAAATCCTCAAAATGTCCTTACTACTAGAACTATTGATGATATTACCAGGTTGTGCAAATTTAACAACTTTGGGTCATCACCTTTTCCTTCAGTTTTTGTTGCTCATAGTGATAACTTGAGCAAACTTTGGCATGAGCGATTTGGTCACTTAAATTATTGCTCATTGCAACAGCTATGTAAAGACAATATGGTGACTGGTCTTCCAATGGTATCTTGTAAGGATGATGTTTGTTCCAGTTGTGTACTCAGAAAACATCATACGGATAGTTTTGACAAACGTGCCTCTTGGCACGCCTCGGTTCCCTTGGAGCTTGTGCATAGTGACTTGTGTGGCCCTCTTCCATCTGCATCCTTTTCTGGTTTCAAATATTTCTTAACTTTCATTGATGAATACTCCAGACACACTTGGGTTTACTTCCTAAAACTTAAGAGCGAAGTATTTAACATGTTCTTGGCCTACAAAGCCCTTGTTGAAAAATAATTTGGTCATCAAATTATTAAGTTAATATCTGACAATGGAGGAGAATATGTTAACAACAAGTTCACTACTTTCTTCACTGAACAAGGGATCCAACAACAACACACTGTTCCATATACACCAAAACAAAATGGTGTAGCTGAATAGAAGAACCGTACTTTAAAAGAAATGGTTAATTGTATGATCCAATCTAAGGGACTAAGTCTTCAATATTGAGCTGAGGCCATAAATTGTGCAAATTACATAGTTAATCGCACACCCACTAAATTTTTACA
Organism: Pseudotsuga menziesii; assembly: GCA_001517045.1. Lineage (NCBI taxonomy): Eukaryota > Viridiplantae > Streptophyta > Pinopsida > Pinales > Pinaceae > Pseudotsuga > Pseudotsuga menziesii. The sequence continues at coordinate 29,448 of LPNX010486313.1, forward strand.
AGGTATAACACCGAAAGGAGCATGGAGTAAAATTAAACTAGATGTAAGTCACTTTCATGTGTTTGGTTGTGAAGCATGGGCTCACATTCCGGATGAAAAACGGAAAGCATTGCAGCCTAAAAGTGAAAAGTGCATATTTGTTGGATATTCTGAAGATGTAAAAGGTTATAGACTTCTTCAGCCCCATTCGCATGATATAATCATTAGAAGAGATGTTAAATTTGATGAAAATCTCTTGGCCTGCAAGCCTAACTTGGTGGGTGTGCCATCTTTGGCCTATGAGCCTGATTCGATGATTGTTCCTTCTTCTTCTTCTTCTTCCAACTTCCTTGACATGTTTCCAACTCCAGTTTCTGATGATGACAAGTGAGGGTGAAAATCCACCTCCGCCTACTCATGTTCCTCCAATTGCACCAACGCCAATGCTTCCTCGATGGGTTCGTTCAACATGTGAAGCAGCTGGTGATATTGTCGGTGATCCTAGAGATCAACGTTGAATACGTTCTCAGTTTTAGCGAGCCTCTTCTCATTTGGCTCAAGTTTCCGAGAATCATGATCCATAAACTTTTGCAGAAGCTTTAGGAAATCCAGATTGGGATGCAGCTATGGATGAAGAATATCGTTCCTTGATGGCGAACGATACTTGGGATCTTGTTCCTCTTCCAAAAGGAAGAAAACTTGTCAGATGTAAATGGGTCTACAAAACTAAGTATGCATGAGATGGATGTTTGAAATACTTAAGGCAAGGTTAGTTTCCAAAGGTTTTTCCCAAGTTGAAGGGATTGACTACAATGAAACCTTTGCAAATGTCGCAAAAATGAATTCCATCTGCCTTGTTCTTTCCCTTGCAGCCTTACATAACTAGGAGGTCCATCAAATGGATGTCAAGTCTGCCTTTCTACATGGTGATTTACATGAGGAAATTTACATGGAACAACATCATGGATATGTTCAGGATAACTCTAGCCTTGTATGTTTCCTTGAGAAATCCTTATATTGGCTTAAGCAAGCTTCTAGAGCTTGGTATGCCAAAATGGATAGCTTTCTCCTTGACACTGGTTTTTCTAGATGCCATTTTGACCCCAATGTCTATACCAAAAAAGTAGGAAACCATCTCATCATACTTTTTCTTTATGTTGAGGATATTCTCCTTATTGGTAGTGACCCTAAACTTATAACCCATGTGAAATCCAGTCTTAAGCAAAATTTTGAAATGTCAGACTTAGGACATTTGCATTATTTTCTTGGTCTCCAAGTCTTGCAAACCAAAGAAGGAATATTTCTTTCCCAGTCTAAGTATGCTTGTGACCTTCTTCATCGCTTCCACATGGAAGATTGTAAACCATCCTCTTCTCCCTTCCAGTCTGGAGTCAAACTTTATGCCACCTTGTATCGTCAACTTGTTGGTAGTCTTTTATACTTGACTCATTCCCATCATGATCTTTCCTTTGCCATTGGTTGTGTTTCCCATTATATGCAAACTCCTCATGAAAGTCACTGGAAAGAAAGAAAGAGAATACTTCGATATATTTGAGGTACAATTCAGTTTGGGATTCATTACAGTAAGGGGTACTTCGTGCAGGGTGAAGAAGGCTTTGGAAGCCGTGATATAAAATCGTTTTTATTTGGTGTTTTCAGCCTTACGCCCTGAACAATGTAATTTCTTTCATTTTAAAAACATTAGAGCTTAGCTCTAACTCAATGAGGCTATCGACCTCTATCTAGTTTATTTTAGTTTTTATAATAGATTTTGGTTAGTGAAGAAAGGTTGTGAAGCAGTCATGGTTGTAAATGAAAACATGATTTTTCTCCTATCAGTAAATTATGGATACCGTTTGATATATATTTATATATTTTGCATAGTTTGGTTTTGTTAACAGGCCTGAGCCTCGACCCTTTTAATTCTAAGGTTGTAAGCCATTCTTATTATTTGATTATGTTTTTGCCAATGGTTTAAGTAATATTTGATTATTTAATTATGTTTTCAACAATTTGTTTAAGTAATATTTTTTTAATTATTATCCTGTATTATAAGGATTCCAGTGCAAAGTTTATGGGACATTTTACTGTGTTTAAGAGTAATATTTTACTTTGTTTTTGGCTCAAAGGGTTAATTAATAAGTAAACCCTACAGTTCGATAATAATATTATTTATACTTAGTAATTCTTAGCTCTGTTTATTTAATATTAACCTTAATGATTTTTACAGCCTGTTTTTAAATCTCAGCTAAGAAGGATTAGGGTTTAATGCTGCATACTTGTGGATATGATATATTTATCTTTTAATAACTTATGTGGTTCTAATTAGGTTGTAGTAGAATCCTTCTGTCTTAGAACAGAGACACCTAGTGTCTAGAAATCGATTGTTATAAAATAATGTTTTGAAAACTATCTTTACTTGGTTTCTAGATAATAGCATGTTTACTATACCTGTGTTTATTTATTAAACTTGTAATTTTTGTGTTTTATAAATAATACTAATATTAGTATTAGTTCTATAAATAATATGATTACTAATGTTTTTACATATCTATCTTTTAGTTTTTATCTGAAGTAAATACATTTAATGCAGACAATATTTACTATTTCTTTACAGTAGAAATCATAAGAAAACTAAAGTAAAATCTAGTTACAATTTTCATTCAAGTGAAAAGAATCATCATATTCACCTAAACACCCAGCTGTACTAGAGTACTGCTTGAGTCAGGCTCGGACAAATACAGTATGGAAATTATAATTCTATCTGTTTCTCATTTTGCATATTTATTACTATTTCTAACATAATCTACAATTTACCAAGTCTGACATTACACAGTTACTCCTTTCTTCATAAACCCTAATTAAATACTAACATGCCTATATTTAAAAACTAGTAAACATTTTACTGAAGATGGTAAACAAAAATAACATAAAAACAAATAGAACCTGTCAACGATAAGACAACAACAGCTTAAGGAGGTTGTTCCTCCCAACCAATCTCCTGGGTAACACTCAAACAATGCTTCCTCGGGACCCCCGAGCTTGTTCCTGGTCCTCTTGGCAGAGTTCTGGGTGGAGAATATAACCTTAAGAACTTTTTGTCACATGACTGGTCCAATTACCTCAGTAATTAAAATCTGCTCACAACAGTAAGAGCTTCAGCCTAGTAGCTACAATAAGTTCAGTCTCAGCAGTTAACCCCTCAAAATCACTTCAGTAATCTCCTCCATTGAATTTCTCTTGAGTAAATTCATTCACCCTTAATGATCACCTCTAGAAAATGAGCAGCCTCAATTGTCTTCAATGGAAATTTTATAGAGATGCCTAGGTCTTCTGGGTCAGTTTTCATTTAATGAGCCACCTGCTCCAATTCCACTTTCTCGGGGAATCATGACCACACATATAGGGAAGTTGCCACCTACAATAGTTGGAAGTAGTTTGAGGATGTTGCCACTTGTCAGTGTACTCTCCACCCAGTCTCCTCCACCAATTGACCAATAAACACTCTTTTAACAGCGTAACTAAGCTGTTGTCTCATCATTTATTTATTTATAAATAAAATATTCTGAATTACATTAATTATTCTTGACCCCACTAGGTCATCAATCACAAACTTAACATAAAATATAACACAATGTTCCTCAAATAACATTAAATTGTTTTTGCAAATTGGGACATGTGACATCTGGCCCTGCACCATTGGAGAAACAACTTTCCACTTTGTAATCTATTATACAATCTAACCTATGAGCAATAAATCCATTGTAGAGCAACATCATGAGGACGGTACCTTCGACCTCGAAATCCAACTCAACAACGACAAGATTCAATGAAGGCTTTGGCTTCGAAATCCAAATGGAATTAATTCGCATGGCTTGTGTATTCATTAAGGACCACGTGGAGCGAGGAGTGGGAGTTCCGAGAACTCCTCCACACACGTCGTATCCCTCCGTTTAACAACCACATCCAGGTAAAAGATGGGGGTTTGTATCTGATTTCCATGCTCCTACAATGCAATGCACCCTAAACATGCCCATTCACTGAACCACACATCCATTCAAGTGAGAAACGTCTTCAAAAGAATCAAACATGAGTCACATTGTCATTACAAGAGAGACTTACAATTCGGCTACTTACTCCACCTTAGATTAAGGCTAAATGTTATTTGAATGCATTTACACTATTGTTATAGCCTCAAGGATGACAATCGGGGACAATGACTTTCTTGCATATACTATTTACATTGAAACCAACTTTTGGTCCTCAAGTATGAGCTAAAACTACTTATGATTAGCTAAGAGCTTGTCTTTATCTTGATAACACAAGACCCAAAGGTAGATTAGTAAGAGTGGAAATATACGCCCGCTTGAGAGATACTAATTAGTAGTTGCACATCATAAGTTTATATTAAGATGATTGTATCAATTGAAGTTACGCTAATAGCTCCTAATATATATATTATTGTTAAACTATGAAATTTTTTTATAGAAACTTAAAATGTTCCATAAATTTTTACAAATAAGTTGAAACCTCTCTTTTTTGCCATGTAGTATAACCTAAAACTATTTTTGATTAATTAATAGTTCATTTTCTTTATAGATATAAAGAAATAGGCTACCAAACTAAAACCTAAAAACATCTGGTAGAAATGTAAATAAAAAGTTATAAATGCTACATGATTGCTGACTCATTGACAAAAACATTTTTATATAAAACATATTAAAAACTTAAAATATTTAGAAAAGAAAAAGAAAATACAAACTCTAATTTTCAAATAACAATAAAAGACAAACTCCTACCGTGATTTGATTCTGTGTAAAGTCAATGTTTGACATCCAATTGCCTCTCTCGATTCTTATCATCTTAACCAACTCCACGCTATCTGCAAACTTGATAATCAAATTTGATTTCCTACCATTGGGGTTGATAGGCATTAATAAATAGCCAAGAATACAATATTTTGTATTCTTGCAGCCGAAAGCATCCAAAGACAATACACAAAAGAACACAAAACATGGTAATAGTAATTGGGACCCACTTAGTTATAAACGAAAAAAAGAGGCATCACCCCTTATAAATAAATCAAATCTGTCACCTTTGTTTTGTTTCAAAGCAAGTGGATCCCAAGTGGAATGGACATTTGTGTGTGACAGCGGCGATGACTGAGTTTTACAACGGAAGGAATGGGAGGGCAAACAATAATTAAAACACGAGATGATTATGAAATTATTGAAGGAACACCGTGTATATGCAGAGTTGTCAAACATGAAGGTCAACAAATGTCCCCACGAGGTTATCATAACAAAACTTTATATATGAAAAGACCTTTTGCATCATTATCACAATAAAACTTTGGGTAGGTCACATGCACGCAACCCAACCCAACCCACATGTGAAAAGTGGTTCTAAGTCTTTCTAGGTTACCCATTTAAATTCTATGGGTTAGGAGTTTGAAAGGGAAGCCATCTGGAATATGGCATATGGCTTAGTTGTCAGATATTTTAGGTGGATTTTGTTTTTTTATAGTTTTGGTTTGACTATTTTTTATAGTGGGTAGATTGTTCTTTCATTCAAACTGAAGATGATATCTATCGAGAATATAGATTCATTTTTATAGATTTCTCGTCTCAAAAAAAAAGAGAAAAAGCTATATGCCCAGAATTGATGCACACAAAAACTTTGAGTAATTTGATGCCTAAATTTGATGATCATTATCTTTGTTTTATTTTATTAATATTTATAGAGATTGATACAACTTATGTAAATGTCTTACTCTATTTTTTTTTTTCAGAGACTGGTCTTCCATCTTTAGAGAGTAATGCTATGATAAGGTACTTATTGTATAACTTAGCTAATATGGAAAAAAAAGCTTTTTATAGTATCTTCAAACATTAGTAAAAATCAAGGTTAAAGGGAAAGTTGATGTGAGATACTACTTCCCAACTCCATTATTAGGGTTTGTAGAAGATGATTATTTCCATAATATCATGACTAATGATAGTATTATTGTAACTAACTTTGAAGATAAACTATGGTGTTGTAATACAATTAAGAATAAAAAGTTATAGGTTTTCTACAAAGAACCATAAACCTTAAGTTAAAAACATTTTCTATTGAAATGAATCTATACAATTATATCTCATTTTCAAAATATTTGCAATACTACTAATAGTTATAATTTTTTAACCCACAAAAAAAACCAAAGTGAACTCGACAATCTTATCTACAAACTATTTGGTAAGAAAGATAATAAAACAAATTAAGTAACTATTGTATGTTAAGGTCATGGTTGGTCTCACGTTGTTATGTAGTCATCATCATAAATAAATAAGATGGCTATTTTACAATAATTAATAAATACAATAATATTTATATAAAGTTATATAAGATTTCTAATAATATTTAGCTGAGTGGCAATTAATATTAATAATTTTATTATAATATATCATAATATTATACTAATTATAAGTTATAATAATTTTATTATCACAAATGGTGGCGATAATGATAGTGGTGGTGGTTCCCATCCACTTATGATGATGATGATTGTTACCATCCATTTAGACCAATTTTGTTTTATTAAACCATACAAAAATAAGAAGAAATTAATTGGTTTCTTTTGACATCATATTTTTATGATAAAAAATACTAGGGAGAAGTTTTCATACATCTGCATGGTATTGATGAGTTAACATGTTGGAAAGGTCGACGATGTTACAATTATATTGAAATTGATATTTAAATTGTGGTGGATATTTCTCCCCTACTATGTGCAAAAGCACCTATCCTAGATCGTCTAGATCATAGGGTAGAGTTTAACAATGGAAATAGGAAACAAGAACAACAATAATCATATTTTTGAGTTTTTCCAAATATATTCTACTAACTAACAAACATAAAAGCATTCATACCTTTTTTGTAATGTGGGCCACTGTAGCCGTCCAAGGAAATGGATTCCCAACTCCACAGTTTGGTTCTTCAGTCTCTTCCACGAATGGTTGTAAAATGGGGAAATGGATCCAAATGGATACGAAGTGAACTCAACATACACCGTGGGAATGGTATGGAGGAACAATGGAAAGTGAATGAAAAGTAATGATGTGTGATGTGACCAAAGGTGTGGCTAATAGTCAAGCAATGTGACAAAAAGTGTTTTAGGGGAGGCCTTCACAATGTATTTATCTATGATTTTTTACCCATTCTCATTTTTAGGGTTTTTTTTTGCCCTTTTTGGAGAGAGTGGGGATAAATCACAATAAATGTTCAACTTCCCTTCATTTATGGGGAAGGAATAATAATGTTTTGGACCATATTTAGTGGATTTGTAGTTGTGAAGGTCAAAATGGTGGAAATAATGGTGGGAATATGATGTATAGTTATGTTTTAGACCATGGAGAGCTAGGTGAACATTTTTTGTGTTAACACCATCCTCCTTAGTATCATGATTATGAAAACTTATTTAATCTCATGCTCATTTCACTATAAAGCTCCTTAGAGTTCAATCGTATTTTAATAATGTTAATGTTCTCATTTAAGCTAGCTATAACAAAAAGATACTTTTGATTTTCTAGATTGGGGTTAGTTCCATCAATATTTTGCAGAGTGACCTCCTCCTCTTTTCTCCAATGTCTTAGCAAAGACTTAACATATTTAGGTTAGCCCTTCTTAAGCCATAGGTGACTTTTGACCAATGTTTGAAGAAATCATAGAATCCTCTTTTCTTTCATTTTGACATATGCTTGCACATTGTGTACCAACTCATAGCCATACTTTTAATGTGAAAAATACCATATTCTATGAGGAGGATATTATAGGATGTATTGTTTTTGGTTTTAAGGTTATAAATTAGAAAATAATTTTGAATTTATTAATGGATTGTTCTCTATATTTCTCTAGAGATGTTGTAGCCTCAAAATTCACATCTATATAAGTTTATGTGAGTGAAAAGGGTCTCAAAGAGGAGTTCCTTTTTCCCCATAACCAAAACCGTATTGATTTATAATTGTTTTCAAGACAAAAATAGATATTCCACCCTCCATTAATATTTTTTTGAATGCTTTAGTTCTAGTTAATCATCTGTCAAATATGGATTCTCAAACATCTATATCAATTAACTTCCTCTAAATTGTTATTGCCTACATGTAATTAGCGTAACTAATATTATTGTATTTGATTATCACAACCTCCGCTTTACTAGTGTTTATTGACATGCCTATGCTAGAACAAAAATACTCAATAATTATTAGATGTTTGTTAATATTAGAGGAAAACCTTGCCATAAGGATGATATCATCAATGTAAAGAAGAAGGATGTTGACTACCCTGATTAGAGTAGTGCATATACAATCATCCTCTCAAACATACTTCCAACTTGTCAATATAAATGCAAAAAAAGATTACTAAATTTTTTGTCTAACTCACTTGGCTGAAATTTGCTTTATTAAGTAGGAGGTGTTGGGTTTAAGTCCTTCCTTTTGTTAGTTTAAGTTATCAAGTGCATCCCACTTGTTTTATAAAAGCATCCATTTATATATATATATTTTAAATAACTTATTTGTAAAAGTGAGCTCATAGCAAGAGTTAGATGGGGTGAGGGTGAGGGGGGTGGGGTTATTTACTTGTACCCATCACCACATGGTTCAAACTCTACTTTCCATGTGGTTCCTTCGTTAATTTATGCATTTTTTTTCCAAAAAGGAAAAAACTTTGACATTTGGAGTTTGTTTTCAATGTTTTTTTAACTGCTTATTTTTCGATGTCTTTGCATCTAGTCCATCAAGTTTTTATTTTAATCAATATTACCTACATATTATAATATTTATAGTCCAAGTGATATTTTTCTTACCAATAGCAACTACTTCTCATGGAGAGCTCATATGGAGGATGTCCTACGAAGTAGGGGACTTTACTAGATTGTCTTGGGAAAAGGAATCTCCCCTAGTGATGTTGATAAGAAAGTAATATGGAATATTAAAAATGATGAAGCACATGGATTAATAGGGGTTTCCATCTCTAATGAACTATGATTCCACCTTCAAGGAATTGACACAACATATTTGGGTTGGACAATATTTTGTTGCCATAATGAAATTTAAGGTCACCAACTTCAAAATGAGTTGGTTGGTTTAAATCCAAGTGTTTTTTTTGCACTAAAGACTATATATATAAATTCAATACCCTTAGACTCTTAGTTGAATAATGCAATATAGCTAAGCCTAAAAAGCAATGTATTTATGTTATTATTTCTAACCTTGGTCCTCATTATTTTGCTTTTGTATCTACTCTTCACTCCATTAGAGAATATCTAGGGATTGCTTTATAAGAACCCAATATTGAATGTTTTTGTGATTCTTTGATTTGAGAGAAAGATAATATCTTGCATCTTGGAGTGGTCAACATTGAAAGTACATATAATAAGGACTTAGTGGCATGATAGAAGGATAAATCCAATCATCCAAAGAAGAAACACCCTTGCATTAATAAGAAAAAACAAGGGTCCCAAACCTTACCAACATGCCTTTCACACTCACAGGTGATAAAGACACTAAATCAAAAAGACATAAAAGTAAACAACATTGAAACTTTTGTGGGTGAGATGATCATGGGGAATCTAAGTGTTTCAAGAATACGGAAATTGGAAACAACAATGTAGAATCATAACGTCAATAATGATTCGTCTTCTAACTCTTCTTCTCATGGACATGCATTTCTACTTCTAGTTTTTCCTTTAATGCATTTGCTTCTTCTTCTAATAAGTGGCTCATTGATTCAAGAGCATCTTATCTTTTTTTTGTGAGTTGCATTGAATTATATTAAAGTACAAAAAATGTTACATGCATATTGTTTGAAAAACGTGCATTCCTGGAAAAAAATTGCAACACTTGTCCTAGACTTGTCCGTTGTGAGGGAAACCAAGTCTCCCTACTCAAAACTATCAGAGCTGACAAGAAAATCAACATAGAAAACAAAAAGAAAAAAAGTACATCGAATTTTAGAAAATCCTAGGACCTTACGAATTTCTCCATGGTTCTTTGACAATGGGACAAGGCTTCACTAGAGGGAGAAAGTTTAGATTCTTGAGGCGCTCCACAGTTGGAGGAGGCAGGTCGTCAATCTACACACGTCCCTCTTCATTCTGACCTCTTATCGTCATTTCGGGTGGTGCTTGAGCCATGTGTCCAGTAGGTTTGGTGTCTAGATTCTAGGGAAACTCTTTGATAGGTTCTTGTTGGTTCAGACTTGGTGAAGGCGAGGATGTTTGTTGATTCGAGGAGCTGTTAGAAATACTTGAAGAAGTAGGTGAAGGAGCACGGTCCCTCTCCTAGAGTAGCTGGGAAAGAAAATTTTTCATCTGTCAGTAATGTGAAAGGATTTGCCTTAGGGGTTTGCATTGTACGATGATTAGCAGCGGCCTATGCTTCCCATTCATCCACCGTTCTGCAAACAATGAGGGGGATATGGGATCCATATCCTATAGAGATGGAGCGGCGTAATGATGTGCAGACTCATGCTTCCCTAGAGTTCTTGCCCCTGCAAGGCATTGCACAATCTTATCGACATAGTCAATGAGTGAATTGCTTGCTTATAATCCCTTTCTCTTTGTCTATCCCGAGAGCTGGAATACTGGAGAGGATGCAAATTATAATATGTTTCTCAATCAATTCTGTGTAAGGCCCTTGAGCAATGTGACCTGGTAGTTGGTCGCAGAATCGACAACCATTAAATTCTAGTGATACGTGGAGTGAGCCATTAGAGCATGACCCATCAGAGTCAGATCCTGTGCAATGTGATGTATAGTACAAGGCAGAGTGCCTTCCAAGATGGATTTCCTTCACTAGGAGGAGGGCTACGTAAATACCTGGGAGGATGTGATAGCTACATCAAGTGGAATTTAATGGAGAGTACCACTCTCCGCCACATTCTCCCTCGAAAAACCCGCATCTATGGTAGCCATGTCTTTGGATGCAAGGGTGAAACAGTACAACCAGAGACCATAGGGTGTAGCCAAGCTTCTAGAAATGTCATACATATAGGATTGAGAGATCACTCCCTCATTAGTGATTTTTTCCACCAGGCCGTTTGATTTGCATTTAACATGATGGAAGATGATTGATGAGACATTGTTGATTTCACTAGTAAGAAGTTGAAGGAGGAGATCAAGCCGTGAGCTTGGTGCAAGCTTAGAAGTAGGAGCTCCATTCTATATCCCGGTAGCAAGAGAAATGATAAACTTCAATTCTCCCTTCAGAATTAAAGGGAAGAGGTTCCAACGTTTGTCTAGTTGTATCCCATAAAGAAGTGTTGAAAGTTCAAGTACGTTGTTGTTGTTGATTCCCATGGAGCCATATAATATTCTCAGTATTTGACCCTTCATATCTATGAATACTCCTCCAATACCCTCCAGGACATGATTGTACTTTGAGGCCATGTTGAAATTACATTTGAAGAATCCTGCAGGGGGTGGGTTCCAAGTGTTAGGGATGGTGGGGAAAATGTGTGTACAGGGAGGGTTAGTAAAAAAGGGAGCAAATTTGATATCCCACTCCTTCAAGATGATGGCTTCTAAGGGGTTGGCACCGATGCCATATTTCATCCAAGGATGTAGATAAAGGGTTTCCTATAAATGCTTATGGAAGGTGGTCCATACCAAGTGTAAAGGGAGAGAATGATTATTGAAGATGCGATGATTTCTTTCTCTCCATATTTCCTAGAGTAGAAATCCAGGGATAATCTGCCAGAGCATATTGAGAAGAGGGTTGTGATAGGAGTCATAATTCCATTTATCCAAAGTGTGGGCTATATTTCCATTAATTCTATGCGATTTGTGGAACATTATTACTACGTTTTCCCATAACAGATTGATGAAAGGGCATAGATCAAACATATGATATACGTTTTCCTCCTATTGGTGGCACAAGACACATTGATAAGGTCTTGTAAATCCTCTCTTTAGGATGTTATCCCACATCATAATTTTTTATAGCGTAAGAGCCAGAGGAAAGTGTGGACCTTTGGTCAAGTTTTGAGATTCCATATTTTTCTCCAGTTGGGATCTCGATTGTTAATGCCAGTAAGAAGGGTGAGATGGTAAGCTTCCTTTGTGGTGAAAGAATCTTTGGGTTTGTGCCCCCACCTGAGAATTTATTTCCCAGTTTCTTGCTTGATTTTGTGATTCTTAAGCTCCTTCTATACCAAACGAAGGTTGTCAATGGTTATTTGTGTCATCCATCTATTCAAGTCTTTCGAAGTATAGAAGTTGGAGGTAGGGTTGTGTTGCTAGAAGTCAAAGATAGAAGTGTGAGTGGGATTTTGAAAAACTATTGCATCTCCTAGGAATGGTAGATATTGGAGAGACTTGGGAACTGTTTCCAAGAATCATTCCATAAATGAGTTGTGGATCCATGCCTTAGTTCCAAAAAGTTGTGTTTCTGGATGATATCTTTTTGTTGGTTAGATGCATTTCATATGAGAGAACCCTGAGTGTTAAGAAAGAATATTATAATATCTTCTGTGTACCATCTTTCAGCATATTTGAGATTCCAAAGTTGTGCCCACGGTTTGGCGTTGCAAGAGACCCAATTCCACCATAAATTAGCACTAAGAATTTTGTTTTTAATTGTTGGGTCCCTGAGACCAAGGATTTCAACAAATTTTGGTAGGAAAACCTTGTCCCATTTTACTAAGTCCCATTTTTTATGATCATCTTCCCCTCCCTAGAGAAAGGCGTGTCAAAGGGAGTGAATCACCTTTAAGACCCATTAAGGAGTAGTTATAATAGAGAAGAGACAAAGCGACATGGATTGAAGAACAACCTTAACTAGGATGAGTCTACCAGCTAGGTTGACAGTACAAAAAGTCCAGGAGGAGAGTTTTCTAATGATTTTGTCTAGTAGGTCTCTCCATGAGGAGTGTTTGAGAGAAAAGGATATTAAGAGAGCCCCTAGATATTTACAGGGTAAGGTCGATATGGTGAACCCTAGAATTCTTGAAATGTTTCTCTAAGTGATGACAGATGTGTTGAAGAGGAAGATTTGGTATTTTTCCTTGTTAATGGTAGTACCTAAGGCTTTGGAAAAGGTTTCCATAATTTTATGAAGAGAGAAAGCTTCTTGAATAGAGGAATGACCCATTAAAAGGTTGTCATCAACAAATTGTTAGTGAGAGATAGGAGGACTATCGTGGATGGATAGGCCTCTAATATCTCCCATGGATAGTTTTTTCTTTAACATTCTACATAGACCTTCATTCATGAGTATAAAGAGGAAGGGAGATAGAGGATCCCCTTGTCTGATACCTCTAGAAGGGTTGAACGGAGCAGAGGGGGAGTTGTTAATAAGAATGTAAAAGCAAGGGGTGGAAATGAGAGAAATAATCCATCGGGTCCAAGAGTGGCAAAAATAGAAGGAAATAAGTACTTTTTCAATGTAGTGTCAGCTACGTTTGTCAAAGGATTTAGAGAGATCGAGCTTGAGTAACATTCCCAGATTTTTAAGGATTTTGAGAGAATGGGTCACTTCATGGGCTAGAATAATCCCATCAATAATTTGATGCCCTTAAACATAGCTTGTTTGCTCAGGGGAAATGAGAAGGGGGAGCAATGGTTTAAGGTGATTTTCTATGATCTTGGAGATAAGCTTATAAATGACATTGCAAAGTGAAATAGGGAGAAACTTACTATTTTTGGTATTATTTTCCTCCTTGGGTATTAAGGTAATGAAAGTGGAATTGAGGGCATGTAAGACCCATTCCTTTTGGTGCAACTCTTCAACCAGGTCGTAGAACTCCATTTTGAGAAAGCTCCAAAAAAAGTGAAATAAATTGACCATGAAGCCATTTGGACCATGTGCTTTATCCTTGTGCATTTGGGATATATCATCTTCTTGTTGATGTATTTGTAACTTCGGAATGTATTCACTTGTATATTTTATGTATTGTACCCCGATGTTTATTCCGGGAAGTATCTGTAATGTAATTGAGTCATGTCATTTCCCGATGTTCCTATCGGGATATTCAATAATGTAAACAAGTCATGTAAAGTCATAGTGGGTAACCATCCTTATTATTCAAGGGTTAAAGTCCCAACAGTTGTGGGGCACTAGGGTTATTACACTCTCCTAGAGAAGTTGAACCTAGGTGAGTTAATGTAAGTCGGGTCATTAGTACCAATATAAATAGAGAGTGAGAATCTTTATTTATCACACACACTCTCACTCACTGGGGCGCATGAGTGAAAGAGGAGAATCTCTCTCAAGTGTGAGAGAGAGAACAAGCTGTGGAGATCATCTTTTATGTTTTTGGGTTTTACTGTTTCCATTGGTGCTCATTCTATCTATGAGGAAGTTGTGGGGTTTTCTCCTTTATGGTTTCCTTGAGAAAAATTATTTGTGTCTCTTGTCTCTTGTGTTTATTTCTATGCATGTTATGCTCTCAGATAAGATCCTAGGATCATATTGTGTAAATGATAAAAATCTAACATGGTATCAGAGCTAACCTGAGAAGAAGACACTATCCAGCTACAGAAGCTAGGGCTTCTTATTTTTTGGGTCTCTCTCCACAATACATCAGCAAAGAAGGCTAGGCTGACTCTCCATTGAAGGGTGCATCTTTCTGTCGAAGCAGAATTTGACTCCGGGTATTTTCATTTTTTGGTGTGGGAAATTAGGGATTTTTATAGAAGAAGAATTTTTTAGTGAGCCCGGCATAGGATTTCTCTCCTCATCAAAATCAAAGTTTAGAGACTTGGGTCGATATTTTTGGTTGGGTGTAACTCTGGGAAAGTCAAACCCTAGTTTGACCTCGGGCTAGAAAAACCTTAAATACTAAAACTGATAAGTTTTGGTAAATTCGCTATATCTTGGGATTGCAGAGGTCTCAGGGGCCAAAAATTTCACAGGTCGAATATAAAATCCTAATGTACACTGTATCCAAGGTTCAAAATTATATTCGCTATATTCTAGAATATATGATTCCTCCAAGTTAGGGTTCCAGCCTCTCCCACAATTCATCCCTAAATAGGACACGTGGGGATAATTGCTATATCTCGGGCTACATAGGTCCAAATGAAATTTCGCAAGATGTTCCAGAAAGGGAATGGACTTTAATTTATGTGGTCAAAGTTTCAGACCCTGAAGATAAAACAATGACACATGGAAGTCCGTACAACTTCTCTATGCTGAATAGTACTGAAACACGTCACCTTGGGAAAACGCCCATACGTCCCAATTGCTGAAACTAATTCTGATGAAATATGTGGTGTTGGAATAAGGATAGCTGAGGATACCTTAGTACAAAATTTTATACATAGAGGAGCATTAATTTTGGTGATATCATAGAAACAATATCAAGAATTTTTGCAGAAGAAATTGGTTAACTAGGGCTTTCTGTTCCGAGAGCTTCCCTCCACTGTTTTCAGAAAAGAAGTACATTGGATAGCTCACCTTGAAGAGTTCTATATTTCTATCCAATCAGATCTGAAATATTCCAAGTTTTAAAAATTAGGATTTCTCTGAAAAACCCTAGATCAGCCAGCTCCGGAACTAGGACGGACACCTCAAATCGGTAAGATCTCATCTTTTGCTATTTACATTTGAGATTATCATTTCTAAATGACTAGTCACACCAGCTTGATGACAAGCTTGGTGAAGCTGACAACTTCCAAGCATGGAAGTATAGTATCTCACTAGTTATTGAAGGAAATGAAATGGACACCTACATAAGTAGAGAGGTTCCAGTTCCAGAGGGAGATGAGGCTAAAAGCCTTACACAAGAAGAACTTGGTTAAGGCCAAGACGATAATTGTTGATTCAATCATGAATCAACTTGTACCACAAGTGTCTTCCCTCAATATACCGAAAGAGATGTTTGATTCCTTGACTAAGATATTTGGAGGGAAGAACATAAATCAAAATATGACTTTGAGAAATAGTTGAAGAATGTGAACATCCAGAATGCAGAGACCATACAGTCATACTTTACAAAAGTCTCTCAAATCAAAGAACAACTTGAAGCAGTAAAAGAAGAAGTAGAGAATGCAGCAGTTGTGTTAACTACTTTGAATGGCCTCCCAGGATCATGTGATTCATTCATTCGAGGAATGTATTCCAGAAGGAAGTGATTACTTTCAGCAGACTCTGGGAAGAAGAAGAAGCTCGACTCATAATAAGAGAAAAGAAGATGTGAGCAACTGAAGATCAAGATCTCACCATCCAAAGAAGATCCCTCAAGCGATGAGGAATATGAAGAACTCAACTCTTGAAGAACCTCTTATCCATATTATCATTTGGATAAGAAACGATGCTATTATGAATGAAGAAGATGATGAAGTTGAAGGCTCAAGAAGGAGTCTACCCACGAAACAAATAAAGATAAGTATTCAATTGTCATTTCATGATATTGGTTTTGTTATGCATTTGTTTATATTCAGCTAATGTATTATGCAAGATTGAATGTTTGCATTAATGACAGTATACTGCTAATATGCATGTGATGGGTAAGTATCTCATGGTGCTATACAACTTTCCATTTCTAGTTATCTAGAATGAAACCTCTTTGCTGACATATTGGATTAGTGCACAATCTCAATGTTGTATTAGTAGAGATGGAAGGCATCTAGAAAAATCTCCATGAGATATGGATGAATGTTGTATTGGATAAAAAAGTTGCATGATAATATATTTATGCATAAGAATTTGCCATTATGAATATGCCTTATGAAATGTTTCTAACCATACAAATGCATTTGACTTGTAGGAAAGATCATGTACATAATCACCTACAAGAAAAGTAGGATGAGACTTGTTCCAAAGAACAAGTGATGATAGATAAAGAAGAATATGACAATACTTTCAAAGAATTCAAGAGGCCTCGGACACAGTGCAGTTATGTGACACTGTTGAGTGACATCATTGATGCAGAGCCTTCCAGCTATGAAGAAGTAGCCAAGAAGAAAGGGAAAGGGAAGACCAGTTCAAGAAGAATGATGTCTAGGATGCAGTATCGATACGTGAATGGAAGTTCTTAGTTCCATAATGCAGTAGATGGAAACATTGTGGTATACAAGGCAAGATTCGTAGTATGAGGCTTCCCACGAAAAGAAGGCATAGACTATGACGAAACATTTGCAGCCAATGGGAGTTGAGACACATGACAGGCAGAATCATGTGTGCAAATGAAAGAAGTCCTTGTACGAGCTCAGAAGACACCCATGGGATAACACATACATGAGGATCTTGATGAAGATATGAACCTTTACTACAAGGTTGAAGATGAAAGTCTATAGAGGATGACAAGCTCACAGATGGGTGCAAGAAGAACTTTTGAAAAAGTTCAAGATAGAGAATCTTGGTATCCAATGATCCTAGATGGATACATAGAATATTAGTAGCAAAGGAAGCTACTTATCACTCCGGTAAAGAATGTTTAAGTGCATAGAGTACGAAAGATAGAGGGAGAATGATGCTCTGATTCAGAGGGAGTGACTACAGAAGATCCTGAGGTTCGACATGGTACAGCAGGATGGACAGCTTACTGATGATTCTAGGAGTTACCGAGAGTAAAGTGGATTCCAACCTTTTCTTCAAGGTTGAAGGTGGAAGACCAGTGATGCTCTTGTTATTTGTTGATGACTTGTTCTTGATAGAAAAGAGGAACTCATTAAAGTTGCAATAAGGAGACTTGCTGCTGAGTTCGAGATGAAAGACTTGGATATGATGCACTACAAGGGAAGTATGTAGTAGAGATCTTGAATAGGTTCAAGATGATGGACTGCAAGACCATGACCACACCTATGGCATCAAAACTGAAGCTATTGAGTGTTGCTTCATCAAATTCGGTTGATACCACGATGTATCATCAGATGATTTGTTCCTTGATGTACCTAACGAATATGAGACCAGATATTTTCCTTGCTATGAACACATTGAGACATGTTCAGCAGATGGTTGCAAATCATGCAGTAAGGTACTTGAAGGGTACAGTTGAGTATGGGCTCAAGTATGATACGAATTAGAAGATTAAACTAGAGGGTTATGTGGATTCGTATTGGGAAGGAAATGCCATTGATAGGAAAATAACTTCAAGGTGCTACTTCAATATGAGATCAGGTGTGATCTCTTGGTTTGGAAGGATGGATTCCTACATGGCGCTGAGTACAGCTAAGGCAAAAGATGTTGCCACTTGCTATTTGGGAGGTTGTATGTTTCTTTTGAAAACCACTATTTGATTTGATTGATCTGACTTTCATTTTCGTATGATGCAAAGAGGAGCATTGAAGCTCCAGTTTGTGATCCAGATTGAGATCTCTCAAAAGAGGGAGTTCTAGCATAGCTAGTGAGACAGGTTTCCTGAGCATAAATCCTGATGAAGCTCATAGGTTTCCTAGATGTAAACGGTCCTATAGGTTTTCCTCGAATGTAAGCGGTCCTGGCGAATCTCGTAGGTTATCCTTGGACGTAATCAGCCCTGATGTGATTCTATTCTAGAAATGGCCAGAGTGAAGTTTGAGTACTTCAGGGAGAAGCTTGGTGTTCTCCAAATTGAGGTTCCTTCCAAGGGGAAGTGATTATTTTGTGTGCCCTTCTGACATGGTGAGAGGATTGGTTCCTTCCATGGTCAGATGTAAGTGCTGTGCCTTTCTGACATGGTGAGAGGATTGGTTCCTTCCATGGTCAGATGTAAGTGTTGTGCCTTTCTGACATGGTGAGAGGATTGGTTCCTTCCATGGTCAAATGTAAGTGATGTGCCCTTCTGACGTGGTGAGAAGATTGGTTCCTTCCATGGTCAGATGTAAGTGTTGTGCCCTTCTGACATGGTGAGAGGATTGGTTCCTTCCATGGTCAGATGTAAGTGTTGTGCCTTTCTAGCATGGTGAGAGGATTGGTTCCTTCCATGGTCAGATGTAAGAGCTATGACATGATGACAGGATTGGTTCCTTCCATGGTCAGATATATGTATTGATGCCACATCTAGTATGAAAAAGGACTATTTCTGTGATGACACATCCAGTATGAAAAAGGACTGGCTCTGTGTAGATGCCACATCTAGTATGAAAAAGGATTAGCTCTGTGATGACTCATCCAGTATGAAAAAGGACTAGATCTGTGTAGATGCCACATCTAGTATGAAAAAGGAATAGCTCTGTGATGACACATCCAGTATGAAAAAGGATTGGCTCTGTGTAGATGCCACATCTAGTATGAAAAAGCACTAGCTCTGTGATGATACATCCAGTACGAAAAAGGAATGGATCTGTAGATGTGCATCCAGCATGAAAAAGGGATGGCTCTGTCGATAAAGACCTACATGGAGGCTAGGCCTACAACCGGCATAAAAAAGGGCTGGCTCTGTAGAAGTTCCTGTGACGAGAAGAATGAAGAGATATCACCATTTGATTGAGATAGTGGAAGCAATGATGATGATGATGATCTAGTGACGATCTAGATCAAGTGATGATCTAGACTTGATGATGATCCAGTGATGCTCTAGATCCTTTGATGATCAAGAATTGATGATGTTCCAATGATGCTCCAGATCAAGTGATGATACAGACTCGATGATGACCCAATTATGATCCAGACTTGATGAAGATGACTTGACGATGAATATGACTTGAAGAATGACTTGAAGATGAAGACGACTTGATGATGATCCAGATGATATAAAGAAGAATAATTGTGCTGATAAATTGTGTCGAGAGAATACCTTCCTAGTTAAGAGGGAGTGTTGATGTATTTGTAACTTCGGAATGTATTCACTTGTATATTGTATGTATTGTACCCTGATGTTTATTCCGGAAAGTATTTTTAATGTAATTGAGTCATGTCATACCCCGATGTTCCTATCGGGAGATTCAATAATGTAAAAAAGTCATGTAAAGTCATAGTGGGTAACCCTCCTTATTGTTCAAGGGTTAAATTCCCCACAGTTGTGGGGCACTAGGGTTATTAGACTCTCCTAGATAAGTCGGCCCTAGGTGAGTTAATGTAAGTCGGGTCATTAGTACCCTAGTTGTGGTTACTCGAGCCTACATAACTGAGTTAGGATTACTCAAGCCTACATAACTAAGTTAAAGGTTAAGTGAACGAAAGAATATAAAGAGAGAGTGAGACTCTCTATTTATCACACACACTCTCACTCACTGTGGCGCATGAGTGAGAGAGGAGAAGCTCTCTCAAGTGTGAGAGAGAGAACAAGCTGTGGAGATCATCTTTTCTATTTTCAGGTTTTACTGCTGCCATTGGTGCTCATTCTATCTCTGAGGAAGTTGTGGGGTTTTCTCCTTTATGGTTTCCCCGGGGAAAATTATTAGTGTCTCTTGTCTCTTGTGTTTATTGTTGTGCATGTTATTCTCTCAGATAAGATCCTAAGATCATATTGCTAAATGATAAAAATATAACACTTCTACCTCCTAATATTCGATGGGTCGCATTAATATTTTTTTGTGATCCTCAGTGATAAGAGGGGGGATCATGTCCAAGACCTTGGAGAATGCCTTCGATATTTGGTTATATTGCTCTGAGAGGATATTTTTGTAGAAGGTGGTGAGTTCCTTCTCTATATATTCCTTGGTGTCGTTTTGCTATCCCATATCTAAATTGGGCCTCATAATTTTATTGTGCATCCAATGCTGAATAGTAGATCTATGAAAGAAAGCAGTGTTTCTTTCTCCCTCTTTCATATATGAGAATCTATAATTTTGTTTCTAGAGGATTTCCTCCTACTTACATGTCTATTCAATGTGGGTTGTGAGTGTAGTTTCACGACGATTCGTATCCTTCATTCTTCCCTCTGTAATACAACTACATTGCACCTCTTCTAGTTCTTTTTCTAAGAGGGATTTGGAATGGAAGATATTTCCAAAGGTATCCTTGTTTCAATTTTTGAGGGGAGCCTTGAGAAGTTTGATTTTTTCTTGAAATATGTAAATCTTATATCTTTCAAAGATCTGCAGTTCATACCACCAATTTTGTATAGAGGTTAAAAGGTTAGGATGAGTAAGCTATAATTTTTCAAACCTGAAGGGGCATCGGAATGATGAACCATCGTTGTGCTAGACAAGACAAATATGCTAATGATTAGATCCAACACAGAAGGTAGAATAGATGCCTTGACCAAAACCGATGAAGTTATGATGGTGTCAGAGACAAGAAACCTATTCAGTCTCGAGGAAATTTGTTTTAGACCTCCTCTCGTGTTGCTCCAGGTGAAGAGTCCATTAGTAGTTTCGAGATCCACTAGATTGCAGTTATCCACTGTCTCTTTGAAGTATAGTTCCTCTTGCAAGAGGATGTGGTGACCCCCTTTCTTCTCCCTCAGCGAGGTGATCATATTGAAATCCCCTCCTAAGATCCAAGGAAAAGAGGTGTTGGTTTCCAGAGTCGTCTGAAGATAATCCAACAGGTGGGTTTTTTATTCCGTTGTCTGAGGTAAGAGGTCGAGATGGTATTCATGGTAGGATATGAATCCTATATTGTGATTTCCATTGGGTTGCAGGTGATCACCAGTCCTCTTGAATCCCCAGAAGTGTCCACAACAATAACTCAATTTCCTTTCCAGATCCTTTTTATGATAGTTTCAAGAAGGGATCCCATGCACTTATTTTTCTGTACAAAGAGAAATGTTGGTTTGTCTTGGAGAATTCTCCTTCTCAACATTCTATGTTTAGAGGGGTTATTGATAACCCTGATAATCCAATAGATCAGCTTCATGAGGAAACTAAAGATTAGGTTGAAATAACTCTGTTAGATGGGAATATTTCCCTGACTCTACCAACTCGGTGCCTAATGATTTGAGCCTCTATAGATCTGATTTTCTTCCCCTCCTCTTGATGTACTTCATGCATTTCCTTAGATCCTTTCGATGAGCATTATGGATACCAAGATTGAAGTTCGCATTGGCTTTAAGAAAGGAATATCTTAGAAGTTGGATTTTCTTGGGTGGGATTGAGATGAAATATTTCCTTTTGCACGCTTCCTCTAGGGATTATAGATATATCACCCCAATTGCTATATCTCTCATGTCATCATATATTTTCATTTCCATCCCCAAGGCTGAGGGGGTTTGCATGATATCTTTTGATGAGCCATTGTCAGGGTGGTTGAATCCAATCTTTCCCTTTTCTTTTTCCTTTGAGAGGAGATCCAGGGGTGGTTCTCATGATGCATGCAGATCAGTGGTGGCCTTGTCGTGCTGATTTTTTCTAGGAGGGTTGCTCTTCCTCTGTAGGTTTAGTGTCTTGATCCGGATTAGAGATTAAGTCTTCAAATACGTTGATGGTTGATATTTCTGCCTTTTCTTTTATCATCAGGGTTTTCTGACTCTAGCGTTTTGGTCTCCTGATCCAGATGAGAGCTTAAGGCTTCAAATTTTGTTGGGCATTTTTTGAATCCATCCTTGTCAGTCTCTTGTCTTAGCATCGTTGCTCATGTGACATTGAGAGAAAAATATTTGTATAAGTGTCCATGCTCATAACATTTCGTGTATCTGAAGGGTGCATGTTCGTATTCCAATTGTTGGATCCATTCCACATCCTCGTGCACTAAGAATATTGAATCCAATAGGGTTTTTTCTATGTGAATGTAGACACATATTCTTGCATATGATGTGTATTTTGTCATTAACATATGATCAGAGACTTTGAAAGAGTTTCCCAAGGTTTTTTCGATGTCACTCAATGTTTTTGCATCCCAATAGTCTTTAGGTAGAGAGTATAGCTTGATCGATACCGATACCTGGGTGAAGTCCTCTCTATTTGGATCGTATCTCCCAACCTAGTTTCTTAGAAAGAGGCCTACCGAATTGTAGAAGTATGGTACATCGTTCATGATTGATTCTTTGTCCTTTAGATTGGAGAATGTCACTATAAAGAATCCTTTGGATCCCAATTGCAAATCAAAGTGAGATTTGGGATTCCATCTAGTTTTGATTTAGTAAATTAGGGCTCTTTCAGTTGGCCATATGCCAATAAATTTGCATATGATCACATGGTCCATCATATATTGGATGTGAGCATTGATGTGACTTGGGGGAAGCTAAATCCTTGGCTTTGTGCTAGATATTGCGTGGTATGTGATGGTTCTATGGGTTTTCTCGTTGCTTTTTCCATCTGATGGAACTTCATGGATTTTTTTATCATCTTTGGGCTCTAAAACTTCTTGCATGTTGTGTTCATTTTCATTGCTGGTGTCTTCGACTAGGAGGTCATTTTTCTTTGTGTAAGCTAGATCATTGTTTTCTTGAGGCTAGGGCTATACTATAGGTTCCACTTGAGATAGAGAAGGCTTCTTGGATTCTCCTCTTCACTCGTTAGGTAGTGTATCTTTCCCAAAACTGACATGAATTTGAGCTACTTGTATCTTGGAAAATGCTTCGGTATCTCGATGTGGTTTGGAGGGACCTCTAATCCCCCTCCCCATGCGTGACCATGGAGCCATGGGGTAGTTAAGTATGTATTTTAATCGTAGGAGCCGCATAAAAGATTGTGCACGTGTTCAGGTCTTACATAAACAATGCATAGAAATTGCAGAGTTAAACTTCTCTACCCTAAGTCTCTCCAGGAGCATCTTATCATTTGGTTAAGGATAAATCCATTTTTTATGCCCCAAATGAATGCAACACTAAACACATATTTTTTGGGGGATTACATATATGTTAGCGTTTTAGGATCTGGAACCATGGATATGTACTTTATACTTCTATTTTTTCCTTTAATGCATTTTCTTCATCTTCTAAAGAGTGGATCATTGATTCAGGAGCATTTTATCATATGGCTAAGGATAAAACCATTTTTTATGCTCGAAATGAATGTAACACTAAACACATGTTTTGTGGAGATTACATATATGTTAGTGTTTTAGGATCTAGAACAATTCAACTAGATGATGGTCATTTCAAATATGTATTAAGTGTTTCAAGTATTTTCTACAATTAATCATTAGTATATCAAATCACTCATTCTTGTGAAGGTGAGGATATAGATTTTACACCTCACCAAGTTGTAGTCAAGGATTTCAAAGATCTTAAACATGTCCTAGTAACTAGAATTGTTGATGATGTTATCATGTTGTATAGAGATGACTTGAGAAAATTTTACCATGAGTGATTTAGTCATTTAAATTATTGTTCATTGTAGCATCTACATAATCAGAAAATGGTGATTGGTCTTCCTCTCATTTCTTATAGATATGATGTTGGTCATGGGTTTGTTCTCAATGTTGTGGGGAATTTTTAATAACAACTAGGAATGACTATTAATAAAGCAAGGGAGAGGCCACCAATATTATTCCCCTAGGATAATTGGTCTAAACTCAAGCACTTAAACCAAATATTTAAAAAATATATATATAATCAACCAAGAAAGAGGAATGAAGGAACCTATGCGTTGTCAATTCTCCTGAACTCTTATCCTTCTTTAGAGATTCAACATGCCACTAGAGCTTCAACACAATCCATCTTGATAAATATTTGAATCTGCACATAAGAAAAAAAATATCGTTCTCAAATGATTTATGGTGATATAAATTCATAAACCAAATCATCAATTAATAGCTTCATTGGTATACCTTGGTTAACCTATTATGAAGGTTAATCCATTTAAACCAACAAAATTCAATCACAAGAAGAATTTAAAATTAGATTTGGTGGGAGGGGGAGAATATCTCTATTAAATAGTGAAAAAAATGAGTACACATTTACATGATCATGTTGTAGGCACCTCAAGAACCATAGCCTAAGTCCCTTTGCAACCTGAGCCACTCACACTTCATGCTCCCAATCCTTCAATATACTCTTGAATATAAGGAAGAAGTCATAAAAGGATTACAACTTCCACAAACAAATGGGTTGATGTATGAGATACAAGGATCTCTAAGAGGGGAAATTATACCTAACATCTTAGGGTATAGGAAGATTCTTCTAGCAAAATGATGGTATGGGTGTTCTTGCTCCTCCTTTCACTCAACCCATGGTTGCCTTTTTAATATTTTTTGATAGGGTTGAGATGGTTAGGAGGTGGTTGTGAGTGGTTATCATCAAGCAAACTATTGTCCCAACTATTTCATTTCACAAATTTAATGAATTTTTTTAATTTTTTTATACTTTTCCTTGGCCCCATGCACCTTGTAGGATGGAAATGTCTGTGGCCATGCATATTTCTTAAGGGGAAAGTGTGCGGGGCTCAAAACCTTCAAATTTTTAGTATAATTTGGGATAGAAAGAACTGGGATATTTACTTGAGGGGTCTACCACCATTTTAAATTACTTTGATGTGGAATTCAAATTCATCGAAAGCTTTTATGGGATCTCCCAATGATATTAAAGACATTTATATTACAATTAGGGACACTTGAGTGTTGTTTGGGACTAGGTTCAGCCAAATATTGTCATATTTGCAGAAGTGCCAATTAGTGTTATAACATATGCCCCCTAATGTGTGAGTTTAGAAGGTACTTTGATGGCTGAAATACATTATAATACACATGAGCCAAGTGGTTTTAGGCAGAGGTCCCTTGGTGCTGGTTGAGGAAAGTACCTACAATACAGATCAATGTGTCATATAACATTTCTTCCTCGAGGCAGTCATACCCATGCTCATGTGTAAGTATGGTTTCAATTCAAGTACACTATGGATCCATGAAGTATACAATATGTTGAATCATGGCTGCAATAAATATACACAATATATCCATGTCAAAATAGATGATATCCATTAGAACATACAAAGCGGATTAATGTTTTAGTATGCACTAGGAGAAAACATTGAATTGAAGTGAGTACAAATTGTCTCTCCATATGGTACCAAGGTCATATAGTGTATGGTACACTCTTGTGCAACTTAGGCAATAGGAAATGAGTTAGTGCTATTGTGGCCCAAGTCCTTTCTTCTCAACTATCCATATGTACTTGTCCTTAACATATTAATAGGTAATATGAATTTTAAAATAGGGGAAACCATTTGATTACTAGTCATTGATGTATCTCATAAACAGATTGAAGAAAATCCACCAATAATGATAATGTGAGCCAAGGTACTTAGCACATTATAGCAAGTTTGAATAGAGGTATTGAAGTCAAACACTTGTAAAATCTATTAAGAAGAAGACATTGATGTATTCTCATTGTTAATAATGAGGAAACTTTCCATCGACGACTGTAATCCCCAAGTTACTAAAAGGTCTCCAAATCCCATTCCCAAATAAAAATGAGTTGAATTTGATGGGAAGAGATCCATTATAAGGGAGGTATTCAAGCATCTCTCATCAAACAACATGAAAA
This sequence comes from Pseudotsuga menziesii, assembly GCA_001517045.1. Lineage (NCBI taxonomy): Eukaryota > Viridiplantae > Streptophyta > Pinopsida > Pinales > Pinaceae > Pseudotsuga > Pseudotsuga menziesii. The sequence goes on from LPNX010486313.1 coordinate 55,695, forward strand.
AAGTATAAGAACTTATTTTTTTTGGAAAGGTTTAGGACAAAATTTTGCAGGAACATGCATTAAGTATGCCCCTCACATGTTCTAGATATAAATAATACATGAAATAGACCCTCTAAGCAACAATTGGTAATGAAATTCATTAGTAGAGGTAAGCACTTCCACTAATGATGAAAATGGAGTCCAATATTTAACATGAATAAAGGTCTTGTTAGCGAACATATGTGAAACCACTTAATCATTGACCAATGATGAGATGTCACCTGTCGATTATAAGGTAACCTAACAATGATAAAAGAATTCCTAGGATGCCAACGAATCTAGGTCAACTTCTCAGAGAAATGTGTCATCACCGATGAGAAATTACCTGCTAGTAAGAAGTGAATGGGACCTTTTGCACTATCACAAGTATGAACATTGGTTATGATGATACAAGCTGAGAGTAACTTGAAATAATTCCCAGGATGCCAACGAATCTAGGTCGACTTCTCAGAGAAATGTGTCATCACCGATGAGAAATTACCTGCTAGTAAGAAGTAAATGGGACCTTTTGCACTATCACAAGTATAAACATTGGTTATGATGATACAAGCTGAAAGTAACTTGAAAACATGGAAGGCCAAAACAAATAGTCAAGGACATTGATGAATGATCAACATAGGATAAAGAAAACCCTTGAGTAGTAGCATGCGATAATGGTGACTTGAGAAGAATTTGACATAAAGGGGACAATGATATAAATTACAATGTAAGAGGAATTAATTGATTCTCCATAGTGATTGGAAGAGTAATCAATTGGAGAAGTACAAAATTAAAGATCATGGTTTAATTTTCTAAAGAAATTATAAGACCCAATTTTTTTATAATACTCAAAACTAATGCTTTGTTAAAGGGTGACACAACTTACTTTCCATTGGAATAACAATGGAGATATAAAATAGCCCCCCCCCCCCCCCCCCCACCCTCTCTTTTTTTTAGTATTTGATTTTTGGTCTTTTTCATGTTAGAAATGACTGAAAATAATAAAATAATGTGATGTTATAGTGGAAGAAAAGAGAGTCACAAGGAATGCAATTATGTTCTAAATGCATGGAATACACCTATGTAACAAAATGCAAAAAGGGTGTTTGTAGGAAAGAGGTAGACACTCATCAGAATGTTTCTTCTAAGGATACAATATACAATGAAAAATGGATGCTAGTGATGATAAACATAATGAATGCAATGTTCGTATGAAAAATGTAATAAGGCATAAGCGTGCAAGAAGCAGTGAGAAAATGAATTTTCATAATGAAAAAAATGGGATCCTTATAGGGAATGACAAGAAATAGAAGAGAAGAGAGACATGAGGCTTCTTCTCAAAGTCATAGTACAACTAAAAAGGCTCTTGAACCTATGAAAAAACTCAGTATGGGAACCATAAATGCAATTAAGGTGCTAACTAGGGAGCTTGTGATATGTAGGATCTTATGTCGGACTTGTGCAAACTATAGATAGAAAAGGTTGATGCATCAATATCCAATAGGTTTAACCCTACATAAATTTAAGTTGGAAAAAGTATCAACTAAATCATAAAAAGGGGAATTCCTAAACCTATATGAAAGTTTCTAAATATACCTTAACATATTGAACAACAAGTAAGCATGATTTATAAGAAGCCTAGAATCCAACTTAAATTCTTGTATCCGAGAAACACCAATACCATGATCATATCTAAATAGATTACAATGAAATATATGATACAGGTTAATATGATAAGGAATTTTCATATTTGATGTCTTTAATAATATTGATTACCAAAGTGGAGTGTACCAATGAAGACTCATGAATACCAAGTGTTACAGAGAGAAACTTCCTATGGCTTGGGGTGTACCACAACAGACAAATAGACACCAGAAATCAATATTTCCAAATATGCAAGAGAAACCAAACATCTAATAATAAAGGATATCGAATCGTACTTTGTTCTAGGTGATAGAATTAGATCCTCGTTGAGTTTTTCCAATTCACGCTTGCTTTAGCACTTCACAATACAAAACAAGAAAAGCATGCTATATAATAATGTGTTAGACCTACTCTAGCATATATATTCATCAATGTATAAGAAATTAAACATATCCATGGATTCAATATTCATTCAATTGCACATTAATTGGACTGGAAAATATATTTCTATTAATAAAATTAGAGATTACAAAAGTGACAACCTATGTCGGCACGTCTACGAACCGGAGAAACCGAGTCCTCCACTTGGGCCTCCACCACCTCAATCCTCCATCTCCCGATAACAAGATCACAAGAAAAAGGAAAGCTTGGGAAGAACAAAAAGTGCTCCAAAGGGACAAAGGGATGTAGACTCAAGTACAAGCAAATTGAGGCAACAATAGACTATAGTTTCTTTACTCTTCAATTCCTCCTCTTTAATGTATCCAAGGGGTTCCTTATATAGCACTCCAAAAGGGTAATGGAGGGTTGAATTCGAGCATTATCAAGGAATTTAGAAGGCCAAGAGTCAAGTGGTTTGGACTCATATGAGGAAAAATCCAAAACTATTTGGATTTATGCACACATCCTGATGTACGCGAGTTTGAGGTCAAAAGTCGCGTGTACATGCCAGTATGAGGTTAAAAGTTGCATACAAAAATAAAAAGGGGTTTTTTTAGGCATGATATTGGAACATCAAAGGATAATATAAGTCCATGGGTTCCAAAGAGTCTACAGAGGGACAAGGAAGGCCATAAATATGTGATCTTCCATGTGTGGTAAAATCAGCTATAACAGATGCCCCCTAATGTGTGAGGTCAAAGGGGTAACATGGTGGCTGAAATACATTATAAAATCTGTCCCATAAGTGGAGTAATGAAGACCCAGGTGGAAGAACCATCCATCCATCAATATAATACAATGATAAATCTCTGCATGTGACTGCAAATACATGGAGTTGTCCCGAATACATAATAGTAGAATGGCCATGAATAGGCATGATATACAAAATGTGACATGTGTGGTCATCGCCACATACAATATACAATAGATCAGAATCTCCAAAGTGGATGAAGATGTACAATAGATCAAGATCTCCATAATGGTTGAAGATAGACAATGGATCAATATATCCATAGTAGCTGAAGATATCTTATATACACTGGAATCAAATCAAAAGAGTTGAAATATCATGGACACTGGCACGATCAAGGAGGTAGCATATATGGAATACCACCAAGCTGGCAGGTATTCTACACAAAATGCTATGAGTACATGTCCTACTATGTGAATAGATGTGTCGAGGTCGAACATAGTATTCCATCATCTGATTACCAGGCATTGATGTATACCGTCAACGGACATGAGATCACCCACCGATAATGAAAATGGGAATCAAGGTACAGAGTGCAATCTAACAAGTGTTAATATATGTGTTGAGGTCAAACACTTGGAATAATCCATTGATCAGGGGACATTGATGTATTCCTAAAACTATCGATGGAAAGAGAACGTACCACTGATGACTGTAAGTCTCAAGGCACTCAAAGGACTCTAGACTAATATTCCAAAATAAATGATCTGATGTCGATGGAATGGAATCCGCTGGAAGGAGGGGAATAAGGCATCCCCCATCAACCAACATAAGGTACTTAGCAACGTTGTATAATGTGGAAGAACATGAACAAGATGTGCACGAACTAGTAACAGTACTAGGAATGGCCGACATGCAAAGTAAAGATAACTAAGGAATGGGAAACTCAAGCTTCAACTTCCTTTGAATAAGAGCATAAGGAAAATGGTGACTTAAGGTAGGAAGCATGGACTCGATATGCAAAATGGGACATCTCTGTGACACAGGAGGAATCTACAGAGGCTCCATAGGGACTGGAAGCTTAACCAGTTGTTGGAGATAAAATCAGAGTAATGAGTACAACTCCTAAAGTCAAACTAATAACCCAACCAATGGATGTGATATACAGTGCTATGTTCGAAGGCAACATGACTCAACTGTTGAAAAATATAACATCTTTTCCTCTTCGTATTTTTTTTTTTTTGGACTTTTCTAGATATTTTGAAAATCTTGAAAAAGAATAAAAGTGCTTTATAGTACAAAACGAGGAGGAGACGAGTGTCAGGGGGCAAGAAAACTAGTTCCAAGCAATGGAACATGCCTATGCTCAATGCAAGGATATATGTACAGGATAACGACACTCGGGGGAAGTTCTCCTCCCGGTAAAAGGGATGACCAAGCTGCAAAAGATATGTAAAAAGGCTCTACTTGGATAGACATGAGACAAGCTCGGGCTATATGGCTAATAATGAAAAGTCAGGGGGCCAAAATAAAGCTCAAGAAGGCAATAAAAACTCATGAAAATGCAATTACAACTTGATATATACAATGGAGTCCCAAGGGAAATGGCCAACATAAAGTTCAAGAGGAGTATGAAGCTCTTGCTCAAGGACATGGCAGGACTAAGAAGGGACTCCCACACCCTAAAGAAGAAATGTCAGCATGGGAACCAAATGCAATAAAGGATCTAACTAGGGAACCCATGTATGGGAAAGCTCTACCATTCACATAACTCCACTTCTAAAAGCAACATGAAGGTTCTGTGAGATCATGGAATGGGTTTGGACCTAAGGTTAAGATGAAACGGTCATAAGGTCATGCAAAATGAAAGCAGATGTGAAATCCTAACCTATATGCCAGTTTAGACATGATACATGTAATAGATAGGAACGGGTCGAAGTCTCGATCAAACTGCACTCAAAACAGGCTCCTACAACATCATATTAGTCCAAACGGTCCAAAATGGTCAGAAACGGTAAAAAACTATAGAAAGTGGGTAAAAAAAAATCTATAAAATAGTGAAAAATTAAAAATTTTCATACCATTTGAAAATTCACCCACCATAGTGCATTTGTATCCAGAACTTCAAGAGCTAATTCCGGGAGCATCGTCCGACGAAATCACTCTTCGTTTGGTCCAGGTAATTACCCATGGCCCCCTCTTTCACTTCCATGCAATTTTTTATTTATTTTAATGGTGAATTTTTTTATTTGGGCCATCCCAAGATGTGCGTTTCATCCCACATAAAAATCATGTATTTTTTCGTGTATAGGGCTGCGTATATGTGAAAAAGACCACTATACCCGCGTACATACGTGACTGTTTCAAAAACAATCGCGTAGAGGGCTGCAAAGATGATTTTCAAAGGAAAATACTGATGAAACTCAAAACAATTTTTGCAGGATCATGCTAGAATGGAGAGAGAGGGAACATGGTGATGTTGAAGAGGCAGTGCAAGGAGATATAATGTCTCAACAACGCTAAGGGCTTGTGGGTTATACAAATTTTGGTGCCTTGGAAGCTTGAGGGATAAACCAAGGCTACTCCAGCTGCTGGTAGACTATTGGGATCCATATTCTGAATCTTTTCAGTTGGATAGGATGTCACTTAGCATTGAGGTTGAGGACATATATTTTATTACATGTTTTTCCTAACGAGGGGAGGTGGTGAACCTCTGATCTTGTGGGCCAGGAGGCTTGCTGACCATAGATGAGTACATAGCTGTGTATTTCCTTCCCGATACTAAGAAGGTTGGGATTCAAATCCCAGCAAGCGCCATTCAGAACCTGGGGATGAAATCCATACTATTGGCCATGGGAAAGATCGCAGGGTCAGCGTCACTCCATCAGGCTGTTGGAGTCATTTACCCAACATGCACACTTATTTGGTCAATTTTGGCCTATTTACCCACTATCCTAAGTTTAATTGACTTACTTGGCATTAGATGAGCACACTATGACATCAGCATGAGCACACCAACGCCCTCCTTTAGTCAAGGAGGCCAAGTAATATTTATCCTTCATTCGGGGAGGCTAACTGGGCTTCCTCCTTCAAATAGGGAGCAATTCTAGGGTGATCTAAGTGTCATAAATGCACCTAATTGCTAATTAATTGTTGTTTCACCTAACAATCAGTTAAGCTAAGTTGTGAAGGTTCCTTCATTCATTATTTGATTATTTTTGGCCAATATTTATGAACTGAAGCTAACACTGGAGCCTACAACCACTTCTAATGACATGTGTCACTTCAGTTAACTCCATCAAAGCTACTTGGAGTTATGGATGTGCTACCTCCTTCAGTTGGACATGTAGTTACATGTGATGAGTCACTTTTAGTTAGACTCAGTCCTCTATTTCACTCTTATTCAGTTATGACTTAGTGTGAGAGTCAGTTATTGATCAGTTTTGTGGTTAACTATGTGTGCCGATTGTGGATGACATTTAGTTAAGCTACACCCATTCATTCAATTCGAATGACCTCCTTGGGAATTTGAATTGTCTTGGAATTCATGCACCTTGCATGACCAATGCATTGTACTATCATTATTTTATTAATTATACAGAGCTGCAACATTCTATTGCAGCATCATTATGCCATTTTCATGCCTAATTATCTGAAATATCTTATGAGACCGTGTTTTAGTCCCTAGATTGCTATGACAGATTAATATGGTATCAAAGCTCACGGCGGGACAAAGCTCATTCTCTTCAAAAATGTGTTTTTTGACCAATCTTGCATGAAAAATTGAGAAAAAGCTCAAATTCCAGCACTACACGAGAAGCATAAGGTTTACCACTTAATATCCCAAGTTAAGGAATTGTTGATCAAGCTTGCTTGATCAATTATGCTAGGTGTGATGAAAACCTGAAATGTGCAGGTTGTTCGACCTTACGATGACTTTATTGTTTTTATTTGTAGGTTTTACAGGCTCACTGCATTCGCTAAAAAAATTTGATATGGTTTCTTCCGTAGATATTTTGACTCCGTTCAATTTCCATCAATGGAAAGGAGACATGGAGATCTAACTATGTGCCAGAGGACTCTACCAGGTCACTATGGACATAGAAGAAGAGCCTACTCATGTAATAGACAAGGCTAGATTTTTGAATAAAAAATATGAAGCATTTAGTTTCTTGTGTCTCTCTATCTCTAAGGATCTTCTATTCCACCTCTAGGGATTAAAGACTCCGAAAGAGATTTGGGACTAACTTGCCTCCTTGTATGGAAAATAGGATGACTTGAGGGTTTATCATCTTGAAAACGAGTTGATGTCTCTTCAACCTGGCAATTTTGAGACCCTTCATGATATTTTCACAAAATTCAAGCATATAGTCCTTCTATTGAAGCAGTGTGAGGTGAATAAGGAGGATGATCAGCTCATCCTCACCATTCTCTCAAAACTTGGAGCTTACTATTCAATGTTTGTTTCTACATTCTATGTGGGGAAGCTCACAACCACTAGATGGAAGATGCCTTCACTCAATGCCTTCATTGAGTCCCTAACAAGTGAGCATGATAAGCTTGTCCAGATGGGGATCATCAGATCTTTGCGTGATCAAGCCCTCTTTGCTTCAGGACTCAAGGATCCGAAGGGGAAAGGAAAGCAATAGAATAAACCCAAAACCAAATTCGAAGCTATTAAGGCAAAATTTAAAAAACAACAGCAAGAAGATCCTTTTGGATTGAAGAAGAACAAAAACAAATGCCACCATGGGAAGGAAAAATTCAAGTGCTCATACTGCGGTAAGGGATTCCACCCTAAGCATGCCTGCATGAATAAGAAGCTTGATGAAGTTACTTCTCTCCTTGAGAGAAATAACATAAATCTTCTGGAAAGATTTCAGAGGAAATAAAATCAAGATCGGGAATATGAGCATAAAAGAGGTCATGCCCTCAATGCCAATGATGTTCTATGTAGTAGAGTGCATGCGTCCTACGATATATGACTGGAGTACCTCGCTTCTAAGAAACATGAAGCAACAACTCAGTGACTGCAATATGGGAAGGGTACAAAACTTTGGGTTTAGCAGCATGCTGAGTGCATTCTTTTATGAGAGGGTGTCGAGGCTAAGCCCTAGATTTGATATTTTTCCTCGTGGAGTTAGGGATTTGGCTCAACTACGCTGGGCCCATGTCATGCAGAGAGTGGGAGGAGGAAGGTTGGCTAACCCCTATCTAGCAGAATTCTTCCTCTAGTGGCAGAGACAGATCATCACCATAGATGAATACCCCTATACAAGGATAGACTAGGAGGGGGGAGGGTGGCTAACCCCTATCTAGCAAAATTCTTCCTCTCGTGGCAGAGACAGATCATCGCCATAGATGAATACCCCTATACAGGGATAGACTTCCGTGGAGATCCAAATATGCCCCTACCACCGGGATCAGCGTATGAAGACATTGGTAATGAATCCCAACTCACTTCTATTTTTTGAGTTATTAATTTTCTTTTGTATTTTTTTATATATATGAAATCAAAAGACATGTTTTTGGTGTGATGGCACATAATGAAACTCTGTGATGTACATGCAGATGTGGGACCACGACGACCAGAAGGCTTTACTCGTCATCGACGGAGGGGAAGAGGCGATGAGATTATGGGTGTGGATGTGGAGCGGATGCTCCAAAGCATTCACACAAACTTCGTTCGCTTGACACACAGGGTTCCCATGGTGCAAGTGGAGGACTTTCCTGAGGCTATGCAGCACTAGGTGGTTGGAGTACCATGGGCATGGGTTCAATTGTTTCGCCGGTTAGCTAGATCCGTGGTGTGCTACCATGATCAACACCCTCCTCCACCTCAGGCTGAGAGACCTAGGTGTATATTTTTTGTATGACCGTGTAGTATATTTTGGTGGTTCGAAAACCCCAATTTTGTATTTGACACTTATGTATTATGACGTCACATTTTTTGGACTTACTGAAAAATATTTATGATGATCGGTTATTATTCTATTTACATGTATAAAATGTGTTTGTGAAATGGTTATGGTCTGTGAAATAATTTCCAATCTAGTACATAGTTAGCATATGAATTAGCAACTTGATTAAAAAAATTTGAAATGTGAATGTATGTTATGTTCTCAAATTGTCTTTCAAGCAATCTTACATGCAAGAATATTCGTAACAATGTCTAATACTGTACACAATACAAACCATTAAGTTGTGATATCACTAACTGTGAATCAAGACGTACCTCAAGAGAAAGAACACCGTCTGAAATGGCATCTCGCAATAACTCAATCATGACACTATATTCAACAACATTGTTTGACGAAGGCTGTAAACATATGCCTCCTGAAGACAACACTTGACCCATAGGAGTATAGATCACCCAAGCAGCCGAAGCTGAGTTTTGAGTGTGGCAACTAGCACCATCAGTGAATCCTATGTAAACGGAAGACTCCATTGACATCTTCCATAAAAAATGAAAGCTAATAAAAAACCTCGATCACCATAAGAAGACCTAACTATGCAATGCAAAAATGTACAATAATATACAAAAGTTATCCTTGGCTGAAAATAATGCATCATACATTTTAATATAGAGCCCATTTCTATGCTCTACCAAGGTCATACCTTCATAATCCACCAACTAATAGGCGCTTTTTTCTAAGACACGCTTAACCATGTAAGGCCCATGCCACATTGGGTTGAACATTCCTACCCCTAAGGGTTCCTTAGCTTTATCCCACAAAAGGACCAAGTCACCTTCACTAAACCTCCTAGGAAGGACAGACTTATTGTACTGGACCTTAATGCGATGCTTGTTAACCTCAAGAGCCACTAAAGCATCTCGACGCTGCTCATCAAGCTGCTCCAAGTGGACTAGACATTCTTCCAATGCGGAAGTCATTGGTAAAAGCTCCACAACTAGCTTCAACGAAGGGATTTTGCATTCAACAGGTAATAGGGATTCCACCAGATGCACAAGCTGATAGGGAGAAAAACCAGTGGTAGTATTAACCGCGGTTCTATAGGCCCACAAAATAGGATACAACATGATATGCCAATTATTCTTGATCTATGTGATGGTTCGCTAGAGAATGGAATTAAGTAACTTGTTCACTTCTTCAACTTGTCAATTCACTTGACGATAATAAGAAGAGGAATGTTATTTCTTATATCCTAAATTCGAATACAACTCTTCCATCATTTTATTCTGAAAGTGCTTGCCATGTTCAGTGATAAGCTCCCTCGGAATTCCAAACCGGGTGATAATCTGGTTAAATACGAAATGCGTGGTTGTTGTTATATTTTTATCATTATAAGCTAGCATTATGATCTTAGGATCTTTAACTGATAGAATAACATGCACAACAATAAAACACAAGATACAAGAGACACAAAGAATTTTCCTCGGGGAAACCATAAAGGAGAAAAACCCGCAACTTCCTCAAAGATAGAATGAGCACCAATGGCCGCAGTAAAACCCGAAAACATAAAGATGATCTCCACAGCTTTTGTCTCTCTCTCTCTCTCACTTGAGAGAACTTCTCCTCTCTCACTCATGCACACCAATGAGTGAGTGTGTATATGATAAATAGAGAGGCTCAATCTCTATTTATATTCTTTCGTTCACTTGAAGTGTGCTCCAACATGTCGGCCTCACTTAACAATTACTTACTAGAGCTGACATCTCTAGGAGTGTCTAATAACCCTAGTGCCCCATAGCTTGTGGGGACTTTTCCCTATGCTCAACAAGGAGGGTTAACCTTGACTTAGATGGTGGGGACTATTGCCCCAACTTTCAATAACTCACCTAAGGTCGACTTCTCTAGGATAGTCTAATAACCCTAGGGCCCCACAAGTGTGGGGACTTTAACCCTTGACCAATAGGAGGGTTACCCACAATGACTTGAAATGAATTTCACGTTATAGAAACTTCCTGATCGGAACATGGGGGATGACATGACTCAATTACATTATAGACACATCCTGGAATAAACATCGGGGTACAATACATAAGATATACGGATGAATACATTCTAAAGTTACAAATACATCAACAATCTCTTTTAACTAGGAAGGTATTCTCTCGACACAATTTATCAACACAAGTATTCTTCTCTGTATCATCTAGATCATCATCAAGTCATCTTTGTCTTCAAGTCATCTTCATCTTCAAGTCATCTTCATCTTCAAGTCATCTTCATCTTCAGGTCATCTTCATATTTAAGTCATCTTCATCTAGATCTGGATCATCACTCGATCTGGATTATCATCACTGGATCTAGATCATCACTCGATATAGATCATAATTGATGGATCATCACTTGATCTGGATCGTCACTGCTGGATCATCATCAAGTCTAGATCATCACTTGATCTGGATCGTCACTGCTGGATCATCATCAAGTCTAGATCATCACTTGATCTGGATCGTCACTGCTGGATCATCATCAAGTCTAGATCATCACTTGATCTGGATCGTCACTACTGGATCATCATCAAGTCTAGGTCATCACTTGATCTGGATCGTCACTACTGGATCATCATCAAGTCTAGATCATCACTTGATCTGGATCGTCATTGTTGGATCATCATCAAGTCTGGATCATGACTTGATCGATATCGTCACTACTGGATCATCATCAAGTCTAGATCACCACTTGATCTAGATCACTATCAAAGATGGATCATCACTGAATCATCATCATCATTACTACTTCTTCTATCTCAATCAAATGGTGCTATCTTCTTCATTCTTCTCATCACAGGAAGCTCTACAAAGTCAATCCTGTAGGCCTACCCTTCATGTAGGTCTTCATCAACGCTTATATCTGACACCTAAGTCAAAATGGCCCACCCAGCTCTTACATCTGACCTCATCTTGTCAGAAAGGCATGCCCAGTACTCACATCTGACCTCATCTTGTCAGAAAGGCATGCCCAGCACTCACATCTGACCTCATCTTGTCAGAAAGGCCCAGCACTCACATCTAACCATGTGTAAACACATCGTGCCAGAATGGCTCAGCACTTATATCCAATCATGTGCAAGCACATCGCATCGGAAAGGCTCTGTACTTACATCTGACCCCATCTTGTCAAAAAGAAATAGCGCTCACATCTGACCATGTGTAAACACATCGCGCCAGAATGGCTCAGCACTTATATCCAACCTCATCCTGTCAGAAAGGTTCTGCACTTACATTCGACCATGTGTAAACACATCGCATCAAAAGGGCGTGCACTCACATCTGATCATGTGGGAACTAATCCTATCATCGCATTAAAATGGCCCCCAGTCCCAGACTGAGCTACCTGGTAACTGACCAGGTGCCTCCATTCTCCCAGAGAATGGCAGTTGCCCTTACATCTGACCTACTCGTCAAAATGGACAACACTCACATATGACATGGGAGGAACCTAATCCTTTAGCCATGAGAGAATGGTTCAGCCATTACATCTGATCAAGTGGGAACACATCCCTCTCTCACATCATAATGGATTCTCAGTCCTAGACTAAGTTTTCCTGGTAACTGACCAGGCACCTCCATTCCCAGAATGGCAATAGCACTCATATCTGACATGGAAGGAACCTAAATCCTCTCACCATGAAAGAATGGCTCAGCCCTTACATCTAACCATGGAAGGAAATTAATCCACTCCCATGTCAGAATGGCTCTCGGTCTCATCATTTCCCCTTAGAGGGAACCTTGATCTCAAGAACACTAAGCTTCTCCCTAAAGTAATCAAACTTCACTTTGGCCATTTCTAGCATAGAATCACACCAGGGATGATTACATCCAAGGATGACTTGCGAGCTTCACCAGGACTGATTACATCCGAGGGAAACCTGTCTCATCAGGTATGCTAGAAATCCTTCTTTCAAGAGATCTTGATCTGGATCACTGCTCCTCTCTGCATCATACAACAAAATGCAAGTCAGATCAACCAAATCAAATAGTAGTTTTCAAAAGAAACATACTACCTCCCAAATAGCAAGTGGCAATATCTTTTTCCTTAGCTGTACTCAGCACCATGCAAGACTCCATCCTGCCAAACCAACAGATCACACTTGATCCCATACTCATATATACCCTTTAGGTACCTCACTGCATGCTTTGCAACCATCAAGTGAACATGTCTCAATGTGTTCACAACAAAGAAAATATATGGTCTCGTATTCATCAAGTACATCAAGGAACCAATCATCTAACGATACATCGTAGCATCAACCGCTTCTGATGAAGCATCACTCAACAGCTTCATGTTTGATGCCATAGGTGTGGCCATGGCCTTGCAGTCCATCATCCTGAACCTCTTCAGGATCTCTACTACATACTTCCCTTGTCCACACCTCCGTGCCTAGAACACAATGCATCGACACATAACAGGAGCATCACTGATCTTCCGTCTTCAACCTTGAAGCAAAGGTTGGAATCTACTTTACTCTCGGTAAAGCCTAGAGTCATTAGTAACTTGTCCATCCTATTGTACCATGTCGAACCTCAAGGTATTTTGTAGTCACTCCCTCTGAAGCTGAGCATCACACTCCCTCTATCTTCTGTACTCTATGCACTGAAACATTCTGTACCGGAGTGACAAGTAGCTTCCTCTGCTACTAATATTCTATGTATCCATCTAGGATCACTAGATACCAAGATCCTCTATCTTGAATTTTTTCAAAAGTTCTTCTCACACCCATATGTGAGCTTGTCATCCTCTATCAACCTTATAGCATACGTTCAAATATTCATCAAGCTCATTATGTATGTGTTATCCCATGATGTTTCCATCTACTGCATGATGGAACTATGAACTTCTCTTCAGGTCTCGATACTGCATCCTAGACATCATTCTTCTTGAACTTGTCTTCCCTTTATTCTTGGTTACTTCTTCATAGCTGGAAGGTTCTTTATTAATGATGTCACTGCATTCATCATATTTATTCTTCATCTTGAACTGTCGTCACTTGTTCTTTGGAACAAGTTTAATCCTTCTTTGCTTGTAGGCGATTATGTACACGATCTTTCCTACAAGTCAAATGAATTTGTATGGTTAGAAACATTTCATAAGGAATATTCATACTGGCAAGTTTTTATGCATAAATATATGATCATGCAACTACTTTAGCCAATACAACATCCATCCATATCTCACGGAAACTTGCTAGATGCCTTCCATCTCTACCAGGACAACATTGAGATTGTGCACTAATCCAATATGTCAGCAAAGAGGTTTCATTCTAGATAAGTAGCAATGGAGAGTTGTATAGCACCATGAGCTACTTACCCATCACATGCATATTAGTAGTATACTGTCATTAATGCAAACATTATATCATGCGTAATACGTCAACTAAATATAAACAAATGCATAACAAAACAATATCATGAAATGACAATTGAATACTTATCTTTATTTGTTTCATGGGTAGACTCATTCTTGAGCCTTCAGCTTCATTGTCTTCTTCATTCATAATAGCATCGTTTCTTATCCAAATGCTAAGGTGGATAAGAGGTTCTTCAAGAGTTGAGATCTTCATATTCCTCATCGATTTAGGGATCTTCTTTGGATGGTGAGAGCTTGATCTTCAGTTGCTCCCATCTTCTCTTCTCTTCTTATGAGTTGAGCTTCTTCTTCTTCTCGGAGTCTGCTGAAAGTAATCACTTCCTTCTGGCACACATTCTTTGAATGAATGAATCCCATGATCCTGGGAGGCCATTCAAGATGGTTATCACCACTTCTGCATTCTCCACTTCTCCTTCTACTGCTTCAAGTTGTTCTCTGATTTGAGAGACCCTTGTAAAGTATGACTGTATGGTCTCTGCATTCTGGATCTTCACATTTTTCAACTAGTTTCTTAAGGTCATATTTTGATTTATGTTCTTCCCTTCAAATAGCTTAGTCAAGGAATCAAACATCTTCGGTGTATTTAGGAAATACACTTGTGGTACAAGTTGATCCGTGATTGAATCAACAATGATCTTCTTGGCCTTAACCAAGTTCTTCTTGTGTAAGGCTTCTAGCCTCATCTCCCTCTGGAACTGAAACCTCTTTAACTGTGTAGGTGTCCAATTCATTTTCTTCAGGGAGATCATATGCTTCCATGCTTGGAATTTGTCAACTTCACCAAGCTTATCATCAAGCTGATGTGATAGATCACTTTGAAATGAGAACCTCAAATGATAATAGCAAAAGATTATATCTTACTGATTTGAGGTGTCCGTCTTGGTTCCGGAGTTGGTTGATCTAGGGTTTGTCAGAGAAACCCTAATTTTCAAAACTTGGAATATTTCAAATCTGATTGGATATAAATATATATCTCTTCAAAAGAAGCTGTCCAATGCACTCCTCTTCTGAAAACAGTGGAGGGAAGCTCCCGAAACAAGAAGCCCTAGTTTTCCAATTTCTCTTGCAGAAATGTTTGTTACTGTTTCTACGGTATCTCTGAAATTACTACTCCTCTTTCTCTGAAATTTGGTAATAAGGTAACCTCACATGTTTCTGATCTAAAACCATAGGTTTCAGAACAATTTGTTTCACCTATTTGGATTTATGATCCTTTTCCCAAGGTGACCTTTTACAGGACTATTCAGAACAATGAAGTTGTATGGACTACCACATGTCATTGGTTCATCTTCTGAGTCTGAATCTTAGACCACAGAAATTCCAGTCCGTACCCTTTCTGTAACATCTTCAGGAATTTCATTTGGACCTCTTTATCCCAAGATATAGCAATTCTCCCCAGGTGTCCTGTTTATGGATGAATATGAGAGGAGGTTGGAACCCTAACTTGGTGGAATCATATCTCCAGGAATGTAGTGAATCTGAGGCTGAAGTTTGGAAACCGTGTAAATCAAGATTTTATATTCGGCCTCTACAATTTTTAGCTCCTGGTCCTTCTCTGATCGTGGGATATAGCGAATGTACCAAAACTTAGCAGTTTGAGTATTTAGGGTTTTTCTAGCTCAGGGTCAAACTAGGGTTTGACTTTCCTGGAGTTTCACCCAACCAAAAATATTGATCCATGTCTCTAAACTTCTATTTTGATGAGGAGAGCAATCCTATGCTGGGATCACTCAAAATTCCTCTTCTGTAGAAAGCAATAATTTCCCGCACCAAAATTGAAAATGCTCAGAATCGAATTCCGCTTCTACAGAAAGATGCGCCCTTCAATGGAGAGTCAGCCTAGCATACTTTTGCTGATGGATTGTGGAGAGAGAACCAAAAAGTAAGAATCCATAGCTTCTGGAACTGCACAATCTCTTCTTCTTAGGTTATCTCTGATACCATGTTAGATTTTTATCATTCTAAGCTAGCATTATGATCTTAGGATATTTAACTGGGAGAATAACATGCACAGCAATAAAACACAAGAGATAAGAGACACAAAGAATTTTCCTCAGGGAAACCATAAAGAAGAAAACCCCACAACTTCCTCAGAGATAGAATGAGCACCAATGGCAGCAGTAAAACCTGAAAACATAAAATGATCTCCACAGCTTTTGTCTCTCTCTCTCACTTGAGAGAACTTCTCCTCTCTCACTCATGCACCCCAATGAGTGAGTGTGTATATGATAAATAGAGAGGCTCAATCTCTATTTATATTCTTTCGTTCAATTGAAGTGCACTCCAACATGTCGGTCTCACTTATCAATTACTTACTAGAGCCGACATCTCTAGGAGTGTCTAATAACCCTAGTGCCCCACAACTTATGGGGACTTTGCCCTATGCTCAACAAGGAGGGTTAACCTTGACTTAGATGGTGGGGACTATTGCTTCGACTTACAATAACTCACCTAGGGTCGACTTCTCTAGGATAGTCTAATAACCCTAGGGCCCCACAACTATGGGGACTTTAACCCTTGACCAATAGGAGGGTTACCCACAATGACTTGACATGAATTTCACATTATAGAAACTTCCCGATCGGAACATCGGGGCATGACATGACTCAATTACATTATAGACACATCCTAGAATAAACATCGGGGTACAATACATAATATATACAGATGAATACATTCCGAAGTTACAAATACATCAACAGTTGTTTCACCATCGGATTTGATAGTGGGCATAGCCTCTTCCCATTTCATGCAATAATCATTATCCATAATAATATGATGGTGCCCCCTAGTCGAAGCTGGGTTACAATCCATAAATTTGAGCCCCCACTTAGTGAAGGGACTGACGAGGATAATAGGATGCAAAGTGGCAAGATGAGAGCGCATATTACATGCAAACACCTGGCAAGGGTGGCACCTCTTTACTGCATTAACACAATCTTTAAAGATGGATGGCCAAAAATAACCCACTCTCAAAAAAAATTGAGCTGTAGAAATCCCAAATAAATGACCACCACACGCCCCTAATCATCATTCTCGTGAGGACGAATTGAAATCGATTGATGTGAGCTACGACCAAAGTTTGGTGAAGGAGGATGTAATGCCTCAAATGCTGAATCGCATGGACAGTGACTAAGGCTATCTTCTCAACATGGGTATAACAAAGTTCCAGGTCGATAAGGTTTCGGCTAATATAGTGTATGACATGCTCATGGAGCTCCTCATCCTCTTGAACCAATACCATACCAACCGTCTCTTGAGAGGCGACCACAGAAATTAGAAATTCATGGCTATATTCTGGTGGACTAAGCACAGGGGTCGATGCCAAGGATTTCTTAATAGCATCAAAAGACTCATGGGATTTCTCATCCCAGTAAAAAGGGGCGTCTTTCTTTAACAAATGCATGAAGCCTTTAGCCAAATTGGCAAAATTGAGTACGAACCTTCACAATAAGTTCACCATACCTTGTAAACATTGAATATGTCTAATGTTATGCAGGGGAGACAATTGAAGTATTTCCTCAACCTTCAAGAGATCGACTCTAATACCCTCCTTGGACATGATGAATCCTAGTAAATGACCAACTTTCACACAAAAGATGCACTTGTGAGGATTTAATCAAATTTGGTAATGACGGCATCTTTCGAAAATCAATCTCAAATGATAAGGATGACGCACTCTCAAATGAGAGTGAGTAGATAGATCATCCAAAAACACTTCAATAATCTTTTTAAGATCATGAAAGGAAAAGGTCATGGCCCGTTGAAATGTAGCTTCGACGTTTTTTAGGAAGAAGGGCATCTTCTGATACGTAAAAGTTCCCCAAGAACAAATAAATGCAGTCTTATGTTGGTCCTCAGGTTTAATCCATATCTGATTATAGCCGAAAAACCCATCCATAAAAGAAAAAACCTCACTTCATGCACACTCATCCAAATTTTGATCAATAATGGTGTAGGGAAATTATCTTTAGGATAGGCTCAATTTAAATCACGAAAATCAGTGCATATACGGATCACACCCTACTTCTTATCCACCGGAATAGGATTTGAAACCCACTTCATCAAGGGAACGGGATAGATAAAACTAGCTTTGAGCAGTTTCTCTATCTCTGCTTTAATAGCGGGCGCTTTCCTAGGATTCACAGTACGCAAACATTGTCGAACCGGTTTGCATCCAGATAGGTTTTGATTTTGTGTTCAACAATGCGATAGTCTATTCCTGGAATTTCCTCGTACAACCAAACTAAAACATCATGAAAATCCTTGAAAATATCGGTGTACTCCTTAATCTCATCGAGGGAATAATCCGCCCCAATGTAAATGTTCTCAATCTTACCAGAATCACGAGAAATGTTGATAGGTATCATTGGTGACATGTTAGCCATGTTCCCTTCATCAATATGACTAGGATAGATTAATGGGACCATGGGGCTACTAACTTTCTTGCTTATAATCACCCTAAATTCATCACACTCTAAACGATCAAGCTTAGGGAGGAAATACGATCTATGGTGCAGCTTTCCCCAAGGTTATTCAATCGCATACATAGCCTCAAGGATCACTTCATCAGATGGAAAAACATCATCAAGGTAGTATTGAGAGTGAGATGAATCTACTACCCAAGAAGGTAGCAAATAAGGGTCCTCCTCCTCCATCCGCGAAGAGAAAGGACTAGTCTCTACAACATGATCAAGATTCGCTTGATACGGCACCAATGTTGTAGGAAACAGCACATCTGTCTCGCCAGGTGTAGAATTATCACTCGAAGAAATTGATGAAGGAAGAATCCAAGGATCCTCCATATCAGAGGTGCGAAAGGAAACCGAATTCAATGAGGTCAAATCCTTACCAAGACTAGACCCAATCATAAGAACATGCACAGGACAACTAAAGGTTCCCATGAGAGAGGGATACATACCCACACCCACATTCTCTGTTGTCGGCTGATAATGATTGATAATCAAGATAGAAGCTCCCGATGATTCCTTAACACTCAGATTCTGGAAATACTTCTGATTAATAGTAACGATCTCACCATTTAATGAAAAACACACCACTCAGAATATGGAAGAGGCTACAGATTGCATACTATACATCCAGTTCCTACCCAAAAAAATATTGTAGTCAAGGGGTGTTTCAACCACCTCGACCTCGATCGCAACAGTCTTCCCACCCAATTGGACCTCTAGGGAAGGAAGTATACCATGTGGCTGAAATGATCTTCCATCAAAAGCAGTCAACATGTTCGCAGATCTAGACAACATGGGAGAACCTAAGCCCTTCCAACAAGCCAAAGACATCATGAAAGCAACAGTGCCTTCATCAATCACGGTGCATATGATGGTGTTATTTAAAAACTCTACGTGAATCAGAAGAGACACATAGCAAGGAAAGGAAGGCTGTATACCATGAGTTTCAAATTTGATCATAGAAGGAGAGCTATCATCACCAACCCCAAGAGCATACAACAAGGCCTTTCTTTGCGAAGGACAAGTCTAAACTACTTCTAATGCAGACATCACACAAGGATTCTGGCCCAAATCCTCGACAATTGAATAGTTCTGGGTATCCCGAGCATTAGGATTGTGCCCCGAGCGCTTAAGAACTCCCTTAGGAATGCGAGGCGGAACAAGTTTATCCGTAGGATTTTCAATTCACAAAGGACTCTCAAGTGGATTAGGTTCTTTCCCAAGGTCTGGTTGTGACGAACCATAATCTTTTGCACACATCACAACATTAGTAGCTTTCACCATGTTGATGCAATCGTGACCACTAGTAGCATCCGACGGGTTTTTAGTTCCACTAGACACACAACCAAGATCAATGGTCCTCGAGTTCATATTTTGATTATTTGGTAAAGGATTTATAAACACAGTTGAACCCTATCCAATGAAATTTGAGGCATCTTCCTTACGAGGGCACAAGTGAGTGAGGTGGTCATCCCTGCACAACTTGCAAGGAAATTCTACCTTCTACTTAGGCTTCTTACCCCCCCTAGCATTATTATTGTTATTTTTCTTGTAATTAGTCTCATTATCATTTTTATTCCGACCCTTTTTATTATTTTTCCCTTTCTTTTTATTCCTTCCAGGTTTTTGGTTACCTTTTGGGTTCGACGATTGCACAGAAAACACATCCACCGATCGAGTCGGAAGGGATGAAGTCGTAGCTTGTCCCGGTGCAGACTAGTTAAGCGATAACTGGCTCACTTGTTTCATAATCGAATCTGCAGGTTTGGTACTTGCGGAGCCAACAATACCATCAACATGTGGCCCAGGTTTTAACTTGGGGTCGAAATTGGAATGCGAAGCATTAGTTATGATATCATAAAGGATCCTAGACTGAGCATAAATCAAGTCTAACTGTAGGGCCCTAAAAATAGCTTGGTCCTCATTTTGAACTCTGGATGTGGAAACATCCTTCGCGATATAAGGTAACAATGACTTGAGGAACCACTCTAGAAGAAACCCCGGTGGTATAAAGGCTTTAATCATCCTCTTCCATCTACACCACTCTTGAATATGAGTTGAAACGTGGGTGGCTTTGCCTTGCCGAAATGTCGACAAGAGTTTGGTACCGACGTCTTAACGCACAGGTAGCTGGAAGTGGTTAAGAAAATTCATCGCAAGGTCATTAAACAAGTAATATGTCCTCCCAGGTAGCTCTATATACTATTTTGCAGTAGGACCCGTGAGGGTGCATTCAAACATTCTCAAATGGATAGAGTCATCGTTCAAGGAATTGGAAGAGCACCAAAGATGGAAGGTCATGATGTGCTCACCAGGATCTTCACCAGACTTACCTTCGAATTTAGGAATGTCTGAAGGAAATTTGGTAGGAACTACCGGCCATGCCGGGTTATGAGATATAGGATCGTTCGTTAATCTCGACAAATTGGGTAGATTCAAAGTCGCAAGGAAATGGAGCCTAGGTTGAGCCGATTGGTTCCATGCTCCTTGATAGGACTGGTTCACATAAGGCTGATTTCTATATACACCATGGCCTTGGCCAGTGGGATAATAAACTCCTCCCATTTGACCCATACAGGGTTGCCCATAAGGATTTTGATTTAGAGTACCTTGAGACTGGGATGCTAAAAATCCATAATTAGGTGACTGATATGTAGGTTGATTCCCGGACCCATAAGGTGTGTAGGTTTTTCTGTAGGATGGTCCGTAAGAAGGTCCATAAGAGGTTCCATAAATTGGACCATGAAATGATCCATGAGAAGTTCCATAAGATGGTCCATGGAAAGATACATGTCCTACTGACACATAAGGAGGCACATGACCCTGTCACACTACAGTGTTAGCAGAAGTGGAACGAACATGGCTAGTAGTCGAACTCCAGCCAGAAGGACCTCTAGGGTTAGGAAGAGGATGCATGGTCAAAAAATAATTTGAAGGGATTGGTGTCGAAGATGATGGAATATGTGAAGGAATATAACTCATGCCCCTAATATTCACATGTCTAGTTTCAGGTCCCCGAATAGGAACACTAGTAGTAGGCCTAGGGTGTGTGTGTGAAGGAACCTTCACCGCAAGGATGGAAGGTGTAATGTGACTAGTGCTACCAAACCTCTCCGTATGGAAAGGAATGGAAGTTCCCCCAGGCGTAGTACTAGGGTCAACATCCAACTTGACATGTGGTGTCAGGCCAATCTTGGGAACATCAGGCATGCCATACCGATGGTGCTAGTTCTTATGGGTTCATGGCGAGTCTCATCGCCTGGAAGCCAATACCGACGACGTACGTGTGTGTGATCTGTATAATGTGAAAAATATTCATGCAACGACCCATTTGAAAGATGACTCAACCCTGATGGAGTCCCATATGTGCTCGGGGATTCATCCTCCTTTAAAGGGCGAGGTGAATTGGGCTGCTCCGGAATCTCAGACTCATGATCACCCATGGTGTGTGAATCAAAGTGAGAAGTAGTCCACCTAGACTATCTAGTTCTCTCTCCCAAAGGAGGAGGATACGTAGAAGGAGGAAGCCCTGCTAAATGACAAGAACAACAAGGTGTCGCACCCGGATCCACAATGACTCAACAAAAATCAAAGACTCAATCTAGCTACGTAACCCTAAGGGAACTAGCGTGCACAGAGTATACACCTAAGAAAATCTAAATCCAAATCACAAGAGAACCAAGGATAGGATAAGTGAGCTCCTGAATGAAGCAGGTATGTCTCACCTAGGAGAGGCTTGAGACTCCCATACACAACAAGCGAAGGTTTGAAATCAATTATAGTGGCCCTCAACTTCAACACATATAGAGACTATGCTGTTAGACCCCTACCTGGCCAGGACACCTACAGAATAACCTCTACAAATACCCCCTCGATAACCTAGGTAAGGAAACTAAAGTCACCTCAATATGACCAATTATCAGGAGGACAGTCATAGGAGGGATCGACCGTATGGGTGGGGTAGAAAAGATGAAGCCTGAAAGCACAACTGGTACCCCAAGGGTGCACCAATCAATAACTCAAAGGCCCCCAGATACGAATGCAATCCTAGAAATATCTCCGGTACTCACAGAAAGTGACTAGGGGTCATCCCAATCACAATCATGTGCACTGCCTCATGCTTAACTCTCGTGTAAGTGGAGCATCCTGAGAAACACTAATTATATCAAGGGTTTCACACTCTCACCTGGACAGACATCTAATTGTTTTGTTTAGTGTTCTTGGAGAATTTAATCACAATGAACTATTGCAAGACCCTAAAACCTATTCTTGTTGATGCACCCTAGAAAAGAAAAGAGTGTAATTCATTTTATTAAGCATTGATTTTAGTTGGCTGTAATTACTCAAAGGGTAAAAGTTCGTGCAACTAATGAAGTTATGACTCAGTAGTGAGGTAAATATGCACACCTAACAAGCAATGCCAAGTGCAATGTGTAGAATGAAGAACAGGGTATGCCACTACATGAGGTGCAAGATTTTTCCTTCAAATGTAAGTGCAATCATTCCTATATGAAAGTCTAACTCTAATAACAGTAAGCAAACCTAGTGCAAGTACCAAGCCAATGCAAAATGCAAGAGATGCATAACTATGCAAAAGTAAAAATGTTTTTGTATTTTTTTCAATAAATGAGATATGAAAGCAAATAAATGACTCTACAACCCCTAGACCATGCAAACACTCACAAACAAGAGCCAAGCAAGGAACTAAGGTAAAAGGGACTTAATGCACTAATCTCAAAACAAAAAATGGATAAATGGATGACAAGAACAAAGCTTAAAAAATAAACCAAAATAAGTCTCTAGCCAGAAACAGAGGGTGTATACAGACACTTGAAGCATCCAAGAAGACTCAGCAATCATCAGAACTCACCCAACAACAATTAATCCTCCAACTAAGGCTCAAAAGGAAAGCATACATGACTATTCTTAGTAAAGGTGCATACATACATGACTGTTCAAGGAAAACCCATGTGTATACGTGACCGTGAAAGAGAAACCCATGTACAAGAAGAAAAAGGCATAAAAATAGGGTAAACAGACAAGCTAAGACAAAATTTACTTCTTTAGGACCCTACCGGGAAAACATGCCCCCTGAATCGACATAGAAATAGAGAAATAAAGATCAATTCAAGTACATTAAATACCAAAAACCCCAAAGAAAAAACAACTAGGAACTCTCCCCAGCGGAGTCGCCAATTCTGTTACGGAGAGAAACTTCCTATGGCTTGGGGTGTACCACAACAAACAACTAGACACCAGAAATCAATCTTTCCCAATATGCAAGAGAAACCAACCATCTAACACTAAGGGATATCAAATTGTACCTTGTTCTAGACGGTTGAAGTAGATCTCCATTGAGATTTTCCAATTCATGCTTGCTTTAGTACTTCGTTCTCAACAATAGCAAACAAGACAAGCATTCTATATAATAATGTGTTAGACCTACTCTAGCACATATATTCATCAATGTATAAGGAATTAAACATATCCATGGATTCAATATTCATTCAATTGGACATTAATTGGATAGGAAAAGATCATTTTCTATTTATAAAATCAGATATTACAAAAGTGACAACCTTTGTCAGCACGTCTACGAACCAGAGAAATCGAGTCCTTTACCTGGGCCTCCACCACCTCAGTCCTCCATCTCTTGATAGCAAGCTCACAAGACAAAGGCAAGCTTGGGAGGAACACAAAGTGCTCCAAAGGGACAAAGGGATGCAGACTCAAGTACAAGCAAATTGAGGCAACAATGGACTATAGTTTCTTTTCTCTTCAATTCCTCTCTTTAATGTATCCAAGGGGTTCCTTATATAACACTCCAAAAGGGTAACAGAGGGTCAAATCTGAATGTTCTCAAGGAATTTGGAAGTCCAAGAGTCAAGTGGTTTAGACTCATATGAGGAAAAATCCAAAACTACTTGGATTTATGGACACATCCCGATGTACACGGGTTTGAGGTCAAACGCCACGTGTACACGCGAGTATGAGGTTAAAAGTCACGTACAACAACAAACAAGGGTTTTTTAGGGATGATCTTGGAACATCAAAGGATAATATAAGTCCATGGGGTCTAAAGAGTCTGCAGAGGGACAAGGAAGGCCATAAATATGTGATCTACCATGTGTGGTAAAATCAACTATAACACCAAGGCCTAAGGGCCTACATTCAATAATAGAAAATCCACGAGGAAGATCAAAGTTGAAAGAAATAAGAGAGTCCATAGGAACATACTCATCATCGCAACATTCTAAGAATATACAAAAAAACCAGACTCATTAGGAAAACCAAATTGCATCTAAATGGTAGAGTACAAAGGATAAAAAGGCCATTGTCTAAGGATCCACAAACAATGAGATGAGACTCAAAAGAATAATAAAGGTTGGATTAGATTACAACTAGGTCCAATCCAAGGATATGATATTTGGAAAGGACATAAATATCCAAAGGAATGTTAGACTCAATCATAGATTTTAGTAAAGTTATGTTTGTTGGGTATGTGTTATATTCTTTGCATAATTTGGGCATGGGAGGTGCACTTGTCAGCGGCGTGCCTGACTATCCCTCTGGCACCTTTTTGGCTATTTTTTGGAATATTCTAAAAGTAGGTAATTTAATACCAGTTAAGGGATTCATGTCTATTTCTAATCCGCGCTAAAGGATTAGGGTATTGGATGCTATGGAATACCTATATTTTACCATGAGTGATTTATAATGATAATGAGAAAATAGGAGGTGCGGATCCAAGGTTTGTTGGTTTTCCCGGTTAAGGGTTTCCATGGTAAATCTATGTGTTTTATGCGTGAATGTTGTGTTGTAATATTTGTTTGGATTTAAATATTTTGTATGCTTTTATTCTCTACACATGTTTAAAACTTACATGTGGTATAAGATCTTACATTAGAGGAAATTTCAATTTAAAATGGGCCTTCCAAAAATAATACAAATTCCATGTCATCATGTATCAGCTAATCAAAATGCTTTAACATTCGAAAAGGGAGCACCTCTTAAACATTTTTTTAATATAAATTTGGGGATAGGTATCATAAAAAACTACTTTTTTTGTTCGTATTTTCGACATATCTCCCTGTTTTTTTACTCAAATTTTGATTGGTAGAGCTTGTTGGAATTTCCACATCCAACGAGTACCCACATGGCATACTTTTGATGGGCTTTGCTGCCCCAAAAACAAGAAATACCTGAATTTTTTTTTCCAGGTATTTCTTGTTTTTGGGGTAGCGAGGCTTGTCAAAAGTATGCCAAGTGGGTACTCGTTGGATGCGAAATTTAATTCTGCATCCAACAAGCTCTCCCGAATGAAATTTGAGTAAAAAAACAGGGAGATATGTCAAAAATACGAACAAAAAAGTAGTTTTTTCTTTTCTTCCTCCAAAATTAATAAATATTATTTTATTATTTTAACTATTATTTTATTAATTTTCCTTAGGAGGCCCATTTTGAGTTGAAATTTCCTCTAATGATTATTGGCATCAGGGGGATGCCTTTGTTGCTGAGGGTTTCACATGGTTGATAGATATTGGATCTGTGATAAAACTAGGCTCAGTGGGAGCCTCACAGTGTTGATTTGTGCATTGAAAGAGAATGGCAAGCAGTTAGAGAATTGAGATCGAGAAATTTAATGTCCATAATTTTGATCTATGGAATATCAAAATGGAGGATTTTGTTGTAGATCAGGAATAATGGAGTGTTGTGGAACCGGGTGTTAGTTTTTCTTAGATCTTATTAGCTTAGTTAGGATCTTTATATGAAAGAATAACAAGTACAACAATATGCATAAGATATAACAAATACACAAGACAAAAATATTCTCATTGGGGAAACCTTAAAGGAGAAAACCCCATAAACTTCCTCAGAATAGTACAGTCAGAAAGACAGTGTCATAGGATGAACAATCCCAATAATAAGAAGTCTCTAGCAACTATATCTCTCTCCTTCTTGTCTCCTTCTTCTCTCTCATGCAAACTTGAGTGAGTGTGAGGTGTGTATAAATGAGGGAGGGCACCTCCCTATTTACACTAATCAAGTGACTGGCCTATTACAAGACTGCCGACCTCTTACCCTAACAGGGCCGACTTCTCCTAGAGAGACTCCAAAATTACATTACACGATGTTTCACTGGGGACTATTTACTCGACTTACAATGGAGGTTGTACCTCAAGGTATATACACAATAATGACATACTGAAAGGAGGAAAACACATATCCTATGGGGGTACAACAAAATACAATGATAATATACATCAAAATATCTTCTGAAGTTACAAATACATCAACAATAGGTACAAAATGCAGTGTAATGTCACAAGAATATTGGGATAAATTAGAAAGAAGGGAAAGGAGTACAATTAAATTGTGCTTATCAGACTATGTGTTGTTGAACATATTTGGTGAAGATAGTGTGGTAAATATTTAGGGGAAACTAGGGATTTTGTATCAATCAAAATCCCTTGTGAAAAACTTGTTTCTGCAAAAGAAAGTGTTTCATCTCAAAATGGATCAAAATGACACAATAACATAACATCTTAATGTCTACAATACTCTAGGAAGTCAAACAACCTCTGTTGGCATTAAAATGGTTGAAGAAGATAAATGTATTACATTATTGTGTTCTTTACCAGATTCCTGGAACAACCTAATTGTTGCAATAGGTATTGCTAGCTAAGCGACCTTAAAATTTGATGAAATAGTATCATCCTTGCTATCAAAAGAAATGAGGCAGAAAACCATGGATAGTCATAGCATGGATGCCTTGTCGACGAGAGGTTTCCCCATGGAGAGAAATACAAATAAAGGATATGGGGGGAGATCTAAATATAAGGGTAGATCTAAATCCCTAGGAAAAGGAATAAGGAAGTGATGGAAATGCGATAAAGCTAGGAACTATGAAAAGGATTGTAGATCTAAGAATGTTGAGAAAGAAAAGGGATCTTAGGATACCCCTTCCACAGAGGAAAATACATCCTCAGAAGAAGGAGGCAATGTGTACCTAAATTCCACGGGTAATAATTCAAAATATGATATATGGTTGATTGACTCAAGTGCATCATGTCATATGACCCTTCATACAGAGTGGTTCTGTGAATATGAAAAGTACAATGGAGGATATGTGTACTTGGGAGATGATTCACCAACCAATATTGTTGGATGTGGTAAAATCAATATGAAACTAACAGATGGAAGGATTAGAACTCTACCTGGAATGCTACACATTCCAAATCTAGCGAGAAACCTGATATCTGTTGGAAAGATGGATGTTGCAGGTGTAAAGACTGTGTGTGGAGATGGTGGTTGCACAATGGTTCGAGATTCAATGGTATTGATGAGGGGATTTCGGAATGGAACTCTATACAAACTATTGGGAAGTACTATCATTGATGAATGTAACAGTTATGTTGTTCCTAAGTAAGGAGATAAAGATGACAGAACCTTGACTACATCATGGGGAAAGACAATGTTGTGGCATCAAAGATTGGGGCATATCGAAAAAAGGGACTTCAAGCATTACCAGGTAAAGGTATCGTTAAAGGTATGACTGATTGCACTCTAGATTTTGATTTTTGTGAACATTGCATATATGGAAAACATAATCGAGTAACATTTGCATCTGGTGCTACAAGAGCAAGGGGAATTCTAGAGTTAATACACATTGATGTAATTGGACCTATTCTTGTTCCATCATTAGGTAGATATGTGTATTATATTTCCTTTATATATTATTTATGAAGGAACACATTGATTTATTTCCTTCGAAATAAATATGAAGTATTTGCTAAGTTTAAAGAATTTAAGGCTCTTGTAGAGAATCAGTCAGAAAAGAAAATAAAGGTGTTGAGGACAGATAAAGGTGGAGAGTTCTGCTGGAATCAATTTGAGGAATTCTGTAAGAAGTATGGTATAGAAATGTAGAAGACTACTCCATACACAGCTCAATAGAATGGAGTTCTTGATTCTATGAATAAGACGTTGATGGAAAAGGAAAGGAGCATGCTAATAAGTGTTGGATTAGGACAAAAAGTGTTTGCAAAGGCAGTGGAGACAACATGTTACTTGGTAAATCGGTCACCCACATTAGCATTGACTGACAAAACTCCACAAGAGGTATGGACTAGTAAAAAACCATCTATTAAGCATCTGCAAGGTTTTGCTTGTGATTCTTATGTACATGTTCCAATGGAATAAAGGAGAAAGATGGATAACAAAGCTAAAAAATGTATCTATATTGGTTATAAATATGGGATTAAAGGTTACAATATTTGAAATCATGAAATTAAGAAGCTTGTTTTTACAATTGAGATGTTGTGTTTAGATATGTCAAAGAAGTCCTCATATAGGAATTGACTCCAATGGAAAAGGAGCTAGAGAAGATAGATATAGAGATAAAAGATGAATAATTTGACTCAATGGAAGAAGTTGAATTAGAAGATGAAGAAGAAGAACCTCATACCCCATTTTTTAGGAGATCATCTCATGAAAGAAGGAAACCAGAAAGGTATTCTCCTCCTGAATTTTGGTCTAATTTTGATTTATCTATTACTAATGATCATATGCTAGAAATGTGAAGGAAGCTATTGATTCAGAGGATAGTGATCTCTGGAAGAATGGCATGGTTGAAGAAATGGATTCCTTGTACAAAAATGAATCTTGGGATCTAGTCCAGTTACCATCTAGAAGAAAAGCCATTGGGAGCAAATGGTTGTTTAAAAAGAAGTTAAATGCAGAAGGTAAATTGGAGAAGTATCAATCTCGCTTGGTAGAAAAGGGATATTCTCAAGTATAGGGAATTGATTTTGGTGAAATATTTTCTCCAATTGCAAAATTAACTTCTATTATATTTCTTATTTCTATTGCTGATGCTTTTGATCTTGCAGTAGAGCATATGGATGTGAAGACAAAGTTCTTCAATGGGGATACAGAATAATAAATCTACATGAAACAAATAGAAGGGTTCATAGTAAAGGGAATGAAATAGAGGGTATATAAACTAAAGAAGTCCCTTTATAGTCTAAAGCAATCTCCAAGGATTTGGTACCCTAATTTTGACACATATGTACTTGGATTGGGGCTTGTGAGAAGCAATGTTGATTATTGTGTTTACTCCAAACATATTGGTGATCACTTCATTAACACAGTATTGTATGTTGATGACATGTTATTGATTGGAAACAACAAATATGTTATAAAAGAGGTGAAATCTCATATGTCCTCTGAATTTCACATGAAGGATATCAGTGCTGAAAACTTCATTATGGGATTGGAGATAAGAAGAGATCGTGCAAACAAGAATATCTGGTTAAATAAAAATATATATATTGAGACGGTACCACAAATATTTCACATGCAGTAAAATAAGATGGTGAAGGTCCCTGTTCCCGTAGGTGTAAATTTATCTGTAGAGAAATGTACCAAGATACAGGAAGAGGAAGAAAATATGTCACGAGTTCCATATGCCAATGCAGTTGGAAGTTTAATGTATGAAATAGTATGTACCAGACCAGACATTGCTCATGTGGTGGGAGTTTTGAGCATATATATGTCAAAACCAAGGAAAAAGAATTGGACAGTTGTAAAGAGGGTCTTCATATATTTGCATGGCAACATAGATTATGCAATATGCTACCAAGGAAGACCTATACCATACAAAGTAATAGATGTACATGGATTTGTTGATGCATTCTAGGATGGAGATCTTGATCGTAGAATATCTATAAGTGGGTATGTATTTAAACTATTTGGAGGATCTATCAATTGGATGAGCAAGAGCCAAGTTGTAGTTTCACTATCAACTACAGAAGGTGAATACATGGTAGTCACACTTGCCAACAAATAATTAGTATGGTTGTAGATATTGTGTTCAATTGTTGGGTTTGTACATAAAGTTGTTAGGTTAGATTGCGATAGCCAAAGTGCACTCTTCCTAGCTGTTATCCCTAAAGTTGAACCTAGACTACAGGGGTTCAAGCTTAAGGAAATATTTTTCTACAATGTACAAATCAATGAAATCAAACTGAGAATCAAGCTGACATGCAATCAAAGCTATTGGTAGAATCACACAGTTAACAATGAACAAAGCTGGTATAACATGAAAGCTGTAAGTAAAATCAAACAATCATTGAAGAACTAGGATGGTATGAAATTAAGGCTATTTTGTACAGATCACACAATTATGAATGGAATAATCTAGTATAATATAAGATCTATAAGAAAATCAAAACATTATTGAAGAAATAGGCTGGTGTGAAATCAGAGTTATAAGAAAATCATACAAAATACAGGAACTGTATAACATAAAACCAAATACAAGGTTCAATACCTCAGTATCTACGATCACAAAGTTATGAGATGAAATTGTCTCTGTTTTTAGAAACTATAAGGGTAATTGCATTTCAGTATAAGCATCACTGTAATGGAATTTAGGCGACCATATACATGATAAGTCATAAGAACGACAATTTATAACATACAAAGACAAATCAAAATCATTCTCATTCAAAGTAGAACCTGTTATCGAAGCTGTAGAGTATTCATGTTATACAGATAGTGATTTAAAACTGGGCTTCCATAACTCCAAAATTGCCAACCCCTAGTCTCCTCTCATGACCTCCTTAAATACAAAATAATGTTTTCTCTAAACTAACCATAAGATCCTATATCTAAGGATCGAACCTCCTCAAAAACAGGGAAGTCAATCCCTTTTAAAAAGTATTAAAGTACAAGTGTAATACATGTGTCAAATAAACTACATAAGTTAAAAAAGAAAACTACAATTTAAATTCTAAAGGCTTCTAGAAGCCTCTGCTAGTGTAGCTAGGTCACTCAGAACCTGTGAATGCCTCTGAAGTCTGGCGAATTCAGCATCCTTATTGTCCTCCTTGATTTGAGCTTTGACTTGTTCCAGCTATTTCTGAATGGCTCGTTTCTCCCTTAGAACATCTTTGGAAACCATCAGCAGCTTTTGGTATTCTGCCTCTTTGTCCTCCAGGTCTTCACGAAGTCTTTTGTTGGCCAGCATCAATTTTTCATTTATGTCTTGCAAATATCTTGTTTGCTCTTGGTATGTCTGCAAAGAATTCCTACATTGACTTAATTCAGAAGATATTTCCAAGTCCTCTTATCTTATGTGGACTCCTTCTTCCTGTAAACCTTTTGATGCTGAACTATCATTTGGATTATCCTGCTTATCTGTGCAAAAAGCTACTGGAAGAGTGCCTGCTACACTCTGAATATCAATAAACTTTTCATTATCTACACTGTATTGGTCCCCTGCTGTATGCACTGTATCTTCACTACCTGCATCATCTATCACCACAACATCCATGGCATCTTCATGTGCTGCTCTTTCCTCTACCTGCATCTTCTTCCTCAACCTGGTTCTTGGCTTCTCTGCATTGAATAACTGTTTACAAATCTTATTCTTTGAAGTTATACTTTTCAGCATATCACGGAGTTTCTCTGGGTTTTCATTTGTGCAGGAGGCTTCAGGGCACAAGCTTTCTTGTATGGGTTTCTCAGTAGTATGCTTTTCTTCATTCTCAACAGTTTGAACAGGCTTCTTAGGACTTATTATTGGCTATTTAGTATCATCCATCATTCTTTTGCCTTTTTATTTAGGGTTGTCTTTAAACCCTAGCTCTTTTAACAGGGATTCCCATGTTCTCTCCTCCTTTTGCAATTGAGCTAGAATCAACAGTTTAATTAATCCTTGGTGATAGACAGAGCGAGCAATATGCTCAGGATGGTTTTGAACTCTAGAAATAATCCTTTGGAGGCTTTTAAACAAGTAAAATGGGAT
Source organism: Pseudotsuga menziesii (assembly GCA_001517045.1). Classification (NCBI taxonomy): domain Eukaryota; kingdom Viridiplantae; phylum Streptophyta; class Pinopsida; order Pinales; family Pinaceae; genus Pseudotsuga; species Pseudotsuga menziesii. The sequence continues at coordinate 88,113 of LPNX010486313.1, forward strand.
ATTTACCTGTATAGTTCCATGAATATGCATTAGCAATTTTAGATGGCACTTTAATACTCTGTCATATCTACCATCGCATGTAATGTAATTTTGTATCACCTCCAAAGGAACCTTCCATCCTGGCTTCATTTTGCTAACGTGGACACCATTTTTCCAGTCAAGCTTTTCAGATCCAGGCATTAGAAACTCACTAAAATCACTTTGGAAATCTTGTTGTTTAAACCATTTCTCCCCCTATGCAGGAACACCTATTGCCTCAGCAATAGAATCCTCATTTATTCTGACTGTTAGGCTTTGCAGCTGCACTCTTTCATCTCTGTAATTTTCAATGAATAACATGGTTACCTGTGAATGGTAACCTTGCAATTTCTCACAAAAATTAAACCATCCAGACTTTTGCATTAGTTTGGCAGACCTAGGAAATTGCTTTATCCAGTATGTGTTGTTTGGTTCTAGCCTGCAAATGAAGCCTCCAGGATTTCTCTTCACTATAACCTCTGGCTCTTCCTCATCCGCTGCCTTCGAAATTTAAAACCCTAAAGGAATTTCAACTCTACTGTATGGACCCACTGGGCTTTAAATCTCAGACAAAAAATACACACACAAAGCTTTGTTGCAGTTATCTCTGTGGTAAGTCTTCACTCCATGCTAGCATCTGGCCTGTTAACAATGCATCTATGCTTGTGCTAGTACTAGTTATATTAATCTGCAAGCCAAACAGAGTGAAGATGACAGTAAAAATGGAACCAAAAATCCTCGTAGGTCTTACCCTTAAACCTCTATCAGTAAATGCAAATCAACAAGGCCTTTACACTGCCCCGAACAGGAAATTATCTTCTACCACGTCTTGCCTCGAAATGCAGGGAAGAGTATATAATGTAATATGGAACCCTAAACATAACATCTATCAGAGTTTGAAAGCAAACCCTAGCTGTTTCAAATGCTGCTGCTCATACCCAATGAAGATTGACAGTATACCAACAGGCCTGCGAATACCCTTCTCCAATTAACGAGCAGAATAATGAGATAGATTTTGGGGAAAAATGTGAATTAAGTTGATCTGCCATGATCAGTACTAGCACTCATTACATGAATTGTTCAAATTTCAAAATGACAACAGGTGTACCCTTTCATAAATGACACCATACAACTCATCATTTCATGGACAGGGGTGCATTTTTTTAAAACATGTCCATACCGAATGCCACATAATTATGAATATGACCAAAGTTTATTATCCCTTTACATTCTATGGTATTAATAAACAATAAAAATTTTAATGAAATTCCCTTTTGACATTCTGCTATCAGTAAGTAAAATGCTGCCAGTTCATGATATGCTGCCAGTTTGGATAAATGCTGCCAGCTGTAACAATTCACCATATAACATACAATCTCTTGCACATACATAGGCTCATGGCTAATGAATGAATATTTTGATGATTCTAGATAATAAAAGAAACCATAATGGCGATCAATCAATCATAAGGTATAAAACAAAACAAAATTAAAACAATAAAAACAAATCACAATAAAAAATTTTAAAATAAAAAGGTGAAACAACCTTAGAGATAACATCTGGCTCTGTCTAGGGACAAAGTTTCCTGAGAAACTTTGAGAACATGCTGACCAGTGCCTTCAAAATTCTACTAAGGTCACTTCTGTCTTATTGGTTTGGAGTCTTATCTGAAGTAAAATGATATCTACAGTGACTATGTACAATAACACTTTGTCTTTCAATATGTGTAAAAATGCTTTAAGAAGCGTCCATTGACTGGACCTACAATCTCTTCACCTTTCAGATTTTGTAAGACAAAAGTATTATTTCCAAGGATTTTTATGACTGAAAAAGGCCCTATCCATAAGTTTTCAAACTTCCCATGCTTACCTTTTTCATCCTTTCTTACATCCCATTTGAGAACAATATCACCAACTGCAAAAATCTCTTTTTTAACTTTTTTATCAAAGCTGTCTTTCATTCTTCTTTGATGTTTCTTAGCTGTATTCTTGATGGCTTCCCTCTCCTGCTGCAACTGCACTATCTGGAACATTCTTCTCCTGATATCATCTGGTTCTTCTTCTATTTCCTGCATAAACTTAATGATTGGGGTCACTAATTAAACAGGGAAAACAGCATCAACTCCATAAACCAATTGGAAAGGGGATGTCCCAATTGACTTTTTAATTGTTACTCTATCATCCCAGAGAGCAAATTTTAGTTTAGCATCCCAACTCCTCTTGTTTTCAAACAACATTTTCTTAATACTGTTTACAATTTTTTTGTTGCTGGATTCCGCTAATCCATTTCCTTGTGGATAGTATGGTGTGGACTATTTTAAACTAATATTATTTTCTTGACAAAAGTTCACCATCTTCTTTGATTTGAAAGTAGGGGCATTATCAGTAACTAATTTTCTAGGGCACCCAAATCTACCCATAATGTTTTCTTGAAGGAAAGTAATTATAACCTGTTCTGTTGATCTCCTTGTTGGAACTGCTTCCACCCATTTAGTGAAAAAGTCAGTAGCAGTTAGGATCCATTTATGCTGTCCACTAGAGGGAGGATGAATTTCACAGATGAAGTCTAGTCCCCACTGCTGAAATGGACCATTCATAGAAATAGGCTTTAGAGGTAAGGACTGAAGCTTATGCTTACCTGCAAATTTCTGACATTCCACACACGATCTAACCTGATGATATACATCTGAAAAAAGGGCAGGCCATTAATATCCTGCTCTCAGGATTTTGAAGGCAGTTTCCTTCCAGTACTTATGTCCTCCACAAACTCCACTATGCAATTCTGCAATCACAGCATCAACTTCGTATTTCTCCAAACATTTCAACAATATTCCTCCTGGATCCTTCCAGTACAAAATCTGATCCATTAAAACATACTTCATTGCCTTTATTTTTAACGATCTGCATTCATTCCTATTCAATTCAAGAGGGCATTGTAAATACAAAAGGAAATACACAACATCCTTATACCAATCAGATTCAGCATACCTATTATAAACCTGCTCTTTACTGTGCTCTGTTGCCATAACCTGCTCGGACTGTTCTGTCATCACATGAAGATTCAAAACCTGACAATTTGACTATGTCAGAAGTTTAGCTAGTCCCTGTCCTTTTACCAACTTTGTTGGCTTAATTTTTATGTCATATTCCATGACCTTAGCTATACATCTGCCTCTCTTTCCTTCGCTGTCAGGCTGTGCTAGAATCTCCTTAACTGCTGCATTTGGGACATATGCCACAACCTTAGAATGTAAAACATATATTCTAAATAATTTAAGAGCTTTAACTAAGGCATATGCCCACTTTTCCATTATATTATATTTCAACTCAGATTCCCTTAATGTTTTACTGAAGAATGAAATTGGTTGTTCCAAATTATCAGAGTTCTTTTGTAGCAATACAACAGCAATAGTGTCTTATGATGCAAATGAGAATATTGCGAAATCTTTTGTATAATCAGGAGCCATCAACACTGGGGCTTCTATTAATGCTTTTTTATGGCTTCAAATGCTTGTTTATCCTGGTTAGACCACTTAACCTCCCTATCCTTCTTAAGCATCTGAGTGATATGCTTTATTATTTCTGCAAAATTTGGAATAAACCATCTTAAAAAGTTGATTTTTCCAACAAAGGATTGAATTTCTTTTTTGTTTATGGGAATGCTGATTTTTAAGATAGCCTTGACTCTCTCTGGGTCTATATTTATTCCCTCAGCAGAAACAATATGTCCTAACAGTTTTCCTTCTGTCAGGGCAAAGTGAGACTTTTTAGGATTTAGTGATAAACCAAACTTTCTGCATTTAACAAAAAATTGTCTTAAGTGTTTAAGATGATCTTCATCAGACTTAGAAAAGACTGTGATGTCATCTTGGTATATCACAAAAAACTTTTCATTTTCACCCACAAAAGCTATATCCATAGCCCTCTGAAAAGTAGCACCTGCATTCATGAGCCCAAAGGGAATTTTGTCATACATAAAGGTTCCCCATGGCGTAGTAAATGCTATTTTTTCTCGGTCCTTTGGCTGAACTGCAATCTGGTTATAACCAGAAAATCCATCAATCATTGAAATTCTGTGAGCACCTACAACCCTCTGCAAAATCTTATCTATCTTTGGTAATGAATAGTTATCCTTGAGGCAAGATCTATTCAAGTTCCAGAAGTCTACACATAATCTTATCTCTCCATTCTTCTTCCGTACAGGGACTAAACTAGCAACCCAAGATGAATACCTTAGAGGCACAATAATTTTTGCATCTAATAGTTTTTTCACCTCTTTTTCAATTACCGGCAGCAATGCTAGGTTAAGCCTTCTAAGCTTCTGTTTGAAGGGATTAGTGTTTGGTTTTAGAGGGATTTTGTGCTGAATTATGCTGGTATCATATGTTTTTAAATCATGATATGACCAAGCAAAAATGTCCTTATATTCTTTCAGTAAACCAAGATATTTTCTTCTCTCTTCATCTGACAGCAATTTTAAAAGTTTTATCATCTTAGGCTGATTTTCAGAACCAATGTTATACTCCATAACATTTTCTTTAGTAGTCTGCAAGGTGGGTTTTATCAGTGTATCATCCTTTGAAAACAATCTTTCTAAAGGAACAAGTCCCTTAGGAATGAAATTCCCTTTTAATTCAACAATTTTGTGATCAACAATTGAATTATTTCTGCAGGGTTCATTTTCTACCCATTTTGAATCCTGTTCATGATCAACAGTATCATCTGAAAATTCACCTACCAATTCCAGAAAATTCTTTTATTTCCTGATCATCACTAAAGACTTTCCAATGTTTAATATTATCTGGGACAGCAGGTATGTACCTTACATCAATTGGATATTTCAGATGAGTTACTTTTGGAACCTTGAAATAAGCGGCTGTTAAAGCTAGGGAATCAACTGTCTCATTATATTCTCTTGGGACAAAGGTGATGTTAAAGGCTATGAAAAAAATTTCAATTAGATTCCAGACCTCATTCCTATAGACCTTCAATAAATACTGCTTTACTTGGTAAATGCTTTTTACTTGCTGAATAAATAATTCGGAGTCACCAAATACAGCAAGTTCTTTTATGCCCAAGTCTTTTGCTACTCTTAATCCAAGAATCAAGGCCTCATATTCAGCAGTATTATTTTTTGTTTTAAATTCCAATTTATACATAAGGGAAATAACCTCACCTCCAGCTGAAATCAATAATACTCCTGCTCCTACTCCCTCTTTAATTGATGCACCATCAAAATACATCTGCCACAAGCCATCAGGTTCCTCTCTCTTTACCTGAACTGGGATATCTTTTTGTACTTGTAAAACCCCTTCAATTTCATCATTTAATTGCAACATACAAGAACCAAGATTTTCATCAATTGAATAGATCGGATGATTATTAGGGTGTCTACTATCACTCACCAAATATGCCATTTGTACCTCTCTGTAAATTCTTCTGAATTCTCCCCCAAATACTGGAATTGTAGCATATGAAAGATCCATCTACAGAGTTCCTCCCACTTTCTTTGCCCAGGATCTAGACAATAACATACCAAATTTAGGAGAAATATCTGCTACAACAATATCCATCAATACACTCTTCATAGGTACCTAGGTTAAATTCACTACCAAGTCCTTGATTACCCCAATACATTTCACTGCCCTAGAATCAAATGCATACAAATCATGGTATGGTTTAGTAACACTCAGTACTAAAGCTTCCATGACTGTTTTTGGCATGAGATTATGTGAAGCTCCTGAATCCAGTAGACAATTGTGCAACAACTGATCATGTATTGAAAAGGTTACATAAAATGGAGGAGGATATTCTGAATTATCATCAGGCTGATCAAAAGTTTTTGACCCTACAATGATAGTAGGTTTTTCATCCTGCAAGTTAATCTCATCAGATGGGATGGGAGTAGAATTCACTGCATTTTTGAAAGTTTTAAAAGCTACCTCCCTGTAAACTTTACTTTTAATCAATTCCGTTAAAGGCACAGGGATCTTTACCTTATTAAGCTCATGTTCAAAACTGAAACCACTTACAGATTTATTAATCTTCTCAGGATTCACAACTTCATCTTTTCTCTGATTTACAATTTGTTTTTATTTGCAGGCATATTTTGTTTAAGAGGAAGAGCTTTCACCACTTTTTTAGTTTGTGCTGCATGTTTTACCCCTGATCTTAAACCATATGATTTTTGTGGTATTTCTTGACAAACCTCAGGTATAGACATCTGATAATCATCTCCTTCATAATGGTCTATTTCTGAAGCATACTGATAATCAGATCTAGTCAGAAAATGGGAGGAAGAATCATCATCAAACTGACTAATATTATGTTCTTCTGTTTCCAAATCATCTAACTCCCCTTCATCTATTTCATATGATTCATCATTTCTGACATTATTTTTTTGAAAAGGAGGTTGAATCCTTTGTTCTTCATTTTCTCGTCTGTCGCTCTGTATATCATTATTTCATCTTTCTCTTGGAAAAAACCTAGGGGCAAAAGGTCTTCTAAACTGGTTCTGATTTCTATCACCTTCAGGTATGGGTTTATTCTGATTTATGTTTCCCATTTCCAACCTGTCAATCTTAGCAGACAAACTTTTTATGATTTTACTCATTTCATCCATTTTGTTATTTGATGACCTTCCTGTATGGCTGGATGTAATGATTTCCTTCTTTCCTTTTCTGTCCACCATTTGGTGTTCTGTTTCCTCTTTGAGTTTATTTGAGGCCAAAATATTTGACTCTACTTCTAATGCTGCATTTTGCATGTTTTGAAGTGACTCAGATTTTCTTTCTCTTAATAGCAAAGAAAACTCAGGATCAAATGAGTTTGCATAAGCTAACTTTGCTACTGTCTCAGTAGGTTTTATTTCAGCTGGAATACTACTATACATTTTGTTGAATCTTTTGTAAAAGTCTCCCATAGCTTCATCCTTTTTTCTCTTTAAAGATCCAAATTCTGTCATGTAATACAAATAGTCTTTAGTGTCCCCCCACTGTCTCATAAATGCTTCTTCCAAAGCATCTATGCCATCTATGGATTTTGGTGGTAATTCCCTAAACCATTTTCTAACCTCACCATCTAGACTTTGAACAAATACTCTCATCCAAACATCCTCATGTTCAAAATTTTGATTGTCCGCATAACTACAAAATGTGTCCCAGTGTTCTTCTGCAGTGGCCTCTCCCTGACCATTAAACCTTGGAAGGTACTTTTGATAATCTCCTGCTGGGAGAGCATTGAGAGGCTGGGGTAAAACAAGTGGGGCATACCTTGCTACTACCATAGCAGCCATTCGATTTTGAGCCATTCTAGGGTTTGTATTAAATTGAAAGCTACTTGACTGTTGTGATGAGGGAGACAAACTACCAGGATTTGGTTGACTCAATGGGATAGTATTAACCCAAGGAGTATGGGCTGAAACTAAAGAAGAGGTTCATGTCTGCAATGCTTCAAGCTTAACCTTCTCTGACAGCAAAGAATTTGTAAAGACACAGAAATTGTCAATTTGGGAAGGGGTAAATAACAGGTCCAACTCTTCTCTTCCTTTTTCTGAATGTGGATTCAAAAGAGGAACTGGAATAGATGCAGATTTAGGGATCTCTAAAGCTACAGGCTGTTTGAATTTTTCTGATGAAGTAGAAATTAAATTTCTCCTAGCCTCCTTTAACAACTGCTCAGGATCTGATACTCCTGGATTCAAAGGGGATGAGGGGTTTCCTCGAGTTCCTATCTTCTTTGAAGCCACTGTAACTTTTTAAAAGGTGACTTAATGTAGTCTATATCAGATCTGACTGATTTTGTTCACTCTGCAAAATTAGTTTCATGAAGATGTCGATTACCCAGGGAAGATATCCTTTCCTTTGTCCGTCCCCGACAACGACGCCAGAAGATGTTATCCCTAAAGTTGAACCTAGACTACAGGGGTTCAAGCTTAAGGAAATATTTTTCTACAATGTACAAATCAATGAAATCAAACTGAGAAACAAGCTGACATGCAATCAAAGCTATTGGTAGAATCACACAGTTAACAATGAACAAAGCTGGTATAACATGAAAGCTGTAAGTAAAATAAAAAAATCATTGAAGAACTAGGCTGGTATGAAATTAAGGATATTTTGTACAGATCAAACAATTATGAATGGAATAATCTGGTATAATATAACATCTATAAGAAAATCAAAACAATATTGAAGAAATAGGCTGGTGTGAAATCAGAGTTATAAGAAAATCATACAAAATATAGGAACTGTATAACATAAAACCAAATACAAGGTTCAATACCTCAGTATCTACGATCACAAAGTTATGAGATGAAACTGTCTCTGTTTTTAGAAACTATAAGGATAATTGCATTTCAGTATAAGCATCACTGTAATGGAATTTAGGCGACCATATACATGATAAGTCATAAGAAAGACAATTTATAACATACAAAGACAAATCAAAATCATTCTCATTCAAAGTAGAACCTATTATCAAAGCTGTAGAGTATTCATGTTATACAGATAGTGATTTAAAACTGGGCTTCCATAACTCCAAAATTTCCAACCCCTAGTCTCCTCTCGTGACCTCCTTAAATACAAAATAATGTTTTCTCTAAACTAACCATAAGATCCTATATATAAGGATCGAACCTCCTCAAAAATAGGGAAGTCAATCCCTTTTAAAAAGTATTAAAGTACAAGTGTAATACATGTGTCAAATAAACTACATAAGTTAAAAAAGCAAACTACAATTTAAATTCTAAAGGATTCTAGAAGCCTCTGCTAGTGTAGCTAGGTCACTCAGAACCTGTGAATGCCTCTGAAGTCTGGCGAATTTAGCATCCTTATTGTCCTCCTTGATTTGAGCTTTGACTTGTTCCAGCTGTTTCTGAATGGCTCGTTTCTCCCTTAGAACATCTTTGGAAACCATCAGCAGCTTTTGGTATTCTGCCTCTTTGTCCTCCAGGTCTTCACAAAGTCTTTTGTTGGCCAGCATCAATTTTTCATTTATGTCTTGCAAATATCTTTTTTTCTCTTGGTATGTCTACAAAGACTTCCTACATTGGCTTAATTCAGAAGATATTTCCAAGTCCTCTTCTCTTATGTGGACTCCTTCTTCCTGTAAACCTTTTGATGCTAAACTATCATTTGGATTATCCTGCTTATCTGTGCAAAAAGCTACTGGAATAGTGCCTACTACACTCTGAATATCAATAAAATTTTCATTATCTACACAGTATTGGTCCCCTGTTGTATGCACTGTATCTTCACTGCCTGCATCATCTATCACCACAACATCCATGGCATCTTCATGTGCTGCTCTTTCCTCTACCTGCATCTTCTTCCTCAACCTGGTTCTTGGCTTCTCTGCTTTGAATAACTGTTTACAAATATTATTCTTTGAAGTTATACTTTTCAGCATATCACTAAGTTTCTCTGGGTTTTCATTTGTGCAGGAGGCTTCAGGGCACAAGCTTTCTTGTATGGGTTTCTCAGCAGTATGCTTTCCTTCATTCTCAACAGTTTGAACAGGATTCTTAGGACTTATTATTGGCTGTTCAGTATCATCCATCATTCTTTTGCCTTTTTCTTTAGGGTTGTCCTTAAACCCTAGCTCTTTTAACAGGGATTCCCATGTTCTCTCCTCCTTTTGCAATTGAGCTAGAATCAACAGTTTAATTAAGCCTTGGTGATAGACAGAGCGAGCAGTATGCTCGGGATGGTTTTGAACTCTAGAAATAATCTTTTGGAGGCTTTTAAACAAGTAAAATGGGAGATTTACCTGTATAGTTCCATGAATATGCATTAGCAATTTTAGATGGCACTTTAATACTCTGTCATATCTACCATCGCATCTAATGTAATTCTGTATCACCTCCAAAGGAACCTTCCATCCTGGCTTCATTTTGCTAACGTGGACACCATTTTTCCAGTCAAGCTTTTCACATCCAGACATTAGAAACTCACTGAAATCACTTTGTAAATCTTGTTGTTTAAACCATTTCTCCCCTTGTGTAGGAACACCTATTGCCTCAGCAATAGAATCCTCATTTACCCTGACTGTTAGGATTTGCCGCTGCACTCTTTCATCTCTGTAATTTTCAATGAATAACATGGTTACCTGTGAATGGTAGCCTTGCAATTTCTCACAAAAATTAAACCATCCAGACTTTTGCATTAGTTTGGCAGACCTGGGAAATTGCTTTATCCAGTCTGTGTTGTTTGGTTCTAGCCTGCAAATGAAGCCTCCAGGATTTCTCTTCACTATAACCTCTGGCTCTTCCTCGTCGGGTGCCTTTGACATTTAAAACGCTAAAGGAATTCCAACTCTGCTGTATGGACCCACTGGGATTTATATCTCAGACAAAAAATACACACACTAAGCTTTGCTGCAGTTACCTCTATGGTAAGTCTTCACTCCATGCTAGCATCTGGCCTGTTAATAATGCATCTATGCTTGTGCTAGTACTAGTTATATTAATCTGCAAGCCAAACAGAGTGAAGATGACAGTAAAAATGGAACCAAAAATCCTCATAGGTCTTACCCTTAAACCTCTGTCAATAAATGCAAATCAACAAGGCCTTTACACTGCCCCGAACAGGAAATTCTCTGCTGCCACTGCTTGCCTTGAAATGCAGGGAAGAGTATATAATGTAATCCGGAACCCTAAACATAACATCTATCAGAGTTTGAAATCAAACCCTAGCTGTTTCAAACGCTGCTGCTCATACCCAATGAAGATCGACAGTATACCAACAGGCTTGCGAATACCCTTCTCCAATTAACCAGCAGAATAATGAGATAGATTTTGGGGAAAAATGTGAATTAAGTTGATTCTGCCACGATCAGTACTAGCACTCATTACATGAATTGTTCAAATTTCGAAATGACAACAGGTGTACCCTTTCATAAATGACACCATACAACTCATCATTTCATGGACAGGGTGCATTTTTTTAAAACATGTCCATACCGAATGCCACATAATTATGAATATGACCAAAGTTTATTATCCCTTTCCATTCCATGGTAGTAATAAACAATAAAATTTTTAATGAAATGCCCTTTTGACATTCTGCTATCAGTAAGTAAAATGCTGCCAGTTCATGATATGCTGCCAGTTTGGATAAATGCTGCCAGCTGTAACAATTCACCATATAACATACAATCTCTTGCACATACACAGGCTCATGGTTAATGAATGAAGATTTTGATGATTCTATATAATAAAAGAAACCATAATGGCGATCAATCAATCATAAGGTATAAAACAAAACAAAATTAAAACAATAAAAACAAATCACAATAAAAAAAATTTAAATAAAAAGGTGAAACAACCTTAGAGATAACACTAGCAAAGAACCATCCTTATCATGCTAAAACAAAACATATTGATGTTCAATATCACTTTATAAGAGATATGGTTGAAGACAAGAAGGTGTTGCTAGCAAAGGTTGACACCTTGAAAATGTTGAAAACTCATTAACAAAGTCTGTCAGTACAGAGAAGTTATCTTGGTGTAGATAATATATGGGCATTATGTCCCTGAATCTCTGACCCTATGAGTACATGACTCATTGTTATGCAAAGAAAACATCAAGTGGGAGAATGTTGGGTATATGGTATATTCTTTGCATGTGCGTGTGGAGGGGAAGTGCACCTGTCAGCAATGCGTCTAACAATCCCTACCATCACCTTCACAGAAATAGAGTGTTAGACCATTTTGATGCGAGCGCAAGCGAGCCAATTTTTTTTTGTTTTTTTGGCTATTTTGGGGGATTTTCTAAAAATATGTAATTTAATCCCAGTTAAGGGATTGGAGTCTATTTTCTAATCCGGGTTAATGGATTAGGGTATTGGATGCTACAGAATAAATATATTGTATCATGAGTGATTCATAATGATAATGAGAATATAGGAGGTGTGGCTCCAAGGTTTGTTGCTTTTTCTCGCTTAAAGGTTTCCATGGTAAATATATGTGTTTTGTGTGTGAAAGATGTGGTGTAATCTATGTTTTCCTTTAAATAATATGTATTCTTTGCTTCTCTACATAGGTTTAAAACTTATAATGTCTAAGGGAAGAAAGTCATCCTAGAGAGAACAAATGTTGAAACATTCACTTGGACCAACATGAGTGAGAACAAGCTCCAATGCCCCCATTGGATAAATGACCTGGTCAACTTTCGGGACCAAGTACCAAGAAAATGATCATCAAATCAGAGTCTCCTTGTCAATAGAAATTATACACATGGGATATGAGGACACATAAATCATGCATAATAAGGTATTTTCTATTGAAATGCTAGAATAATACAAAGGGTACCCTTGGTCTAAAGTCAGGTAAAGAGGAGGATTGATAAATCCAATATGATAAATAGTGATAATGCTTCCTTTGCAAGGGAAATGCATCACACCAAAGAGACTAAACACCATAGTATTCATATCCTATAAATAATCATTCCCAAGGATCATGTTGAATTCAATTGGGACCTCCATAACAATAAAATGAACTAAAATAGTCTTCCCACCTAATGAAATAAGAAATTGAGGAAGAAACCCCAAAGGTTCATTAGGTATTCTATCAAAATCAATTGGTTGATTGGATAAATCAATAATTTCCAAGCATATGTGGATAAAATAAGAACAAGTTCTCATTCATAGATGATATATTGAAAAATAGTCAGGTGTTTAACATAAACCATTATTTAGAAGGGTGTTGAAGAAGGAAGGAGAGGCCCAACTAGACTATTATGATTAAAGGAAATGATCCTAGAGCTTGGTGGGGGATATTTCGAAGTGAATAGAGTGCCCCTTTATTTAGAAATTTATTAAATGGAATTCAAGAATAAATGAGTAGTAGTGACATCTCTCTCCAAAGGAAGAGTGGGATCGCTTGAAGATTGCATCGAATTGACCGCTTCAATCTTATCACTCTTTGAGGGAAGATTGGGATCTCCTGAAGATTGCATCGATTTGACTGCTTCAATATTATCACTCTTTGAGGGAAGACTGGGAACAATTGAAGATTACACAGTTTTGACCAGTTCAACCTTGTCACTCTTTTAGGGATGATTAGATCTATCGAATATTGCATCAGTTCAAATACTTGAATATTGGCACTCTCCTAGGGAAGAGTGGGATTGATCAAAGATTGCATCAATTTGACCAATTCAATATCAACCAATGGTTGAATGTGATGCTGGAAAATCACAGGTTCTTTAGGATTAAAATGATCCGAAAACAAGATCTTTGCTACTCTATGACGTTAACATGAATTGCATAAAGAGCATGAATGAAGCTCACAATCCATAACAAGAGAACCAAACAGCAAAGACAATACGCACATAAATACAACAAGTTGATAATGGAGTTCGTCCAGGATGGACTACGTCTCCGGGCCTGCTTCTCAATAGGAGGGCCGATCTATAATCTCAGCATAAGGCAAAATACATGGCAATGATACAATGATACCTTGGCGACAATGGTCAGGAAGAGAACCGCTACCCAAAACACAACAAGACTGCTTCCAGCAACTCCGAAGCCTGAAGATGGTGTAAAACGAGTATAAACACTCGTACCTTCCTCCTGCAGAGCTACGCAATCTCCCTTCTCTCCTTTAGCTACAAAGTCTCCACTCCAAAGCATGAGTGGGAAATGTCAAATGAATGGGTTTATATTGATTGGCTTGCCCTCTTCACATGACTCTCATGGATTCCTTTGGTTGCAACTAATTTGCCTATCTTGGCCTTGGTTACAGCTTCCCCAAGTTGGTTTTCATGTGGTTGGGCTTTTTATTAAATAATAAACCAACATATTTAAAAATACCCTTTTAAAATGGCATACCCTTTTGTTGGCTTTTAATATGGTTAAAACCATATTATAATAATAACCACTTTTAAGACTTTAACCCAAAGTCTATTATGCAATATGGTGGCGCTCCAACCCATATATTAGGTGGCATGTAACGTTTGAAAGTTTGTTATAACACATGCTATAATGTTTTCGAACCCACTTTAAGCCATAACCAATTCGAACCCACGTTCAAAGCCATAACCAAAGTTATTAAAGAGCACGTGCTCCATGTGACCCCCGCGCGCTGGCACCTCCCCTTTGAGCTCCCGATCATGTGGTTGTGCGGTAGAACCAGGGGTCGGGGCTAGCCCCAACCCCTTTTCACGCCCATCTTGAAACACTCTTCAAGTTTAAATAAATGATCTGAACCACACATACCAAGAACCACATGTAGCCCGAGTGGTGAAGTCGCTTAGCCTTCATTGCAGAGGTCACGGGGTCGAACCCCGTGGAGGCCATAATTTTTCATCTGACCATTTTGGCCAATTCGGGCCTGCCATGTGGTAGGCACTGATTGGTCCAACTCATCGGCCAATTGTCGAACAGCTCAACTGAGTCATCTGCCACGTCGTAGAGCCGTACTGCCATGTCACCATCTGTACGCCCAGTCAGCAGTATGCTAGCTCGGATCCGTACTGACACGTGGCATCTATACGGTATGGACAAGATGACATGGTAGGTGTATGGACCAACCAAAATATGACATGTGGAACCACTCAGAGGATGACACGTGGCATCTATACAGTACGGACCAAATGATCCGGGAGGATCTAAAAGGCCAATTTTCAAAATCATCATATTGCAACAAAAATAGTACCATGTCAAATAGCTCGTCAAGCTGATTCCAACGGTGCAAACGGCGTGTCAAACGGACTCCGGATGCAAAAGATATTGCGTTTTGAAATTTGGCCCCAATAGGGAAAATTTTGGTTGAAGTGCCACGTGGCACTCCCTCAAGCTGCCACGTGGTAGTCAAAAAGTGCATTCTAATGACATGGCATGATAATGTCTCATGATGATGTGGCATGATGATGTGGCATGATGACATGGCATGTTAAATGGCATGATGATGTGGTATGATGACATGGCATGCTGATGTGGCATGATGACATGGCATGATGATGTGGCATGGTGACATGGCATGATGAAGTGGCATG
>LPNX010486313.1:103526-121109 GCA_001517045.1 Pseudotsuga menziesii
GTTTGAAGAGATATAGCCCATAGAGGAAGCAAGCATCTGAGAGGCCCCATTGGGGGTCTCCATTGGAGAAGCTCATGGAGAGGCTCCAACCTTGTAGTTCCAGCTCAGAGAGCAAGCATGGCTCCATCATGTCCGAAGGTGATCCAGCGTAGGAGACAAAGAAGCAGAGTCAGTTCGTGGAGGTAACATTTCAATTTGCATTTGAAGGCAAGTAGCGACCATCTACACTCTCATCCCGAAGGACAAAGGTGAAGGGATTGGTTGGTAAGAGTGTGACTTTGGTTTTATTGATGCACTTGTCATGCAAACATATTTTCTTCTATTGAGACTATCATGCAGAAGATCGTGTGGCGTAGCTCAAGGTTCGTGGCTCATAGAATCAGTTGAAAGAGTGCGATTTGCAACATTATGCAAGTCTTTGATCCACTCGAGGTTCGTGGCTCGTAGAGTCAGTTGAAAGAGTGTGATTGGATGCATTGGGAAAATATCTTCATGTCCAAGTTTGGCAACTTCTTGAGACAAAGGAGGCAGGCATTTGCTTGCTTGATTTCTGCAGTCTTCGATTGAGTCCTATAGCTTGTGCACTTATGTGACCCATCAGAGGCAGTTATGGTGCGGTGGTAGAGATGAACAGATGATGAAGACTCTGCAGGTGAATCCAGTGTGATGTATCTTATGTATTTGTGCATCTTTGCAATGGATTGATCACTCTATTTTGGAGTAGGCCCAGAGACGTAGCCAAGAGATCTGGTGAACTCCGTAATCAAATCGTGTCCCTAATGTGCTTGAATGATTTTTCATTTTCATGTGGATGATTCTATGTTACACACTTATATTATGCTCATGTTCACTTGCACTAACGTCAGAAAAACAATCCTATTGGTCTCGATTGTTTCGAGTGGGTTCGATGACTTTCCGGGCTCGCCCCTGGGACCAAATCAAGTGGTATCAGAGCAGACTGACAAGTGTTGCAAGTTGTGGACTGTTATGAGCAAAAGTTTGCAGTGTGTGAAAATCTAGGAATTGGAAGCAGTTTGTGCAGGTACCAATGAAGCAAGAAGTAGATGAGCATACCTGCAAGAAGCTTTTGGGGACCAAAAGCCTTCCCAGTGGGGAAGAATGATCCGGGAGGATCTAAAAAGGCCAATTTTCAAAATCATCATATTGCAACAAAAATAGTACCATGTTGAAGATCTCGTCAAGCTGATTCCAACGGTGCAAACGGCATGTCAAACGGACTCCGGATACAAAAGATATTGCGTTTTGAAGTTTGGCCCCAACAAGGAAAATTTTGGCTGAAGTGCCACGTGGCACTCCCTCAAGCTACCACGTGGTAGTCAAAAAGTGAATTCTAATGACATGGCATGATAATGTGTCATGATGATGTGGCATGATGACATGGCATGCTAAATGGCATGATGATGTGGTATGATGACATGGCATGTTGATGTGGCATGATGATGTGGCATGGTGACTAGCATTCATGCATTTGTGCTTGAAATGAGTTTTAGGACATTCATGCATTTACTCATGAGAAATTGTAAAATTATTAATATTTGAAGTGAGTGGAAAAATTACTCACATATTACTCATTTATTTTATTCCTTGAGTTGTTATGAAGTTAATGCATGGTTGTAACCAAAAACAAACATGCCATATTTGTAAAGAAGTTGTAACAAGTTGGTTTATGGTTGAAAAACCAACATGCTATTTAAAAAAGGGATTTTGTTATGTAATGGATTATTGTTGGATTTTGTAAATGTCATTATGGGGAAGTAACTAAATGTGAAAACCCATGGGCATGTGGGCATGAACCATATTTTTGGTTTATGTTCTTAAAAGCCAAACCAATTTGTAACTAATCCCAATTTGGAGAATCACATGTATCATGCCACCAAGAGTAGCTTCTCTTATTTAAGCACTTGTCATGTGCATTTGAAGGGAGCTCAAGTTTGGAGAGATGTAGCTCATAGAGGAAGCAAGCATCTGAGAGGCCTCATTGGGGGTCTCCATTGGAGAAGCTCATGGAGAGGCTCCAACCTTGTAGTTCCAGCTCAAAGAGCAAGCATGGCTCCATCATGTCCGAAGGTGATCCAGCGTAGGAGACAAAGAAGCAGAGTCATTTCGTGGAGGAAACATTTCAATTTGCATTTGAAGGCAAGTAGCGACCATCTACACTCTCATCCCGAAGGACAAAGGTGAAGGGATTGGTTGGTAAGAGTGTGACTTTGGTTTTATTGATGCACTTGTCATGCAAACATATTGTCGTCTATTGAGACTATCCTACAGAAGATCGTGTGGCGTAGCTCGAGGTTCGTGGCTCGTAGAGTCAGTTGAAAGAGTGTGATTGGCTGCATTGGGAAAATATCTTCATGTCCAAATTTGGCAACTTCTCGAGACGAAGGAGGCAGGCATTTGCTTGCTTGATTTCTGCAGTCTTCGATTGAGTCCTATAGCTTGTGCACTTATGTGACCCATCAGAGGCAATTATGGCGTGGCGGTAGAGATGAACAGATGATGAAGACTCTGCAAGTGAATCCGTTGTGATGTATCTTATGTATTTGTGCATCTTTGCAATGGATTGGTCACTCTATTTTGGAGTAGGCCCGGAGTCGTAGCCAGGAGATCTGGTGAACTCCGTAATCAAATTGTGTCCCTAATGCGCTTGAATGATTTTTCATTTTCATGTGGATGATTCTATGTTACATACTTATATTATGCTCATGTTCACTTGCACTAACGTCAGAAAAATGATCCTATTGGTCCCAATTGTTTCGAGCGGGTTCGATGACTTTCCGGGCTCGCCCCCAGGACCAGATCAAGTGGTATCAGAGCAGGCTAACAAGTGTTGCAGGTTGTGGCCTATTATGAGCAAAAGTTTGCAGTGTGTGAAAATCCAAGAATTGGAAGCAGTTTGTGCAGGCACCAATGAAGCAAGAAGTAGATGAGCATACCTGCAAGAGGTTCGTGGCTCGTAGAGTCAGTTGAAAGAGTGCGATTTGCAACATTATGCAAGTCTTTGATCCGATCGAGGTTCGTGGCTCGTAGATTCAGTTGAAAGAGTGTGATTGGCTACATTGGGAAAATATCTTCATGTCCAAGTTTGGCAACTTCTCAAGACAAAGGAGGCAGGCATTTGCTTGCTTGATTTCTGCAGTCTTCGATTGAGTCCTATAGCTTGTGCACTTATGTGACCCATCAGAGGCAGTTATGGTGCGGCGGTAGAGATGAACAGATGATGAAGACTCTGCAGGTGAATCCGTTGTGATGTATCTTATGTATTTGTGCATCTTTGCAATGGATTGGTCACTCTATTTTGGAGTAGGCCCGGAGACATAGCTAGGAGATTTGGTGAACTCCGTAATCAAATCATGTCCCTAATGTGCTTGAATGATTTTTCATTTTCATGTGGATGATTCTATGTTACACACTTATATTATGCTCATGTTCACTTGCACTAATGTCAGAAAAACAATCCTATTGGTCCCGATTGTTTCGAGCGGGTTCAATGACTTTCCGGGCTCGCCCCCGGGATCAGATCAAAAAATATAATTGAGACAAGGACCACAATCTTTCTACCTCTAGAATAGAAGGAAACGTATAATAAAGGTGATCTCCCTTTGAAATCTTACAGGGGAACTTAAGCGTGTTTTCTATCTGTCTAGGTTTCTTAGTGGTTTCAACATTCCTAGCATGACTTGAATTAGCTAGTTTTGCTCTCCCAACATGACTTGCAATGGTTGGTTTCATATCTTTATTATGAAGTGTAGTTACTAGTGATTTTCTTCAAGTATGACTTGCAGTGAATGGTGGTTTTCCCCTAGCATGAGTTGTATTGGTTGATTGTTGGTGCCTGGTATGACTTGTAGTGATTGGTGACTTGTCTCTAGTATGAATTTTAGTGACTGGTGGCTTTCCCCTAGCATGAATCACATTAGTCAAGTAACAACCCCTATCATTGATTGGTGGCACACCCCCTTATCTTCACATGTCATTCTTATTCTTCCTCTTTTTGTTACTTTTAGATTGTTGGTTACTAGTAGCTAGAATTTATCCATATGAGGTAGAAGGAGAAAGAAAATATGTCACTAACGAAGAAGGAAAATGGTTTTGATGCTCTTGATATATAGGGATTAATTGACAAGAACCATGAGAATTTAGGACATTCAGAGTGGAAAACAACCAAACCAACAATGCCAAAGTGAATCTAGGAAGATTCAAGGTGGCCATCAAGGGAGAACCAACCTCTCCAAAGAAAGGAAAAGCACAAGGATCCCCTTAGATAGGGGTACATTGGTTGGATCCCTCATGAAATTTATCCATAAAATCCAATTCAAATAATAAAATATCAAGGGCCTTCTAAGGGGTTGAAAAATTACAATCAACACACACCTAAAAAAGACTTTCTAAGATTTAACAAGCAATACTTCTCTCCTAAATAGAAACCTAGGGTGGTTAGATCTTAGAACAAAGTCAATGAAGATATGTAGTGGGCCTTCAGAAGGTTATCTTGAGATGACAAGGGCCCAATTCCAACCAAGGAAGGTGTGGGAGACATTTATGATAACTCTAACGCAACAATAACTCAAGGTGCAAGTACCATTGTAAATACAAGAACCTTCTAAGGAAGATGAGGTGGATGTTATATGTCTATATCATGTACAACAAGAACTTCCCACTTGCAGTCACCCACGAGAATCCTAGGATAAGAAACTATAGCCACCACTTCGCAATTTATAGTTGGGAAAAACAATTCTAGAACAAGTTTATGTGAAGGAATGTAAGACTTAACTCTCATAACCGAAACGGTAGTGAAAAGTGGTATTAGTACATTAAATATTTTCCACTTCACCTAGAGTCCCCATACTATTATAATCCAACAAAAAAATAAATGAGGGAAAGAATGGTACCCAACAAGTGTTATTGATTTTACATTTAATTGGCCAAATTCTAGTTTTGTTTTATGTCGCCTTGGATATTCCTTCCTTAGAAAATAACAATATTACAAAGGAAAGAATAATTCAGAAAAAAAAAACACAATTTTCTTCGCTATCCCTATGAAACAGTCAATTTTTGGCACTTTTATAATGTAGCGAATTTGTTTTTTCTACTGACGAATCCATCCAAAAATATCTAGGTTCTCCATTTCATTGGAAAGATCTGTTCTCTAGGACTCTTCATTTCTCCATATTCTTTTTTAAGATGTGGAGATATCCCTCCCATCTTTTAGAGATCACCTTATGTTTTGAACTGCAACTGCAACTGTTATCGCGATCCATATCTTCTCGTTATTGATCCGACGAGAATTCTTTTCATCTTCAATTTCACTCTTGGTAATGCTTGGTAGTTTATTTTCCATGAGATCCAATCTAAATCTCTTGCCACAACGACTTGATGAAGTGATTATGTCTCAAAATTCCTGCAAGAAACTAAAATTTTCTGCAATCAAAATGAACTTTAATTAAAATCTAAAATGAATACTAAAAATAAACTAAAAGAAATCAAAACTATATAAAAAATAGAATTGAAATCTAATATGAACTATAATAAATCGATGCGATTGCTCATGGTAAAACCACTCTCTAATCTTATGGCGTGTGGTAATTAATTATTGAATCTTTAAATTCCATAACAAGTAAAAACAAATTCTTGGATGACCTTTAATCTTGGTAAACTATGGGAGATCTCATGATGCCATTTTCAATGATATGGTCACAACTAACCCCACATTTTTATGACAGATTTGTTGATTCTGGCCACTATAAGTAGAATAAGATCTAGCTAGTTCCATATTTTAGAACTTTTTTTTATTCAATTATACCGATGATGAGAGTCTGTTAGCACTCAGAATCGCACCCAAGGTTGCAGAACCGCTTTAGGAAAGGGAGCTGGCTTCCCCGTTTCCAAAGAGGGATCTTTCATAAATATATAACAAGGCCAAATACATTATCACAAAATGAATTTTGGATATTGGCGGTTGAAACCAGGTGAGGACGTATTGGGCTATGGAGTCACAAATCACCAAGAAACGTGAAGCAGTTTGCACAGGAAATGTTTGCAAGAGTAGGGTAGCACTTCGGTTACGGTTGATATGTTTTGGGTCTGGTGGGAAATGAAGAACGATGATAGTCCATCAATGCAGAGCACCGAAAAGATGAATTGTACACCGACTTTGGAAGAAACATTTGGTGAATGTCTAAAACAATGGCCAGAGCATAAGAATATGAATTCTGAACCATTATACACTAGTTAAATACATGAAAAAAACATAATGGAAATAAATTACAGGAAGTACACGCACATAAACAAAGTAAATTACAAACTGTAACTGAGAAATACACAATAATTCTTGCAATTAAAGGTCAACATTCATCTCTGTAACTTGTATTAAAGTAGCTCAAGATTACATAAACACCACAATCTTACAAGTTTCGACCAACCCCTTCTCTCCATACAGAGAGTCTTCTTATAGTGTTTCTAGCCCCCGAAACTAACTTCGAAACTGGGCTAGAAACTAGTTACAATCATGATAAAAAATCCTAACTAATTCAGACGTGGCATATTTGCCACGATTGATACATATAAAACAAAAGAACATGGAGCAGTGCACATGCTTGGCTTAACAAAAATCCATCGTCTTTCGTTCGCACGCTTGCTTGTCTGGAAAGAGATAGTTGAGGATGCCTTTGTGTTCATTTTGTGTTTGATGACTTGTTCAGACGGTGTTCACAGTTGGCACAAAGGTTTGTGTTCCTTCTGTGTTCAACTTTCCATCCAACCCCTTAGTCGCTTGATAACACTATTATTAGCGGGTACTTTAGGGAGGACCATGTTGTTTTTGACAGCACCACATCCGTGAGATGGCTTGTCATTCTTGTGCTTCTCTTCTCCCAGGAGGAGGGTCCTCCTACAGGTCATACAACATGGCACCTCCACGAATTCATCACCACCCTAGATAAAGTTGGCAACTGGAGTGAGTGGCAATGATGACGAAAGGCTAAGAATTTTTCTCCCTCCATCCAAGCATTCGCTCCAACGGGTCGCCTCTAGCAATGGTCACCACATGTTGAGATTATGGAGACAACGACCACCTCAGGAGGTTTCAGTGGGATACCCACTGGACAGAAAATTCTAGGCACAACTTTTGTGAGGGTGTTACATTCTATCATGACAGCACTGCCCTCGCCAGCCTCAAAGAGTCCATCTAATGTGATGAACATCCTTGCACTGACCTTACTAGGGCTAGAAAGCCTCTCTAATGCAATGAACGTCCTTATCGTGATGGTTGGAGCTCTCTCAGCAGGAAAAATTAGGAACCGTGGAATCTCAGAGCGAGGCGCATTAATTAACATAAAACCTTGATACACAAGCTTCTCAATCAAGGAAACCATTACAGACTTTTCTCAAGACTTTCAGGGTTCTCAGTAAACTAACCTTCGACTATCTTAACCTTTCTTCGACAATTATCCGGTCTATATCTTCAACTGGTGCTGAATGAGGTGTTTATATAGAGTCGAGAGGTAGGAATCGACGATAGCCCCATCAACATTCTCACACAATCCACCATCAAGTACTCGGATGACAGCATGCGCGATCACATGGTCCGGGATCCGTTATTTATGCTGAGACACCATTCACACCGCCCTTTTTGTTTGCGGTGCCATGCTGTTAACTACGGAAGTGACTTCTGGTCTCATTCCTCATCATCTCTCATTTAGCCTCATGGCACATGGATTAGACACCTCACATCCAACTATCCCTCCTAATGACAACATTAGACTGTCTTTGTTCTCTACGTCTTATGCTCCTTCATCCTGCTTCATGTGGGGGTTGTACATGTCCTCCGCCACTCAACCATCAGGACACTTTTCCGATCATCATATGTGTGACGTAGGGAACTTTCTAGATTCTAGGGAGGTAAAATATGCTGTGAAGATGATTTTCTTGGCCGTAGATCTGCCCCAATGGCGTTTGGACCTTTGATTACCTGTCACTTCTACTCTATGCTTAATCATCCCAAAACATCACATCTTTGCCTCTAAGATGAGCGAAATTGCGTACAACCATGGCTTTCCTTCTTGGCCCTGATAATGCCGCTACAAAATGAGCAGGCTGTACACAAAACAACGTCCTTCATCTCTGATTCTCCTTCATGCGAATTTCAATGAGCCGAACCATTTCTAGGCTTTCAATCGGAGACACTTCAATCTTCATCGTCCACGCATAACGGGAGTGTCACATTTTGTGGGTTTTAAAGGCATCTTACACCGCGCCTGTTCGATCAGTGAAAACACTACCAACTGTGGATCTTTCCCTGCCTCAATCTAAACTGTAGAAACTTGCCCTTGTTTAACCCATTTCGTAGATTTGAAACAGAGAAACCTCGTGAGCACTTTGATTTAGTGGAATTAACCTCCTCCGCCAATCTATCGCTTAGTCAATCCTGACCCTTGAGATTTGTGGGTCGTTTAACCTATTTCGCAAAATGCAAAAGTGACTTGGGCCATGCATGTCATATTTGTGAAACTTATTAGCCCCATTGATCTGTTTAGCCTCTAAATCGTCACCGTTGAAATATTACCTCCCTTCCCATATATTTGGTTGATCTGCATATATTTTTTCTCTCTTTACCCTTGAACAGTGAGAAGGCTTGTGGCCGCAAATCTGTTTATTCTTTCTTTATCCGACGAGTCACCATGCCTCCAAACCAGTTTTCTCTTACCTAAGAATGAATCATTAAAAACAATTTGTTTTCTCGGGACTTTGATTGTCCTGTCTTCATACATTTTGAGGCTTAAAGGTGGCATGATGAGAATTTTATAGAAATTCTTGGTATTCTCCAAGGTCAATAGCTGCAAAATTTTGCATACCTTATCCCTCCAATCACTCAGCGTGAGAACAAAAACAGTGCTAACAAGTGGCTCCAGCTAGGGATGCTATCCTTTGTATGAGGCAACAAAGAACAATGTAGACTAGGTGCCAAATCCATTGGGAGACTCCCCAGACCTTGCTGCGAATCCTCAATATGTTTTGAAAACCAAAACTGAACCAACGATGCAGCCAAACTGGAAAATCTAAACTAACACTAAAATTACTTTGAAAAAGGGATGCTCATCATATTGAGCTTATTCATCTCTATCTACATACCCTACCTACTGAACCTCAATGTTCGGTCAAGTAATCTCTGATTTCGAGTGAAGCCATCCAAGCAATGGTCCCATAGACTTATCTTCTCTTCATGTCGGATGAAAAACATAACTGAAAGATCTGGTGGTACGAGATCATAATAAAGAAATTGATCTTTATAGTAAAGATATAGCTAGTCATTACTATTGCCCAACTTCTCCATGTATTCTGCAACTGGATCATAAAACTCCCGAAGACCTCCAATTCCTTCTGCTACTTGATTGTCGAGACATAAATGTTTGGCTTCCATTCTTCCAACACCTTCTGGAAATGCTGCTCAGGAGAATCACACGAGGAGATATTTGGATCACTTGTAATTCTGCCATCAACCTCTTTGTGTAAAATCTCAGAATTCAGAACCCGATCCTTCATAAGTGTTTTGAAGAAAGTAGCATTGTGTTCTTTGATAGAATTGGGTAAATTATTTTATGAGTCTACAACAAACAAAGAAGCATCCCATCTGGAACCCTCTTCGGCTTCATGGTGATCTTCCTAGCTGAAACTCCCTTCCATATCATCAGCGACAGGGTCGTAAAAAATGTGACATCCTCCAGGGGATTCTGTCGCTTGATTTTCTTGAGAAAATTGCTCGGGAGATAATCTCCCCTGCCCATAGCCGGATTGGTTTCCAAAGGAACCATGTACAGAGTACTTATGACATTTTTCAAATGAGATTCCACGAATCTTACCCAAATTTTCCAAGATTGGGACTTCCTTTCTTGTACATGCTTCAACAAAGGCATGGCCATCATCTTCAACGGGATCCAACAAACAAAACACTTCTTCTTGACATGAGGTTTTTGAATTTGAAAAATATGGAGAAGTGTCTATTTTAGGAACCTCTTTTCCTTCCCCATCAGGTCCTAGACTTGCAAAATTCTCAGCCATTTTATTAAGCATGATATCCCAGTGGTCATCTTTGTATTCATCATATACAGGCATGCCAAAATCTTCTTCGAAACTACCATGGACACAACTTGCAACGGGCTGCTTGCAATATTCAGAAAACAAACTAGTCGAAACGTGTACCTTTTCATCAATATATTGATGCCCTTTTTGTTCATCAGAAACAGAGATGGTTTGCCAAGAGAATATTTCTTTCGTCTAATGCAACTCGGCCAGGTTTAACTCTTTGTCGCTTCCATCATTGCTTCCATGGTCTAAGAGTCTCCTTGACATTCTAAGAATTTCTTCAACCTCCAACGAATCAGCAAACATTCACTACAGTGTGACTGATATACTCTCCAACAGAAATAAAGACCATTCTAGAGGAAAAACATACACAAAATACAGCTTTGCATCCCCTTCTAAGGGTTGAATTTTCTTTGTCATGTTGTAATAAAAGTTCGCAAACCTCTTGTTGAAACTTGACATAGTTTCACCTTCATGTTTCCTCATAGAATGAAATTCTAAGAGTATTTGGTCCAATGATCTTGTTTCACCCCAACATTCTAAAAATGCATGAGAGAACTCCTCCCATGTAGTGATGGGTCCAGGCTGCAGATTTCTAAAAAAAAAAATCAACATTGCCATGAAAAGATTGGGAAAAATATCTCATACAAACATCATCATGTTCTATCTCAAAAAGGTCAAGAAAATATTCAAAATCTTGTAAATGTTTCTCGGTCGTAAGGTCTTCAGACTCTCTATCAAATTTAGGGAGGTATTTGTATTGTTTTGTAGGGAAATCATGAAGGATCTGAGGCAAGCGAAGAGGCATATATTGGTTTTTGGTATTGGATGCAACATAGTCTTGTGGAAAAGACATGCCCTCGAGTATGGCATCGTGAGGTCCACTAGGATGCCTCTTAATTTCAGGGGTTTCCGGCAAAAGGTCTTGATTAAAATCATATGTATAGGATGAAGAGATAGTCTCACCTTGTAAGGAAGGATATACAGGAGTGAACTCAAAACTTTGCTTGGAGTGAAATAAGTCGTGAAGGATTATTTTAATAAACTTAGGAAAAGAGAAGGAAATATTTACAAGAAAAACCAGGACGTTCTCTAGAAAGCTGAATCTTAAGTACATTGTTTTTTAATCAATCCTACCCATTCCTTTACCATGAATCCACTTATGCCACAGAGCTTACCGATTCCCTCTGGAGACTTGATTTTCTGGATCATTGCATCAATGGAATTGTCGCAGCATTCGAACCATGGGTTTTCGAAAAGGTGGATTCACCGGGTGAAAGATTTATTATCTTCTTGATGTCTGATTTCCATTCACCATCGACAATCTGATTTACAACACTATCATCCATAGTTTCAGGAGGATTTAAACCCTCATCCTCTTGTTGGTCCTTATGGCCGCTGATCTCCCCAGTGAAGTCATTTCCCATAATCTTTTAAGTGGAGTTGCTAGGGAAAATGATACAACCTTCCTCATGCAAGGGTTCCTGTTTTCCCACAAAACCCCTTCAACCTTAGAATCCTTTGTCGTTCTTCCCATGGATGATTTTCAATTTCGTCCCAGGAAACAGTGCCAATTTGTTAGCACTTAGAATTGCACCCAAGGTTGCAGAAAGGTGGACCCCGAGGTAATAGAAGAACCGCTTTAGGAAAGGGAGTTGGCTTCCCCATTTCCAGAGAGGGATCTCTCATAAATATATAACAAAGCAAAATACATTGTCAAAAAATGAATTTAGGATATTGACGGTTGAAACCAGGTGAGGATGTATTGAGCTATGGAGTCACAAATCACCAAGAAATGCGAAGCAGTTTGACAGGAAATGTTTGCAAGAGCAGGGTAACACTTCGGTTACGGTCGATATGTTTTGGGTCTGGTGGGAAATGAAGAACGATGATAGTCCATCAATGTAGAGCACCGAAAAGATGAATTCTACACCGATTTTGGAAGAAACATTTGGTGAATATCTAAAAAAATGGCCAGAGCATAAGAATATGAATTCCGAACCATTATACACTAGTTAAAGACATGAAGAAAACATAATGGAAAGAAATAATATGAAGTACATGCATGCAAAGAAATGAAATTACAGACTATAACTGAGAAATACACAAGAATTCTTGCATTCAAAGGTCAACATTCGGCTATGTAACTTGTATTAAAGTAGCTCAAGATTACATAAACACCACAATCTTATAGGTTCCAACCAACCCATTATCTTTATAGAGTCTTCTTATAGTGTTTCTAGCCCCCGAAACTAACTTCGAAACAGGGCTAGAAACTAGTTACAATCATGATAAAAAATCCTAACTAATTCAAATGTGGCATATTCACCACGATTGATACATATAAAACAAAAGAACATGGAGCAGCGTGCATGCTTGGCTTAACGACAATGCAGCATCTTCTGTTCGTAGGCTAGCTTGTCTGGACAGTAATGGATCAGGATGCCTTTGTGTTCGTTCTGTGTTCGATGACTTGTTCGGTCGGTGTTCACAGCTGGCACGAAGGTTTGTGTTCCTTCTGTGTTCTACTTTCCGTCCAACCCCTTAGTCTCCTGATAACACTGTTATTGGCGGGTACTTTGGGGAGGACTGCACTGCTTTTGACACCACCACATCCCTGAGATGGCTTGTCATTCTTGTGCTTCTCTTCTCCCAGGAGGAGGGTCCTCCTACAGGTCATGTGGCATGGCACCTCCACATAGTCATCACCACACCAGATAAATTTGGCAACTGGAGTGAGTGGCAATGATGACGAAAGGCCAAGAATTTTTTCTCCCTCCATCTAAGCATTCGCTCCAACGGGTCACCTCTAGCAATGGTCACCAGGTGCTGAGATTATGGAGACAGCGACCACCTTCGAAGGTTTCGGTGGGATACCCACTGGACAGGAAATTCCAGGCTCAGCTTTCGCGAGGTGTTACATTCTATCATGACAACATTGCCCTCACCAGCCTCAAAGGGTCCATCTAATGTGATGAACATCCTTGCTCTGACCTTACTGGGGCTAGAAATCCTCTCTAATGCAATGAACGTCCTTACCCTGATGGTTGGAGCTCTCTCAGCAAGAAAACTTAGGAACAATGGAATCTCGGAGCGAGGCCCATTAATTAACAGAAAACATTGATACACAAGCTTCTCAATCAAGGAAACAATTATAGACTTCTCTTAAGACTTTCAGGGTTCTCGAAAAACTAACCTTCAACTATCTTAACCTTTCTCTGATAGTTATCCAGTCTATACCTTCAACTGGTGCTGAATGAGGTGTTTATATAGAGCCGGGAGGTAGGACTCGACGATAGGCCCGTCAGCATTCTCAAACAAGCCACCATCAAGTACCCTGATGACAACACGCGCGATCACGTGGTTCGGGATCCGGTCTTTATGCTGAGATACCATTCACGCCTCCCTTTCTGTTTGCGGTGCCATGTCGTTAACTACGGAAGTGACTTTTGGTCTCATTCCTCATCATCTCTCATTCAGCCTCATGGCACATGGATTAGACACCTAGCATCCAACTATCCCTCCTGATGACAGCATCAGACTGTCTTCGTTCTTTGCGTCTTCTACTCCTTCGTCCTGCTTCGTGTGGGGGTCATACATGTCCTCCGCCGCTCAACCATCAGAACACTTTTTTTATCATCATATGTGTGACATAGCGAACTTTCAGGATTCTGGGGAGGTAAAATATGCTGTGAAGCTGATTTCCTTGGCGGTAGATCCACCCCAATGGCATCTGGACCTTTGATTACCTGTCACTTCTACTATGTGCATACTCATCCCAAAACATCACATCTTTGCCTCTGAGACGAGCAAAATTGCGTACAACCATGGATTTCTGTTCTGGCCCTGACCATGCCTCTACGAAATGAGCGGGCTGTACACAAAACAGTGGCCTTCGTCTCTAATTCTCCTTCGCGCAAATTTCAACGAGCCGAACCATTTCTGGCCTTGTGATCGGAGACACTTGAATCTTCATCGTCCACGCGTAACGGGTGTGTCACATTCCGCGGGTTTTAAAGGCACCTTACACCGCACATGTTCGATCAGCGAAAAATGATGCCAACCGTGCCATAGAAACTTGCCCCTGTTTAACCCATTTCGCAGATTTGAAATCGAGAAACCTCGTGACCATTTTGATTTAGCGCAATTAACCTCCTCCGTCAATCTATCGCTTAGTCAATCGTGACCCTTGAAATCTGTGGGTCCTTTAACCTATTCCGCAAAATGCAAAAGTGACTTGGGCCATGCATGTCATATTTGCGAAACTTATTAGCCTTGTTGATATGGCCTGCCTCTGAATCGCCACGGTTGAAATATTACCTCCCTTCCCTTAGCTTTGGTTGATCTGCATATAATTTTGCATACCTTATCCCTCGAGTCACTCAGCGCAGAACAAAAACAGTGCTAACAGAGTCTATTTCTAGCTCAGATCAGTGGTAAATTCAGAATTTATCCAACCTTGGTGACGTGGCCGCAAATGGAATCGCACTTGGCTTCTATCGGCATGCAACATTCTCTCCCAACCTTAATGTATCGCCATGCAACAATCTCCAAACCTTAATCCATTTGATAGTGACAAATGCCCATTTTTTTGTTTTTGGTTCATCCTCAATGATCTCCTTGTTTAGCATCTAAGATGTGGACGTTCCTTGTAAATTCAATGATCAATTGAAA
Source organism: Pseudotsuga menziesii (assembly GCA_001517045.1). Classification (NCBI taxonomy): domain Eukaryota; kingdom Viridiplantae; phylum Streptophyta; class Pinopsida; order Pinales; family Pinaceae; genus Pseudotsuga; species Pseudotsuga menziesii. The sequence continues at coordinate 118,299 of LPNX010486313.1, forward strand.
CGATCTTGTTTGCAAAATTTACGTAGAACGACATTTGAATCTTATAATTGTTCCAAACAATAAGGGGTAGCAATCTTTCCTTCTGTAAGCTAACATAATGAACTCGGTCTTTACTGTAATCACGTGAAATGCTGAAATCATGGCGTCAAACATTTTGATATTTTGAGCCGTCTTTGATCACTGAGATATGATTTCTCTTTATATGGCAGAAATTTGGGCTTGCTTCCACGTGTTCTTTAATAAGTAGTTTATGCTTAATTCGACATGATGGATCTTATTTTTATTTCTTTGGCAAAATGATATATCCCAGATTCCCAGTTCTTCTTTTATTGGCAATTTAAATTGACAGCCTATGGAGTCCTACTGATAATATCTTTCTTTACTCTTAGATGGAATAATTATGGAGGCAATTCTTTTAAATCAAACATGGAGATAAGCCTAAATAATATGTGAGCCAACCTTTCTTTATTTCATTCAGGTTGAAAAAATCCTCGAAAGCTAAAACAAACAAATAAGGTAATGCAAATTCCAGTGAGTAAAATATATAAACTTATATATATATATATTTATTGGTTATTTATTTTAAATATAGATGATGATAGTGGTGGTTAAGGTCCTTTAAGACCCAACTTTGATATATTAGACCTAAATAAAAGAATTATTTAGTTTGTTTTAAAATTATATTCCTATGCTCAAAGAGCTTGGAGAGAAGCCTCCTGAGTTCACTATAATTTTGACATGATAAAAAACTAGGAAAGTCGGTATTGCAACAAAAATTATGAAACTGAGATCTAATGTGGGTGTATGCAGGGCACTCTAAGAGGAAGTGATTTTCATCCTCAATGTGCATATTCTCATAGAGATGGCAGATCCTTTCCACCCATGGTGTTTTAGGAACTGCCCAACAACCTGTTTCACTATGGAGCTCATGAGAGTTCGTTCTTATCTTGACTATATTAATTTTTTTCTTTGAATTAGTTAAAACAGAGTGATACTTTTGATCTTCTAGAGTAGGGTTGATGACCTCCTTATAGTATCTTAATTTTGTTTTAGCCTCTAAATCTTTCTCACACCACATTTGCTCTTTAAACTTAGAAGCAACAATATTTTTAATGCTATTAATATTTTGCAATGCAACATTTTTTGTCGATCTCCCAATGGTCTAACCAAGCCCCGGTATCTTTATACCAACCTCGCTTGAGCCTTAGATGGTTTTGGCTAGAATTTAAAGCTAGCTTAGGAAGTCTATGATCTCTCATGTTATTGATTTTGTGCTTGTACAACAAGAGCCTATTCATAGCTAGTCTCTCGATAGGGGAAAGACCCACTTCTATAAGGAGAATGGGGTAGGGTGTATTGCTTTTAATTTTGAGGTTATACGTAATAAAATGCTTCTGGATTTGCTCAATATTTCTCCAATATTCTCTAGAGATGCTGCAACCCCAAACCTCACAACCATACAAGATAACAGGAGTGACTAAAGTTTCAAAGAGGAGCTTCTTTTTACCCACATCACAAGGTTTGCTGCTTTACAATGATTTTCAAGACCAAAATAAGCTTTCCACCCTCCATTAATCCTTTTCTCAATGCTATAGTTCCAGTTGAGCTTGTGAGGAATATCAATTCCTAGGTATTTGTAAGAAGACACTCCCTCCAAGTTGCTATTGCCATACACAAAGTTAGCATAAGTGTCCTTCTTGGATTTCATAATCATAACTTTTGTTTTGGCAGTGTTAACAGTCATACCCATGGTAGAGCAAAAATCCTTAAGAAGTCTTAGTTGCTTATCAATATCAGATGGACACCTTGCCAGAACAACAATATCGCCAACATAGAGAAGAAGGATGATGACTATTCCAGCTAAGATCATGCCAGCACAGTCCGCTTCCTCTAAACAACCTTCTAGCTTATCGATGTAAATGCCAAATAAGATAGGGGAGAGTGGACAACCTTGTTTAGCTACGATATTACACATAAGTGTAATATGTATATGTGTATATATTATATAAATTGATTATTTATTTTTTAAATTAAGTTATGATTCTATAATTTATATTTATATAATATTATTTAAGATTTAGTAAAAATGAAATTAAAAAAAATATATTATTAAGTTGCTTTATAAAAGTGAAAACTTATTTTTAAAACTTATTCTTTATTGTTTATATATTATTTTATGTTTAAGAATATATATATAAGTTATAAAATAATATATTAAAATAAATTTTTTACTTTTATTTTATTTACATCATTTACAAGTTTTATGCTTAGTTTTGCAAGGTAAAAATTGCTTAGAGGAGAAAGCTCCCCTTGTCGAGCATCCCGATGCCAACCAAAACAAGTGGAATAAACAACAAAGTTGCTTAGTACCTGCCTCCTAAGAAGAGATTGAAAATATATAGCAATAGGATAATTTTGCTATAAAAATATATGATAAAACAAATATAATTACAATTTGAAAGAAATTAAAACAAAAAGGAATTAAAAAAATGTCCATTTAAATACGATATAGGTTATTGCAATGTAGCATAAAACAAGCATATTCAAGCTTCCTTACATACTTCTAGTACTATTCTTGACTTATGTTATAAAAATATGCAAGTTTCTTTATAGACTAGCATAAATAGGAAATGAGAAATAATAGCTTATAAGACTATAAAAACAATATTTTTTTTAATTTTTTTAATTAATATATTATATTTCATAAAAAAAATTTTAACTAAATACAAAATCATAACTACAAGTTAAGTAATTGTGCTAGTCATATACTAAACAATATTTACCACATTACATCAAACAATATTACATATA
>LPNX010486313.1:121391-172317 GCA_001517045.1 Pseudotsuga menziesii
CATAGAATTTTTCTTTCATAACCTTAACGTGACTGAATATGAGATTCTCATAAGTTTTAAATTCAGAATTATTATATAAAATGATAAAAAAAATATGATTATTTTAAAACTTAAAACTTTTAAAATTAAGGATTATCACACGAAGTGATAAAAAATATATACCAATTGGCGCACATCCCAGCAAGGAGGGTGCCAGTTTTAAGGAGCTCTACTGTCCTGTCAATGGTGTGGATTTTGGCAATCACTGCAGAAGTCGCTAATCTTGCATGACGATACAATTCCTAGTCGTCCAGATCGTGATAATGTTGCTGCATTGTTCGAATAAATATATTACGTTACTGCCAGCTGTCTGTTTTGATTATTAAAACGAACTAATATGAGAGGCCGAGAGTTACCTTGAGCATGTCGCAGACAGAATTATGTTCTTTGATAAACAAGGCTTGGAGAATCGATAGGCCAGCCCATGAATTACGAATATCTCCACTGACAGAAATTCCATCTGTCTGGTGCAAAAGAAGGCCATTCTCACCCAACTTCAACTTACCATCTTTGAATGTTCTTACTTCTCTTGACTGATTAATGTCGCTTCCATACACTGCACTTCCATCTCTGTACATAAAATTCATAATTTGTTAATTATTTGTTTAGGACACTTCCAATTTTTTGGTATTACCTAGTAGTTGATTAGAGATAGTATCCTTACCACCAGGCAGTCCTTCTGTTAAGGTACCCCTTTTTGATATCGTAGAAACCAGTAGGAACTTCTTTGCTTTTGAAAAATCTGAATGCTTTCAGTGGACATTGTGGTGCAACGCTCAAGAGGGCATTATGAATAGGAATAGGAGTTATGAATTATGATTGACAAAGTCTCCTGCGGCCCCACACTAGGACAAGCGATCCATGCAAATTTTTGGCTGGGAAGAGAGCTCCGGAGAATCACCTACTAANGGGTATTCTTTCACGTCCACGGGAGGGTTCAGAAAGCCGTCGAGAAGCTTCCTTGGCTCGTCCGGTACGCTGAGCATCTGATGCATTGCCATATTTAAAATATTTCACACTACGCGTGCATACGATCTGCTCTGCACGGAAATTACAAACATTTTCCTTCATGTTGCAGAGAATTTTGTCAAAATAAATCTGAAAACGACCAAATAGCTTACCGGATTTTTTCAGAGCTGGGTTTAACTCAATGTTTTTGCACAATTGTAGATTCCGTGTTTATATTTGGATTTGCAGAAAAGTACACTGCATTGTGGTTGTATTCTTTGAGAAAAGAAAGTTATAATATTTGAAAATTTGTAGTCGTTTGTCTGATTTAGTATGATTAAAGCCGACCTGGCATTGCCTTCTTCATAAACGCTCATCAGGTAGTTGTGCATTTCTATGGTGGCCTGGATTCACAGACATCCAATATCGGTTATTGGTTAATCCGTTTTCAATTGAAAAAAATTTGGTATTTGCAAACTGCGCGATGAAATGGGATTTACCTTCCTGTCCATCTCGGCTATTTCGTTCATAATTCCCTTGAACCAGTCGAAGGAGCCTTGCTCCCTCGTGACCCACTAGAAATAAGCGTTCGTCGGACCCCTGTTATTTTTTTTCCTCTGGGAAACAGAATCTGCGATTTTGATATGATTTAACATGTCCTTGAGAATGCTTATGAAAGGAGTAGCGCCAATTCCGAGCCCTATCAGAAGCAGCACGTCATATTTCTTGTAATTTTGTGCCGGAGCTCCGTATGGTCCATCGATCCGAATCTTGGGAAACCTGCACAGGGTTCGTTTGGTTAAATACTTTGAATCTTGGATATCTGAGATTTTGATTTGGTCGGTTTATCTTTAACGTACTTGGATTTGCTTTGGTCATCTCCGTAGAGTCCAGTTGCACGCTCGGCTCTTAGAAGGCCGCTTTTTCCAGCAGTAGGGGGCTCCATTGTCTATAAAGATCTGTGATTAGAATTTACAGCCGAGAGCAAACTTCATATTACTGAAGCTTAAAATACTAAAGCAGTCATCACCTGAGAGAAAACTCTTTTCATCTCCTGTGTCCAGTCTCCAACTGTTCTCATATCCACGCTAATGTGTTCATCATCCGGAGCAGAGGTGATCGAGAATGGGTGCCTGTATGAAGAAAGTTAGAAAAAAAATGTAACAGTTGTGGAAGAAACCCTGTAAGATCATACAATTTTATAAATTCTAACGTATATTAGAAACTTACCATTCGAATGGCGAGATCTCGGGACACTGGAGAAACAAATACATTCCGCTCTTGTACTCGAAGCCTGCAGGTTTTGACATATGCAAAGCCAGGACGTTTCCGCGATAAACTGCCACCTGCGAAATGAATAAGGCAGATATGTTGATTGCACTTGAAAAGGATTTAGAGACGGCGGTCACGGGAAGCATCCAAATGGTTCCAGGCATTGGCGATCGGCTGCTGGTAGGCGCCATGGTCCACACGGCAGTGGCAGCAGCAGTAGGAGGCATGAGCCAGATCGCAATTTTATTTTTTTAATTTTATTATTATGACGTCATCTTGCCACATGTCAACTCAAATCCAGATACCAAATCCCAAAGCTTACATCATCTTCTATCCACCAATCAGCTGTTTACAAAAATAGTTTTTTAACAAAATTAAAAAAAATATTTTACAAATCCCTAAGTCATACTTTGCAAAACAGGTTTTAATTCTTTATAGCTGCCTCAAAAGACACCAACTAATTCCAAAGTCAAAAGAGTTTGACTTGCAATGGATTACAATATAGCCCTGAGACAGGTATAATAAGGTGAAAAGACCACATCAAAATCACCAAATCATCGTCCCATGATGCTAAGAGAAGAAAAGATGAAGGGCATGCAATAAATGGATCCCATCAAACTAAATAGTGGAAACAACAAAACAAAAGAAAACCAAAAATGTATTTACACAATTATGAACGGAGACACCGATATTTTTGTGAAATTTTAAAGTGGGGATGTTGGGTGCTAACCATACCAAAGATATTACTAAAGAAAATGGAGAATACCACTTAAAACTTTAAAATAGATACTCTATCATAAAAAACTTACAAAAATAAAAATAACCAAACAAAAGCTTTCAAGACCTAAGCAAGATGTAACCTTTTAAAGAAATTATTGTAACCAACAAAGAAAGCAATTCTATTTGATTTTTTCTATGATGTGAGGCAAGATATATAACAAGTAATTAACTACGTGAGTTATTAAATTGTCAACTAGAATTCGTTTACTTGTGAGCTGCAAACATTATTTGTGCAGGTAAGATATAGGATTAGAGGCATTTTTTACCAAAATCTAAACCAAACATAATCTTTTAACCATCTACCTAAATACAAACTAAATAATCAGCAAACCATCTTCATCTAATTTCAACTAGCCAAAAATAAGAGCACATTGGAAAGGAAGGCAAATTTATTGTGTTGTTATTCAAAACTAAACTTTATGTCAATCCCTTAAATGTTCTACCTTTCAAGTACATGAAAGGACAAAATAACTAGAATCAATACTCAAGTAGTGAACTACTAGTATTCTAGAAGAACAAACCCTATAACAACTTATCTAATAAAACTTGAAAACCAAACTTATACTCACACTTCTTCTACCGATAGCAATAATCATAACTAAATTATAGTGCAGAATCCATCTATGAATAAACAAATCCAAATGGCATCTATCCTGCATAATCTTAAATAAATCTAAAAGAAATCTATTTGAAATATGGAAAGAGCAACCCAAATTCAATCCTTGAAAGGAAACAAAGAAAGCTTCTACTGAAAGCATGAAAGAACTCAAATTGATGAAAACTGTGAGTTCTAACACTCCTATGATCTAATTCTACAACATTTGAACAATTCAATATTGAATCTACGATAACTTTTTGAAACAGAGAAAGACTTTTACTAAGGCTATAGAAACAATACCATATCTATGATAAGAAAACTAACTTGTCTAAAAGCTATGATAATATCATATCCAAAATGAAATAACAATTTTGTCAAATAATGGTACAAATATCAAATCCACAATGAAAGAGTGAACTTGTCTAAGGAGCTATGGCCACAGCAAAATAAAACCCAGTCCTACATAAAATCTAGAACCAACACAAATCTATATTCTTATATAACAATAATGTACAACAGAGAAAGCAATATCCACAAGAACAAAAGCATGTCATTTCCTAATCAAATATCCACTACTTAATCATAGTCCCAACTTGAATGAAAGATAAGTTCACTTTATGTACAACAGATTAAGATTTAACATTATGATGAATTAGATATAAACAACTGGAAAGAAAACTGAGTATGTAAACAACAAAACCACATGTAGTACATAAGCACTACATACCAACTGAAATTTGTACAGAGAACTAACTCTACTATTTGGTAGGTGGGCCCTCCTTCCAGATGCACATCAACGCATTGTATAGATAGAGTTTATCCTCAAGAATAGATCTCCATTAAAAAAAAAACAAGAGTACAAAGATTCAATCAAGTGATGTTCAATACTTGACACTGGATGACTAACGGCTAGCTTGCTGGCCATCAAATTACAGTGTTATATATAGTTTAGAATGCATAAGGGAAAAACATCGAATTAGAGATTCGATCTCCATAAATATCAACATGTCAAACAAAAATAATGAGTAGTTACAACATCCCCTACACGATTATTGGATCTAGACTAATTACAGACAAATCTTTCCAACTCCCATGCTGACTAGGTCTTCCACATGGCATTCGTTCACTGGGCGTTTGCAAAAATCCGACCTGTTGCAGCTACAACTGTTTTCCCCAAAAAATTTAAAATTTTGGACCCCCTTTGATTTTATCTTGCCTAAAATGGTTTGGATTCATGAACTTTGTTTTGTTTTTCCCTCTGCTATAGTTTGGATTGTTTCGAGGTCAACTGTTTTCATGCTTTTCGAAAAATTGTTGTGTCTGCAAATGCTTTGGGTCATGGAGTTTAAAGTTCAATTTGAAAATGTTGTCCTTTCATCTGAATGATTTCTTTCATTGCTATCGGAAGTCTATTTCTGTTCGAATCAAAGTTTTTGTTCTCTTTGCAGCAGCAGTGTCAGAGAAGAAACAAACTACTTCTATCGCTGCACCGCCAAAGTCTTTGGAAACTTAACATTTTTTTTATTTGGTTTTTTGGAGGTTAGTTGAACATGAATCGCGGCCATATTTCTCTATGCAACCGCCGTTGCGGAAGCTAAACAATGAACGAGCCGATGGCCAGTTTTGATTGTCGCCGATTCCTTGGTTTATTGATCAACTGTTTAATTTGTGATGTTTATTTAACACTATCGGAAGTCAGTTGAGGTTTGAGTCGGAACTCTTGTTCTCTATGCCACCACTGTTTTGGAGGTTAAACGAACTATTTTTTTTAATGCTTCTTAGCCAAGGGTCTTTGAGCACTTAACGTTGTGTTTTATGTTTGCTTATCATTGTCGGAAGAGTTTTCGAATAGTGAATCGGGGTTCTAGTCTCAAGTAGCCCTGCCATTACGAAGGCCTTGTTGTTTGTCTCGCCGATAGTGCGGGTGTGCTTAGTTGTAAGTCCGTCGATCCGTAGTTTTAGAACCTCCGATCGCTAGCGTTTTTTTTTATTGTCACGGAAACCCAGTCAACTATTTTTTTCCATTTTCGAAAGTTTGAATGATTATCTTTTGTTTGACTTGAGCTTGAAGTTTTGGTTTTCACTGTCGGAGGTTTATTGAGCAGTGAGTCGGGGTCGTAGTCATCTACCTAGCCTCCCTTGTGGAAATTAACTAATGAATGACCCGATCTAAAGCCATGTTTTTCATCGATGTGCTTTTTTGCGTTTTTGTTTTATCACCGTCGGAACAATAGTCCTCTGTGTTGCCGTCGTTTCGAATGGCAGACTGCAAGCATTCCGAAGGAGGCCCTTATCTTTGCCGATTCTGCGGGGTTTTTTAATATGATTTCCTCTTTTCACTATCGAAAGTGTATTGGACATTTGATCGGGGGACTATTCTTTTTCTTCGCCCATCCATGACCTTTGGTTGTTCCAATTGCCAAAGATTTCGTGTTTGCGGGGCCCGTAGTCTAATTGTGTTTCGTCGTTGTGGCCCCTTTAGCAGATTAACCATCTGACATGTAGTTGTTCAGTTCACCGATGGTTTGTTCTGGTTTTCTCCGATGCTACTGGTCTGCAGAACCCTTAGTCCATGTGACTTTCACCGTTACGGCTCCTCTTTGAACTAGTCATTCGATGTCATAGTGGTTTCGAGGTCCGAGGCTGTAATTTAGTGTTTATTTTGTCGATGTTCTCGGTTTTCGTGGAAGCCATTGTTTGTATGGTTTTCGTCGTTGCAGCGGCTTAATAAACTAATAGTCCAATTCTATAGTATGGTCACCCGTCAAGGTGGATTATCTGCTTGATGCTTAGTGTTTATTGCTTCCGATTGTCGGTGGGGTTTTTCTCGCCTTTTTGGTGTGTTTTTACACTATTTTATGGAATGGCAGAGATTTCCTGTGGGCGCGGGTCGATGTTAAAGTTGTATGAGCTGAAGAACGCGGTTTGGGGGTTTGGTGTTTTGAAGAGTGGTGGTTGCTTTGTCCTGGTTCATGCTTTCATTGGATGGTTTCGATTTAGTTCAGATGTGGCCCGAATTGGGAGGATGAATCTGTTCTATCGAGCATGTGTTTTAGTTTTTGGAAGGGGGTTTAAGCACAGACTTGCAGGATTTATTTTGCCTTGACATTCTTTATTTTCATGCATTAATACTGTTTATAGTTCATATTATAGAATTCATGTATTGATCTAGTTTGTGTTACTATGTTAAACACTAATGATCTAATATGTTCATGATAGGAAGGTTGCTGCAAAGAATATATGTCTAAAGGGAAAAGCAGAAGGGAGGAAGTAATGAAAAAAGAAGCTAAAGCATAAAGAAGTAGAGATGTTGCTCAAGGAAAAGAAGAGAGCGAAAGTCTGAGATCAACAGGATCTCAAAAGGACCAACGGATTATGGAGCATAATCATTAAGAGCGGAGGACCAGGCTTGGGAAGTTCGTCAGTTGCCAAGCTAGTCCCTTTTCATAAAAGTGCTCTTAAATCTTAAATCTTAAATATAACGTTTGTATGAATCATGAACACTCACAAAAGGACAAAATTGTGAGATTAAACGGTTGGGGGAGCCCAAAGGTCACCAAGAGGCAACCTAAAAGGTTTTGCTTGTAGTATAAGTATAGGAGAATTAGATAGAATAAAGGAATTTTTCCCAGTTAGACTTGTGAGAACATGTTGTAAGAAGAACTATTTCCTTTTGCAATAGATAATTACAATTTTTCCTGTTGGAGAAAGCTTTGGAGGAATGTTCAAATGTTGTGCAATGGATGTTGTTGAAGGGGAACTATTTTGTTTTCAGCTTTTGTCCATTAACTGTGAGATCGTTCTAACTTGTTGAACCTATGATATTGTATGAATGCTCTCTAGTTTATTTTATGGAATTTCCACTATGAGTAATGAATGATTTTCATAAACAATGAGATATCTTGTTGTTCATCTATCTATTCATGTTTATGTGTTTTGAAATAAAGAATAGCTACCTGTGATTTTTCTTAATGCATGAACAATAATACATTACTAATTAAATGATAATCTCACTCCCTAGGGACAGTTTAGTTAAGTTAGTTTTAGTTTTTTTGTTGTGTGTGATTTAGATGCGAGAGAGTTAAGACGAGAGGTAAGAACCTATGCATCACGTTGTGACCACTCCTTGTATTCTCTATCAATCTGCATTTTAGATGGGAATTTGCATCTCATACTTAAAACTAAAAACTAAAAAAGATACACGGTGGACCGGGCCGTAACCGGTAAAACCCTTTATTTTGGTTACTTGACCTATGGTAGCTGGACCGTAAACCAAACAGATTCCCCATACCAAACAGTAACGGGCTAGTTGGGAACGTTTATTGGGGAGAATCCCTTGCTGTTGTTGCCTGCGATTTTCCAGGCCTCAACAATTTTTGGCGCTAGAAGGAGGGCCTCCAATGCATGGCTGGCCTGTAGAAATAATAGATCAATGCTATGTGCAATGATGCTAAAAAGAAGCACAGGAAATAGATCTTGCTAATAAGAATTCTCACAAGCATACACAGGAAAAATAGAGAGAAGAAAAGAGACTGAAACACATGAATGAAGAGATGAATATTGGTGTGTATCCTTCCATTTAATAATTATGAATAATATTGTACATAAATAGTACATCCCTCATAGGAAAATCGATTTGTATGGAAATAACTCATAAAGCTAAAAAAGGCTGACTTACCAAAATATAGCAAACCCCCATAAGTGGCTAAAGCACTTACCAAATCTATCAAGGACCTCACGAGTTGGAAAAACCATGAGTGATTTGTCAAGGAGATGGAAAAAACATGCTAATCCTAGAAAATGGAGAAAAACTAATGGAGGATGGGTTGGAAACAAAAGCTCCTAGTTTCTTAGTTGACTAGCTTTTATCTTATCCATAGAAAAGCAGGAAAAGCAGAAAAAGCAGAATAAAGTAGAATCTGCTGTAAAGTCCTGTATACTAATTCTGGATGGTCAAAAGGTGGTCAAGATCAACCTAGAATTGGAAATAAATCATTCCTAGGATATAGATGGCATGTATTGACTTTAAGGTGCAAGTGGATGCCAACTAATTAAGCTAGTGGGTGAATAATTAATCAAATAGTGATTAATTATTTTATCCTAAGTTGTGAGTGGGTTTAATATATTCCAACACCCCCCTATAATTCTGACTTTATGATCGTATGACAAAAACAATATGGATGCATATAAGGCCCAGCAACAAGGCTATGGTCACCCTTTAACAATTATTATGTCCAGAAAAGTGAGGAAAGAGGCAAAACCACATGGGGAAAATCCTCCCTCAAGATAGGACAAGGCACAAAATTTGAAATATGTCTTCAACATATCTTCATCTTCACTTTAATGAGTTGACTGAACTGCTTCTGGATGAAGGAATTTTTGAAGAAATCATGAACTCCACGATCATGCGCTGGAGTGTAGAACCTGCAAGAAGGAAGAGGAGAGACTCCTTGTATCTCATCAACTGATGATGTAGGAGCATTATCTGAATGCTTCTTGCTGATGTCAAACTCTAATCTGCAAACATAATCTGAAATGGAAAAGATATTTGTGCATACTCCTTCCCAAAGAGTACAAAAAATAAGGCAATTTATTTCACACCCAATTCCCTGAATAGTTGCAAAATTGTGATGTGAATCACATGTCAATATTCCAATCTGATGTAGCACCTGTATAGATCTGATATAAGGCTGATAAAACTCTGATATATCAGAAATAGTAACATATGGAACAGCAAGGACAAAGGCTTCAATGGCTCCATGAGGATATAGGGATAGACTAGGAAAATTATGAGCAACTGGGGAAAACTGATAGGTGTAAAAATCTGAATGATGGATGGGCTTAAGATATGAACAATAAGTGTTTAGAACAGATCCAAACATGTTTAATATCAGTCCAAATATGACTAAGGACATGGATAACTAGCCAATGAAAGATAGGAAAGACTTCAAACCATGTGAGATAAATATCACTGCATAAGAGACCAATGAGGAATCAACTAGTGATCTTGGGATTTGTATAGTATTTGGATTATTTAGAGGTATGGTAGATGGTATGGATGGTGGTATTATATGTGTCATGACATGCATATCAGCCTACAAACAATCTTCTAAATCAGATATACAATCTTGTGAGGAAGAGTTGCTCAAAGGTAAGTCAATATCTAGTGAAAAATCACAATTTTTGGGAGATGAACCTAGTAGACTGAGAGGAGGATCATCAAAGAAAGGTTCTGATATTTCTGATTCTGATATATTAGAGAATAAATCTATATCAGAGACATGAGAAAAGGAGAGAACTCTGGCACTCAAAGCATAAGTTATATCACCTTGGAACTGCGCAGTATGACATTGTTCTGAGGAATCAGCAGGCTTCTCTAGTTCATCTGGAACTTCAATCTTGTGCTTCTCAAGAAGCTGAGACATTATGTCCATCTTATTCTTGAAACACTTCTTCTCTGAATGAAAACCCTTGCTGCAATAAGAACACTTGGATGTGCTCCCTCTCTTCTTAACTTTCTTCATTAAATCTTCATATGAATCTTCATCTTCAATTTCTGACTTTGGCTTCTTCACAATTTGCTTCTCTTTTGATTTGAATTTCTTGCTTCCTTGAACCAAGAGAGCATGATCCTTGCCATTTGAAGAATTAATGACACCCATATGGATCAATTTATCTTGTTCCTTTGTTAGTGAATCAAGAAAAGAATTTAAAGAAGGAATTTTCCACTTAGGAACAACAAGCCTAGTTGCATGAAAGGTAGACACAAAAACTGAGTAATCAGGACCCAATTTTGAAAGAATAGAAAGGATTAATTGATCATCTACTTTCTCAGTCCCACATTGCTTGAGCATTAGAACAAGTGACTTGAACTTGGTGAAGAAACCCTCAAGAGATTCAAAATTGCTTGGACTCAGTGAGAATAACTCAATCTCCAATTGATGCGCTCTTAGCTCATCTTGAACTCCAAAGAGAGACTCCAATTGAGTCCATACTTGGTTTGGAGTGGTCAAACCATCTAGATGAAAGAGTAGATCAGGATAAATAGAGAGGCAAAGCAATCCACAGGCTTCATCCAACCTATTATGCCACTTAGCTTTCTCAATCATAGCATTAGGCTCATTCTCCAAAGCTAGTGTAACTCTTTATAATCCTCTACTACGCAATAGAATGGATATTTTGGATTTCCATTCATGGTAGTTGAAGGAAGTAAGAATTATAGCTGATGAAGAATCCATATTTCTGAATTGATGTGCTCAAGAATAAAATCTCTGCAACCTGCAAAACAAACTAGGAGAAAATCTTGTAAGCTAGACAAGCTCTTCTTCAGAGAGGGATAGGAGACTGGATGTGCTCCTCAACTTTGTAGAACTTGATCAACCTTGCTATTCTGATACCATGTAGAAATAATAGATCAATGCTATGTGCAATGATTCTAAAAAGAAGCACAGGAAATAGATATTGCTACTAAGAATTCTCACAAGCATACACAGGAAAAATAGAGAGAAGAAAAGAGACTGAATCACATGAATGAAGAGATGAATATTGGTGTGTATCCTTCCATTGAATAATTATGAATAATATTGTACATAAATAGTACATCCCTCATAGTAAAATCGAATTGTATGGAAATAACTCATAAAGCTCAAAAAGGCTGACTTACCAAAATATAGCAAACCCCCATAGGTGGCTAAAGCACTTACCAAATATATCAAGGACCTCATGAGTTGGAAAAACCATGAGTGATTTGTCAAGGAGATGGAAAAAACATGCTAATCTTAGAAAATGGAGAAAAACTAATGGAGGATGGGTTGGAAACAAAAGCTCCCAGTTTCCTAGTTGACTAGCTTTTATCTTATCCATAGAAAAGCAGGAAAAGTAGAAAAAATAGAATAAAGAAAAATCTGTTGTAAAGTCCTGTATACTAATTCTGGATGGTCAAAAGGTTGTCAAGATCAACCCAGAATTCAAAATAAATCATTCCTAGGATATAGATGGCATGTATTGACTTTAAGGTGCAAGTGGATGCCAACTAATTAAGCTAGTGGGTGAATAATTAATCAAATAATGATTAATTATTTTATCCTAAGTTGTGAGTGGGTTTAATATATTCCAACATGGCCGAGGAAACCCATTTCATCGAAATTACTCCACCAGTGATAATTTTGAAAGCAGTTCATTTCCCAATCCGATTCCTGAAGAGAAAGGTAAAGAACATTTGTATTCTGTAAACAACGAAGTAGTTAATGATCTGAGAAGACATACTAGGGAATATGTGAAAAGTATTGGATGATTATCGATTATCCCTGATTTACCCAGAAGAGAGTATAAGAAAAAAGACCGTCTTGTATTGGAAGACTCAGTTTTGGTTGGAGATTTGGAAGAATTGGTAGAAACAGCCTTGCAGCAAGTTGTTTAGCCTTTGAATCAAATGGGCCCAAACACACCTTACGGTTCACCTGTTAATACTCCTGTTCATTCACCACCTCACTCTCCACCCAGACTCGTGGCAGGCGTAAACGCTAATCAGCCACCTAACCCACCAAATCCACCACCTGCTTGGAAAGCCAGATCACCTTTAAACCTAGCACCTCCTTTGCATGACTTACCTTAGGCTTTTGAAAAAATGCTGCCTACGTTTGAACCCAGTGAAAATATTTTAGTAGATGATCATTTGCAAAACTTCTACTTGGCTATAGAAGGGCTAAAGGTTGGAGAACATGAATATGTAGTCTGCATATTATTCCCACATACACTGAAAAGAGCAGTAGCCTCGTGGTATTTTGCTCTGCCTGCAAACTCAATCCCAGATTGGGATACATTTGAAAGGATATTCAGAAATAAATATGCAGCCTAGAAAACTCACGCAACCCTAATGAAAGGGTTATGCGCTTTGAAGAAAGAAAGAAAAGAGAAAGTGCATAGTTTCACCCAAAGGTTTGCTGCTTATCTTAAGAATTTTTCTGCAATTGATAAGCCATCTGATAAAGTTTTGATTGAGTATTATACTTCAGCTTTGGGGCCTGACTTGGCCATGTTTGCAAAGGCTCGAGTTAAACCTACATTATCAGAGACTTATGAAGAGGCTGAGAGAGTAGAAGCTGAAAAAGAAATCATAGAATATTATCCTGAGCAATCAGGAGAGAAAATTTTTGGGAAGAAATCCTTATTACTGTCTAAGCCTAAAGAGGAGCAATCATATGATTTTGAAGGAATGTTAAAGATGATGCAGAAACTTTCTAACAAAATAATAGATTTGGAAAAGGAAAAGGAAGCTCAGAAATCATATAAGCCTTACTACAAGAGAAGAGAGGATAACAATCAGTCTAAACCTCCTCCACATAGTCCTACATCAATGAACTTAACAGAGGTAGGTATGGATAACTTTTGCACCTTTCATCAACAACCCTATTCTGAGAAAAATTTCCCTCAATGGATAAATTCAATGACATTAGTAATGAATCAGGTATTGGATTCTAAACTAATAGAAGTTGATGATGAGGAGGAAAAGCGTAATAAATCCACAGATACACAAGAAGATAATGCTCTGGTTTTATGGGACTGTGTCTCACTTTTTGACACAGAAGACGAAAATTCACTGAAACAGGAAGAAATATCAGAAACAAATGAAACAACAAGAAGTCAAGGTTTGGTAAGTAAAGACAACTCAATACTTCCAAAGATTAAGAAATTTCGGGAGAAGATGAAGAGAATACAGAAGAACAACACAAATGATGAAATACCTAAACTTACCATTAGCAGTCAAGATCCGAAACAAGTCAACATTGAAGACAAAGTGGGTAATGTCAAAGAAGATCTCAAAGCACCTAAAGGACCAGAGGAAGAACTTCCCACCAACAACCAACCTGTAGAAGAAATTGTTGAAGCAAGTGTGGGAGGTAAGACTAGGTTTAAAACCCCACCATTCCTCCTGACTCTTTAGATTTTAAACCATAATGTGCACAATTTTTTAGTAGACTCAAGGTCATTTGTCAATGTTATGTCACTTGCAGTCTGCAAAAAGATTAATGGACAACCTAAGCCTACTGACTAGCAAGTTACTCAGTTAAACATAACCAATGTGAAAGTAGTCGGAGAAATGGAGGATGTCCTGATTTGATTGTCTGCAAATGAAAAGATATGTCAGTACATTGATATTGTAGTAGCAGACATACCTGATGGTTATGGACTTATTTTGAATCGAGACTAGTCAGCAAGACTAAATGGGTATTTTGCTTCAGATTGGTCACATTTGTGGTTGCCTCAGAAGGGAAGTCCAACCCAGATTAAAATATTAAGAGAGACCTACATGAAACACAATGTTACTCAGGTGGACGGTAAGAATGAACCAATGATTTCTATGTTGGGAAATTATCTAATTGAACTAGAACCGGGAAACTACCAAGCGAAAGAAGCTAGCAGTACATCAGGCACCCAGCCCGATCTCCTTCGGTTTTCATGGGCTGATGAGATTCATTGTAAAATAGTAGTTTCAGTTTTAGATATAGTTTTTTCAAGACCAGTAGATGTAGTTTTTTATAATGGTTTGGTCTTTTTCATTTTGTAGTCAAGCCTAGCCCCTTAACTTACAGATTTCCAGATTTAAAGGGGTGGGTAGAGGACTGACCAGTTAGTGGTTTAGTTCTCAAACTTTATTTTTCTTGATTTTTATTTCTTGAATTATCTTGTACATAAATAAATTGATTTGGTTGTTTATTTTTGGTTTACTTTATTTCTGTTTGTTTTTAGTTTAGATTTTGATTGATTTCAATAAAAAGAAGCAAACTTTTGGTTGCATGGAAACCATCAGAATTCTGGAGTAACTAAAATCCTTGATTATAAGACTATGTACTATTGATTTATCTGAAAGAATTTATTCTAGTTCAGAAGTTTTCCTAAATGGCTATGAACACATTGAAGTCCTACTTAATCCTTGTAAAATAACTCAGGATCAAAAAGTCTGGAATACTATTTCAAGGCTCCATCCATCTCACATTTAAAATGTCCTAGGGAGTGACAGCAAAAGACCCATGGAAAGGAAGCAAGGTAAACAATATATTATATATAAAGAATCCCATGCCAAGAATTGAAAGCCAAAAGGCAAATAAGAGTAAAAAACTCCTAAGAAAGCAATATGTATCAAAACAAAGTACTAAACCAAATGAGTTCAAAATTGCCAAAGTTCTTCTCCGTCCGTGAGCTGAAAATTAAATACATCTCTCACACAAAAGGACACTATGGATAGAGGAGCCTGAATAAAAAAAAATTCAGAAAGAAAGGCATGTAGGAGGACTCAAATTAACGACAAAAGTCCAAAAGCACAAAAACGTGCAAAATGGCATGGGAATGAGGAACAAATGAATATTTTTGTTTACCATTTGTTACAATCCTGTGGTGTCCAAGCTGGAAACTACCTTAAGACAGAGGTAATAAATGAAACTCATATTGCTGGCCTCAAAAGAGTTATCTTGACTTTGAAATCTTGGTTTCCATTTTCCTAAATGGACTATCATCAATGATTAAAAGTACATACATTTGCCATTTGGAAAATATAGACATCTAGAAGAATGCAACATGTTGGTTTTATCATCAAATAGTCTGGTAATCAAGGAAGGAGTTGTCCAGAGATATGGGTTCACCAGGTAGTCGCCAATTGTTGCAGCTGCAACTGTTGTCCCCAAATTTTTTAAAATTTTGGACCCCCTTTGATTTTATCTTGCCTAAAATGGTTTGGATTCATGAACTCTGTTTTTTTTTTCCCTCTGCTACAGTTTGGATTGTTTTGAGGTCAACTGTTTTCATGCTTTTCGAAAAATTGTTGTGTCTGCAAATGCTTTGGGTCGTGTAGTTTAAAGTTAGATTTGAAAATGTTGTCCTTTCATCTGAATGATTTTTTTCATTGCTATCGGAAGTCTATTTCTATTCGATTCAAAGTTTTAGTTCTCTTTGTAGCCGTGGTGTCGGAGAAGAAACAAACTACTTATATCGCTGCACCGCCGAAGTCTTTCGAAACTTAACATTTTTTTGATTTGGTTTTTCGGAGGGCAGTTGAACATGAATCGCGGCCATAGTTCTCTATGCAGCCGCCGTTGCGGAAGCTAAACAATGAACAACCTGATGGATAGTTTTGATTGTCGTTGATTCCTTGGTTTATTGATCAACTGTTTAATTTGCGATGTTTATTTAACACTATCGAAATTCAGCTGAGGTTTGAGTCAAAACTCTTGTTCTCTATGCCACCGCTGTTTCGGAGGTTAAACGAACTATTTTTTTTAACACTTCTCAGCCAAGGGTCTTTGAGCACTTAATGCTGTGTTTTATGTTTGCTTATCGCTGTCGGAGGTGTTTTCGAACAGTGAATCGGGGTTCTAGTCTCAAGCGACGCCGCCATTACAGAGGCCTTCTTGTTTGTCTCGCCGACAATGTGGGTGTGCTTAGTTGTAAGTCCGTCGATCCGTAGTTTTAGAACCTTCGATCGCTGGCGTTTTTTTATTGTCTCGGAAACCCAGTCAACTATTTTTTTCCATTTTCGGGAGTTTTAATGATTATCTTTTGTTTGACTTGAGCTTGAAGTTTTGGTTTTCGTTGTCGGAGGTTTATTGAGCAGTGAGTCGGGGCCGTAGTCATCTACCTAGCCACCGTTGCAAAAATTAACTAATGAATGACCCGATCTAAAGCCATGTTTTTCGCCGATGTGCTTTTTTGCTTTTTTGTTTTATCATCGTCGAAACAATAGTCCTCTGTGTTGCTGCCGTTTCGGATGGTAGACTGCAAGCATTCCGAAGGAGGCCCTTATCTTTGCCAATTCTACGGGATTTTTCAATATGATTTTCTCTTTTCACTATCGAAAGTGTATTGGACATTTGATCGGGGGACTAGTCTTTTTCTTTGCCGACCCATGACCTTTGGTTGTTCCAATTGTTGAAGATTTCGTGTTTGCGGGGCCCGTAGTCTAATTGTGTTCCGTCGTTGCGGCCCCTTTAGTGGATTAATTATCCGACATGTATTTGTTCAGTTCACTGATGGTTTTTTTTGGTTTTCTTCGATGAGACTGCTCTGCGGAACCCTTATTCCATGTGACTTTCACCGTTACGGCTCCTCTTTGAACTAGTCATTCGATGTCATAGTGGTTCCGAGGTCTGAGGCTGCAGTTTAGTGTTTATTTCGCCAATGTTCTCGGTTGTCATGGAAGTCATTGTTTGTATGGTTTTCGTCGTTACGACAGCTTAATGAACTAATAGTCTGATGCTATAGGATGGTCACCCATCAAGGTGGATTATCTGCCCGATGCTTAGTGTTTATTGCTTCTGATTGTCGGTGGGGTTTTTCCCGTCGTTTTGGTGTGTTTTTACATTGTTTTATGGAATGGCGGAGATTTCCTGTGGGCGCGGGTTGACGTTAAAGTTGTATGAGCTAAAGAACACAGTTTGGGGGTTTGGCGTTTTGAAGATTGGTGGTTACTTTAAGTTGGTTTATGCTTTCATCGGATGGTTTCGATTTAGTTCAGATGTGGCCCGGATTGGGAGGAAGAATCTGTTCTATCAAGCATGTGTTTTAGTTTTTGGACAGGAGTTTAAGCACAAACTTGCAGGATTTATTTTTCCTTGACATTCTTTATTTTCATGCATTAATAGTGTTTATAGTTCATATTACAGAATGCATGTGTTGATCTAGTTTGTGTTACTTTGTTAAACACTAATGATCTGATATGTTCATGATAGGAAGGTTGCTGCAAAGAATATATGTCTAAAGGGCAAAGAAAAAGGGAGGCAGCCATGAAAGAAGAAGCTAAAGCATAAAGAAGTAGAGATGTTGCTCAAGGAAAAGAAGAGAGTAAAAGTTTGAGATCAACAGGATCTCAAAAGGACCAACGGAAGCTAAACAATGAACGACCCGATAGATAGTTCTCTATGCAGCCGCCGTTGTGGAAGCTAAACAATGAATGACCCGATGGATAGTTCTCTATGCAGCCGCTGTTGCAGAAGCTAAACAATGAACGACCCGATGGATAGTTTTGATTGTCGCCGATTCCTTGGTTTATTGATCAACTGTTTAATTTGCGATGTTTATTTAACACTATTGGAATTCAGTTGGGGTTTGATTCAAAACTCTTGTTCTCTATGCTGCCGCTGTTTTAGAGGTTAAACGAACTATTTTTCTTAACGCTTCTCAGCCAAGGTTCTTTGAGAACTTAACGCTATGTTTTATGTTTGCTTATCGCTGTCGGAGGTGTTTTCGAATAGTGAATCGGGGTTCTAGTCTCAAGCGACGCCGTCGTTATGGAGGCCTTGTTGTTTGTCTCGCCAACAATGCGGGTGTGCTTAGTTGTAAGTCCGTCGATCCGTAGTTTTAGAACCTTCGATCGCTAGCATTTTTTTTATTGTTGCGGAAACCAAGTCAACTATTTTTTCCATTTTTGAGAGTTTGAATGATTATCTTTTATTTGACTTGAGCTTGAAGTTTTGGTTTTTGTTGTTGGAGGTTTATTAAGCAGTGATTCGGGGCCATATTCATCTAGGCAGCTGCCGTTGAAATTAACTAATGAATGACCCGATCTAAAGCCATGTTTTTCGTCGATGCACTTTTTTGCGTTTTTGTTTTATCACCGTCGAAACAATAGTCCTCTGTGTTGCTGCCATTTCGGATGGAAAACTGCAAGCATTCCGAAGGAGGCCCTTATCTTTTCCGATTCCGCGGGGTTTTTTAATATGATTTGCTCTTTTCGCTATCGGAAGTGTATTGGACATTTGATCGGGGGACTAGTCTTTTGCTTCGCTGATGCATGACCTTTGGTTGTTCCAATCACTGAATATTTCATGTTTGCGGGGCCCGTAGTCTAATTGTGTTTCATCGTTGCAGCCCCTTTAGAGGATTAACCATCTGACATGTAGTTGTTTAGTTCACTGATGGTTTGTTCTAGTTTTCTCTGATGTTACTAGTCTGTGGAACCCTTAGTCCATGTGACTTTCGCCGTTACGGATCCTCTTTGAACTAGTCATCCGATGTCGTAGTGGTTCCGAGGTTCGAGGCTATAGTTTAGTGTTTATTTCACCAATGTTCTCGGTTGTCGCGGAAGCTGTTGTTTGTATGGTTTTCGTCATTGCGGCGACTTAATGAACAAATAGTCCGATGCCATAGTATGGTCACCTGTCGAGGTGGATTATCTGCCCAATGCTTAGTGTTTATTTCTTCTAACTGTCAGTGGGGTTTTTCCCACCGTTTTGGTGTGTTTTTACACTGTTTTATGGAATGGCGGAGATTTCTTGTGGGCGCGGGTCGATGTTAAAGTTGTCTGAGCTGAAGAACGTGGTTTTGGGGTTTGGTGTTTTGAAGAGTGGTGGTTACTTTGTTCTAGTTCATGCTTTCATCGGAGGGTTTCAATTTAGTTCAGATGTGGCCCAGATTGGGAGGAAGAATCTGTTCTATCGGGCATGTGTTTTAGTTTTCGGACAGGGGTTTAAGCACAAACTTGCAGGATTTATTTTTCCTTGACATTCTTTATTTTCATGCATTAATACTATTTATAGTTCATATTACAGAATGCATGTATTGATCTAGTTTGTGTTACTTTGTTAAACACTAATGATCTGATATGTTCATGATAGGAAGGTTGCTGCAAAGAATATATGTCTAAAGGGCAAAGCAGAAGGGAGGCATCCATGAAAGAAGAAGCTAAAGCATAAAGAAGTAGAGATGTTGCTCAAGGAAAAGAAGAGAGTGAAATTCTGAGATCAACGGGATCTCAAAAGGACCGAGGGATTATGGAGCATAATCATTAAGAGCAGAGGACCAGGCTTAGGAAGTTCGTCAGTTACCAAGATGGTCCCTTTTCATAAAAGGGCTCTTAAATATTAAATCTAAAATGTAACATTTGTATGAATCATGAACACTCACAAAAGGACAAAATTGTGAGATTAAATGGTTGGGGGAGCACAAAGGTCACCGAGAGGCAGCCTAAAAGTTTTTGCTTGTAGTATAAGTATAGGAGAATTAGATAGAATAAAGGACTTTTTCCCGGATAGACTTGTGAGAACATGTTGTAAGAAGAATTATTTCCTTTTGCAATAGATAATTACAATTTTTCCTGTTGGAGAAAGCTTTGGTGGAATGTTCAAATGTTGTGCAATGGATGTTGTTGAAGGGGAACTATTTCGTTTTCAGCTTTTGTCCATTAACTGTGAGATCGTTCTAACTTGTTGAACCCATGTTCTTGTATGAATGCTCTCTAGTTTATTTTATGGAATTTCCACTATGAGTAATGAATGCTTTTCATAAACAATGAGCTATCTTGTTGTTCATCTATCTATTCATGTTTATGTGTTTTGAAATAAAGAATAGCTACCTGTGATTTTTCTTAATGCATGAACAGTAATACATTACTCATGAAATGATAGTCTCGCTCCCTAGGGACAGTTTAGTTAAGTTAGTTTTAGTTTTATTGCTGTGTGTGATTTAGATGCGAGAGAGTTAAGACGAGAGGTAAGAACCTGCGCATCACGTTGTGACCGCTCCTCATATTCTCTATCAATCTGCATTTTAGATAGGCATTTACATCTCATACTTAAAACTAAAAGACTAAAAAAGATACACGGTAGACTGGGCCGTAATCGGTGAAACCCTTTATTTTGGTTACTTGACCTATGGTAGTCGGACCGTAAACCGGATGGATTCCCCATACCAAATAGTAACGAGCTAGTTGGGAACGTTTACTGGGGAGAATCCCTTGTTGTTGTTGCCTGCGATTTTCTAGGCCTCAACACAACCATACTCGAAATATGGGGAAAATGAATTTAGAAAAAGACAGATTGCTCCCAAACCACTTTGAATTTTGCAAATCCGTTAGAAATCAAAATTATTCAAGGAACAATTTTCCAATAGTTGATAAAGTATGAAAATGACAAGTTTCAGCATAAAGAATGTACCTTAGATAAAAAAATTAACACCAAGTTCCTTAAATCACCAAATGAAGGTCAAAACTGCTCAAAAAGTATGATAGAGAACCTTATGTAGAGTTGAATTTTGATGAAATGAAGTTAAAAAACAAATTAAAAAAATGGTAAAAAATGGGGGCCATCATCTCCCCCACACCAAATTTGTTGCAGGTCCCTCTGCAATGGGAAAAAATGATGCAAAAGAGTTGTAGTGATTAAATCATAAACCGACAACACTAATGACTGTGGTTGCAAGTACTTGAAGTTTGCTAGGAAAGGAGGAGCAAGGGGTCCCAAGTTGGCAGTTTTCCTGTTGAAACTTAAGGAAAATTTAAGGGAAAAAATGACATGATTCCCTTGCAAGGCAGATAAGAAATCCCTCCACCTAGCATCATAAAATTTTGTTGACATGCCTAGATTTATCTACAGCTTCAACCTCATCAAAAGAGATAGGTTCATAATGCATGAATCCCATAATTTCAAATAGAAGTATGCACAGATATAATGAAATGGTAGAATTTGAGTATCCATGTTCCCAAGTAAGTATATATGTGTGCTCTTCTCTCACAGGAAGAAAATTACAAGAGCAAGATATATAATTAATAACAAAACTTGGGATTTCAAAAACTTATACATTAGATAGGAAAATAAGTGATCAATAATATCAATGGGATGTGATGTGATCGACATATCACAAAATGATTATAACCGTTTATTCATTGAATGTATAGATGCTCAAAACAGAACATGTCCAATCCAAGATATGGTCACCATCTTTTTAAATGAGAGCAAAGATCATGTTTTTATGAATAAATTACATCTCAGGCATTCAAAGTGCATACATATGGATGAAAAAGTAATTTTTCGAGCCCCTGTCTAAATCAGAGATTTGGATAGGTACTTTTAACTTTCTTCATAAACTATCCATATGTAAATAATTAACATAGAGTTCTTGTAGTGATGATATGATAGTGAATATAGAAAGAATCCCTTACTAACCATAGCACAAAATGAAGGCAACGATATACATCATTAGGAAACTCAAATCAAGTCAATATGTGGTCATGATAAATTATACTCTGCAAACCAAGAAGAAAAGACATCAACGAGTATAACATAATCATTTATCTTTTCATAATAGTACCGATGAGATTTCAGGGAAGGTCATGCTTTTCAAAAGAGACCTAGTTATGCCCTAATGAACTGAAATGATCAACGCATGGATATAATAACAAAATTGTATTTGACCTCTTGTGTCCAAATCTTTGATTTGGACAAGAGATTATAAGTTATATTTATGTATTCAAATTATCCACTCGGTATATAAATGAAATTAAAGTAATATACGGTTCTTTTAAAAGTAACATAAGAAATGTTGAAAGATACTAATAAATCATATTCATGGATATAGATATTGGTATATAAGATATTCCTTGGAAGGTAATAATGTCTTTGTATTATGTCAGAAGTTATCTACAATCTTATGTCAAAGAGTAATACATTTAACCCATAGTTATATGGTGGTGTATTTACTTGTGTAGATTATTTGTTCACGGTATTGTATTAAGAGATGTTATTTTGGAGAATTATATTATCCCACATGCAATATGTGAGAGTAATTCCTCCTCATCTCTTAGTATATAATAGGGTCAAGTGAGTCTCTACTTATCATGTTTTCTTGATGTAGTAGTGGTACTATTGTGACACCATTGTACATCATCTATATTCTTTGGGGTATTTGTGCTTTTCTCTCTTGTAAGATTGGAGAAGAAATTCTAGAGATAATAGAAGACCACATTTCCGTGGATGTAACCCATTAGGGTGAAACACGTATATCGGTGTTCTCTTGTCCTTTTCTTTTCATGTTCTTATCTTTTATGATATGTTGTTGGTTGCTTAGATAGGTTAACTAGTTTAGCTTGACTCTACTATTCTAACATGGTATCAGAGCGGGTTGATATGATCTAGTACCTTCTATAGCTTTCAATCAATAACGATTATCATTTGGGCATTGTCATTTTGTTGTAGATTTGCTTTCTATATGGTAGCCATTAGGCTTCTCTTCATATCTGGGCATATTTCTGCAATTTTTTTTACCCTAACCCTGACTTGTTGTGTAATATTGTGCAGAATTTTTTCAAGGGTTTTTTGATGTTTTTTTTGTAGATCTACATGATTTCGGGGCTCTCTTCAAGGAGATATTTCTTCCAATTATAAAAACAACATTTATAAAAAATAGTCATAACTTGGTCAGTTTTTACCGGAATTTTTATTATGACCTGTTTTTGGAATTGGAAATACCATTCTGGATCCCCTCCCGTGGCCAAAACAGAAAAATGGGCATTTCTGGGCTTCTTTTTGGTAATAAAAATGACAATTATGAAAAAGGGTTGTAACTTGGTCAATTTTTACCAGAATTTTTACTATAACCTATTTTTGGAATTGTAAATGCATTCTGGATCCACCTCCGCGATTAGAACAGAAAACTGGGTATTTCTGGGCTTTCTTTCAGTAATAAAAATGGCAGTTATACAAAAGGGCCATAACTTGGTATTTTTTACCGTTTTGTTTTATTATAACCTATTTTTGGAAATGGAAATGCCATTTTGGATCCACCTACATGACCAGAACAAAAAAACTAGGCATTTCTGGGCTTTCGTTCAGTAATAGAAGCGACAGTTATAAAAAAAGGCCATAACTTGGTCATTTCTTACCAATTTTTTATTATCACCTATTTTTGGAATTAGAACAACCATTCTGGATCCACCTATGCGACCAAAACAGAAAGCTGGGCCTTTCTGGGCACATTTTTTCGAAGGGTTGTAAGTAAAAGTTTCTCTTTCCTTTGTTGTTTTTCTAACTGTGTTTTTTACAGATTCAAATCAGTACAGTAAAGTATTTAAGTTTTCTGTTATTCATTTTTTGCATTTAGGTTTTGCTTTTAATCATGTTTGTTAAGATATTATTTCTTGTTCTTGCTATATATTTGTCCCACATTTCTATATGGAAATACTGGCATCTTTTAAGGACAATGATCTCTAATATTTTGTCATGATGATAGCTATAAACCATCTAATGCTTAATATTTTTTAAATATACTTAATAATTGATTTGTTATTTTCTTTGTTTTTTTTATAAAAACAATTTTATAAGAACAATTTCATATGTGTTATCTAGTGATCATTATTTACTTTATTTATATGTTATTGCTAACCTTTGTGTAAAAGCAATTTCATTCTTTTATAAGTAATATCTTTATGATCATTATATGCTCTTGCTAATTAAATTCTGAAGTAAAATCATTTTTTTTAATCTATGTGATATCATATTTTTTGGCTTGTCATAAGTTATTTAATTGCGATATAGTTTCTTTTTCATGTATTGCAGAGATTGTATCTAATTCCCGTGCTATTTATCTCTAACATTCCAATATGGAAGAATTGACATTTCGAGGGCATTTCGTCTCTTGCATATTTACATAGTGTTAACATAAAATGAACCCATGATTAAGACCATTAGTGACTTGTCATTTCATAATTTTTTATAAGTGATATCATGAGTTGATCATATTAAACATTTTGATTTATTTATATCTCATGTCATGTTTATTTCGATCATCTTTTACTCAATATTTATATGGCTTTGAGCAATCTTTAAATCTTGAACTATTTATCATGAGCACCTTGTTCTTGTTGCAATGAGATTTCTATTCTTATGATTACAGAGGTTATCTTGTTCCTATTTGTATCTAACATTCCAATATGGAAGCATTGACATTTTCAAGGCATTCATCTCTTGCATATTAACCTCATACTAATAAGAAATGCACCTATGCTTCAAATTAGTTGCTTGATGACTAAATTTTCATATATTTAAGTGAAATATTTGGCTCACTATTTATATATTGTGGATGCCACTTAATGTGTAAAAGTAACTTCATTTTCCTTAATGAACAAGTTAATATTTTATTTGATCATATTATGTTGCCATTCCTTTATATGATGTTTGCTAACCTTTGGTATATAAGCATTTTCATTTTTGTATGATCAATTTTGTTTTATGATCTTTATATGCTTTAATCTTGAAAGTTCTTGTGCAGATAAGTTCTCTATCTAGGCTTTCACCTTATTCCAGAAGTAATGAAGCACCATATTCTACTGTTAAAGTCATGATGTTCATTTCTATGATATATTTTTCGATGTATATACCATTGGGGTCTTGTTTCTTCGATGTTTGAGGTCTTCTATAAATATTTATATTGCACCTTGATTGGAAGATTGCCTGTTATCCACATGTGTATTGGCCATCTGGTTTTTTTGGGTACATTGTTGTGGTTTTCTTAGCCACATGTTCTGTTGTATCAACCGTCAGAAGATATATGTATACTGGTGTGGATGTTATATCAGTGCTCTTCAGCTATCATGTATGGTTGTGATGATTCTTGTGGTGATTTGGGCATCTTGCGATTGGATTACATCACATGTTTTCGGCATTTTATTGTTGGGTCTTTCATCGTACAACCTAGTTCGTGTGCACTTTCATGATTCAATGAGAAGCGGTTGTTCATCATCAAATTCCATCAGCCGAAGTGTTCTTCTTTTCAACTTTGGTTCTTTTGGAAGTTGTCATCAAGGGGGAGCAATAATGACTCCTTCCTTCCTTAGTGTTAGTGTGGTCCCTTCTCCTAGCCATTATTAAGGGGGAGTGTTGGAATATATTATATTCCTTGGAAGGTAATAATGTCTTTGTATTATGTCAAAAGTTGTCTACAATCTTATGTAAAAGAGTAATACGTTTAACCCATAGTTATATGGTGGTGTATTTACTTGTGTAGAGTATTTGTCCATGGTATTGTATTAAGAGATGTTATTTTGGAGAATTATATTATCACACATGCAATATGTGAGAGTAATTCCTTCTCATCTCTTAGTATATAATAGGGTCAAGTGAGTCTCTACATATCATGTTTTCTTGATGTAGTAGTGGTATTATTGTGACACGGTTGTACATCATCTATATTCTTTGGGGTATTTGTGCTTTGCTCTCTTGTAAGATTGGAGAAGACATTCTGGAGATAATAGAAGACTACCTTCCCGTGGATGTAACCCATTAGGGTGAACCATGTGCATCCGTGTTCTCTTGTCCTTTTGTTTTCATGTTCTTATCTTTTATGATATGTTGTTGGTTGCCATTGCTTAGATAGGTTAACTAGTTTAGCTTGACTCTACTGCTCTAACAATAGAAACAATGTAAGAATATACTCATGCTCTTGAAAATAGATTATCAAAATTGGACATACAAATTAAATTTCCTTAAATGATAAGAAACATATGAGCAACTTATGGAGATGATAATCATAAAAAAATGCAGAAGCATAAAGTCATTCCTTCTAAAAGTCAACCAGAACAATAAGGTATGTTAAGAGATTATTCAAAACATAACTAGAATGAATTTTAGTACGGTTTGATGATGATCTTGGTTTTTGAAAAACATTTTAATCTAAACTAGCTAGCACCAAATCTTCAACAATGAATATATTTTCTTGACAGTATGTGTTAATGCCATATCAAAATTTTGATTACAAGAGATATGTGGGAATTTGATCCTCTCAAAAAGTGTTGGGATGGCATCCTTAGAGTTTGTAGGGATGTTGATGGCATCTACGAGATGGCATTCAGCCACTAGAATAGGCTGCGGTGGAAATGAAGTAAAGGACAACGTGAATTGAAGGCCTCAATTTGAAGTAATAAAGATTGAAGGTGGCAAGGAATTTCATGAATCATAGATGCAGGGTAAATCAAGTAATGTCAGATGCGCTGAAGGCATTAAATGGGAGTCATAAAAGAAGGCTAATATTGATCTAAAGATAGATCAACAGCGTTGAAGCATTTCGCACAGCGAACATTCTTGGCCAAGGCCATTTTTTCAAATCGCGAAATAGGTTAAAGAGCAGAGGCGTCTGACGGTCGAGATTGGAATACAAGAATATCCATGACCATAAATGATTTTGCATCCCGGACTAGCAAGGACGCAGTCGCGATTTCAAATTGCGAAAAGTGGTACCGACCGCTCAGATTGACTGTCACTGCAAAAGTGGAGATAAATATGCGGTTGTGGTTTATTTCACGATCTGAACTAGCACGGATGGGGTTAGGATCTCGCATCGTGAAAAGTGGTAGGGACCAATAGGATCAATGGTCATGAAGAAAATTCGATCTTGATAGACGGATAAGAATCATACCACGAGGTAAAGTCACTCACCAGATCAGGAATGAAAAAGTAGGTAAACGATTAAATATTTCGGATATGAATGACCTCGATGAAGGGGAGTTGGATATTGTCGGTGGAGATAAAGCCTCCCAAATTAAGCTGCACACATGTGATATGAGGAAGAATGTAGCATAAAAGACCTCACATACCAAAGGTTCAAATCGCAAGGATAAAGATCCACAGTGTAAACTACGTGGGAAGGGCATGAAGGTTACGCTATATAGAAAGCTATAAAAGGGTCTACGTGGAGTTGGAAAGGTTTGACTTTTCCAAAGCATCAAAACCATCGAATTATTGACCACATACACAGCACCAGCACGGACAAACCAGGAGATTGTGCCAAAAAGCAAGGTAGGCCCCTGATACTTCCTCAGTTATATTTGAAAATGGATATGGTAGGAGAAGTATAAGTGGTAGAGGTGGGAGATAATGTAGAACCAGAGGCCGCATGTCAAAGGGTAGAGGAAAGTCTCATAAATGAGAATGCTGAGATTTTCGATACCATCTTGGTGGGGGAAGCCATTGAAGCCACTAGGGGTAAATTGGAAATCCTTAAGGACTAAGGTAGAGATACCTGTGGTGTTTTTAAATCCTTTTTCCATTTTTTTCTTTGTTGACCAAACCCCCCATTGCCCTGATTTTGTCGAGTGGTGTGTAGACAATTTATCTGTCGCCGAAGAAGTCATTATGAATAAGTCAAAGTCCAAAATCCTTTATTTAGTCCAGGCTTATGTCGTCCGTAAAACCCTGCACATCCTAGATGAGTTTGTCCATATATCCCAAAAATACCAAGAGGAAAATATTATACGTTTCTTCAGAGAGTCTACCGACGAAAGTAAAGAATCCTTCTTGAAGGACTGTTCAAAACCCAATGGTGAATTCATCAACCTATCATACCCCATCGACCTTAGCCAATTTAATGAAGAAACTTAGTGGTGTATATCCCTGGCCAATCAGTTTTTAGGTCTAGATACCGATGCTTATGTCATAGAGTCATTGTTGATTCTATTGCTCGTCTTGATTACTTGTCCGGCCGAACCTAAATTGTCTGAAATAAGTGTATAACATTTTGGAATTCATACATGCTATGCTCCATCTGTTGTTTCAGATATCCACTAAAGATTTCTTCTAAAGTTAATACATAATTCATTTTCCAATGCTCTGTGTTGATGGTCTATTCATGTTCTTCTTTTCCACTAGATAATTATAATTTGACTTTGATTGAATGGCTATCTTGCCTCTGTGTTGAAATAGCCTGCATAAGTTCTGTTCATTTCTGTTGCACTTCTTGACTCCATCGCCCAATGGTTCTATGTCTTGTTTCAACCAATTTTACGAACAATTTATATTTTTACTTGTACATATCTGGCATTGTTAATATTTGGTGAGAGATCCCTCTCGGAAGAGCAGAAGGCCAGTTCTCTCTTCGAAAGTGGTTTTACTGTTACCTGGGAGCGAGCCTTCTACAACCTTTGGTTCAATTCCAATGCTAACAGTATGTTTCCAAAAATAATGTATTTTGATCAACTTTGATAATGCAATCAAAATATTTTTGTTATGATTTAAACCATATAGCTATTCATAAATAAGGAGATAAAAAATATGCCATAATGCTGAAAAGTTCGAATGTAGAATTTATGATGATTTTTTTTTGAAACTCAAAATTTGAAAGAGGCTATACGAATATTTAGAATAAATTAAGGTACCATTTACTATACTAACTAATTATATCCTAGATTATCAACAATGAAAATTTTAAGTGAATAATCATACCTGAATTTGTATTGGTCTTTTTATTCAAAGTTGGGAATGCTAATTATACAAAGCAAGGACTTACAGACCATTTCAGCACTCATTTCTGCACCGATTCCTGCACCTGTTTTTGCACTTGACCATAAGAGATCTTGTATGACTCAGATATTTATAAAAGAAGTAGTAGTGAGGAGCAAGGAATGATTTTTTTAATGGAGTCTGAATTCCACAGGAATGAGGGTCTGAAATGATGGAATTTTGAAAGTGTTGACTTCTTGTTGCCATTCAGAAAGCAATTGTTGTAGAATCTGATTCCAACTTTTTTTTCTTATGCTATCCTCTTCTTTAATTACTAAGAATAGAAACTTGAGGACTGGTACCGACTAAGGTTGACAATTTATGATCTAGCCATACAAAGAAAGAAGTCATGAGACTAAAGATATAGCTAGAAAATAAAGTTGATCAAAACATGACATATAAATGATGTAAAAAATTCATAAATCTTTGTTAAATATTTACACATATATAAAAAAAAAACAGTAGTCCTGATCAATTTCCTGATTAATGTTTGAAACAATTGTTCTTTGTTTATCCTCATAACTATATTTCAGTCCTTAGATTTTTGTTCTTAACGGAAGATTTTAATCTTTCTTGGTTTATGTAGAATTCCATAGAAGAAATAAATGATATACTAGAAAGATTCTCTTTGAAATAAAATAATAGGGATTTCATATTCTTCCCTTTTAAACAAAAGAGGTAAAAAGTCAGTCTTTGCAAACAGAATCCATATAATACTACTCATTCTTTCCAGATTCACAAGACTTACAATCATCCAAGTGATAAGATTAAAGTTCACATTTGGGTCCACTAGGTTACTAGGCATGACTCCACCCTTAAGGTATACACCTTAGATATAGTAGGAATCAGTTGGCGTAGTCTAAAAGTGATCTTAAGACCATTATCCAATGGAAATTTAATGGATTTCACTTAAATTTTATTTCAACCAAACATGCTTCTTCTCAATGATTTCAAAATTTTATCATTCATACAAACAAATATAGATTTGGCATATTTAATTTCTAATAAATATCCTCTCTAGGTAGAGCCCCATTGCCAATAGTCCTACTCAGCACCCTGACAGGGATTACCTAGTCATACCACAGGTCGGTACCCGCTACCAATGGACCTGTTCAGTATCTCGATCGGCTTAGCCTTTTGCACCCATTTTTCATCAGCGGCTCTTGTCCAGGACCTTCACCCAATAAATATATATATAGATTCGGGTGAATGGGGGAACAACTTTGCAAATCATTTTATAGGATGGGCTGGTATTAAGTAGAGGTTACTTTTTAACTTGCGTAATGATGTTGTTTGCATAAAAAATACTCAGTTCTTTAGATGAGTCCAAAGACATTCATGGCGAAACTTATTTATTTTGTGGTGGATAAAGCCATTGGATAATAACCCAAAGACACTTCAATTCCCTATTGCCTTTTTTTCTCCATAGGACTATTGTGGTGTTATCACGAATAGTAACCTAATGTCCTCTTCTATTACTATTTGTAAAGATTCTCTTCTAATCAACTTGAAATTCAATTAGATTGTACTAGTATCTTTGTATTCCATAATGTAAATAATATAATCCCAAAACATAAGAAGAGAAAGCTACAAGCTACTGCAAAAAATGAAATCTTAAAATCTTAAAATAAAAACATATGACTGCTAGTGATGAAAGGTCTTTTATTTATTTTTTCATATTTTTATTTTGCTTGAGATGCCAAACTGCAGAATTAACTGAAACTTTCAGTCACAATAAAGGAATCAATTTTTTAATATATTTCTAAGATGTTTCTTAGAAAACCATTAGATTACTTCAAAAGAAAGCTTACGATTCTACCAAATAAAGTACTATTTTTAAAGAAAAACAAAAAGCCAAATGAAGTCCTTTATAGAAGAATCTTTTTAGAAATATATGTTCCAAAAAAAACCTTCATTGAAGCAGTAAAGCTGAAAAAGATAAAGTAGCTTCCCTTTCTGACATAATGCACATGGTTCCTCATCTTATTTGAAATCAAATACCTACAAGACTCCAAGCAAATCACCATAGCCTACTTTATTAGAAAACTAACTATCATTTGGAAACATATTAAAACTATGGGATAACAAGATTTCCTTAAGATTAGTTTCTCAGCATGACATTTCTCATTTATTTGAGGAAAGGAAAACAACAATGTTGCACTATGTTTTTAAACTAAATTATATATAACCTTTATTTACTTATTTACTATTCTACCTTACATAGATACAGAACCCCTTTTTAATTCAAGTATAGGAATATTTACAATGGAGCCATGTGCATTATATGATTAAAAATATACCCACATTCAGGTTTGAAAAATGTGCTTTAAAGCATACCAAAACATGAGAATCCAACAAATTCAAATGATTTGATGTTAAGAATTGTTGAAGAGGAGATTGTTGTGGCCTAATAGTTGCTCGGAACCATATTTCAATGTAGTATTCATATCCTTGGTTCACATGTTCATCAACACTAATTTACATATCCTCTTCTTCCATGCCATGCAGATTACCTGCTTTCAAATTATTATTATCTTGAGTACATAAAGGATCTTTAGATAGGCATGTTAAGAACTCCTCGATCTCAGGTTCTAATGGTTGCTCTACATCAAATGAAGTCCATTGTTCTCTAGTCTCCTCTATAGATTGAAAAATGTGATTAGAGGAGGCTTCTAGATCTTCTTATGGATGTGTCTCATGGAACTTTGTTCTTCTATCACTTCTGAAGATGCAGATAAGTTCTTGACTCTTGTTAATATTTGTTCCTCCCGAGAAGCAGAGATTGAGATCCCAGTTACTACTAGGATTTGAGAGAGTTCTTTCAAACTCTTGATCATCCTTAAATCATTCTTACTGGTTGAAGATGTCACGTCCCCGTCCCTCACCCGGTGAAGAGGACGCGACGAACATCAACACAACCGGGAAAACAGCCCATGAAGATAAATCAGAGGAGATCAATGCTGAAATTAAAACTCAAACAACAGGCATAATTCACCATACAAGGATGCACAGTCCTTCAATCAATCAGCGGAAGCAAACATAGACATTCCAGCATTTAACATCAGTATAAATTACAGAGATGAAGTAAACAGCATCACTTATCTTTTGATGAAGAATTCACCCGCAACCAGCTACGTCGCTGCAACGTTCCACCCAACCATAGGCCAGTGTGCTCATCAATCTCTCAGCACACTGCCACCCCCGAGCTGGGCATGATTCCTCTGGAATAAGGGTCAATTGCAGGCTTATACATAGCCAAGGGGCACAAACAGCAAACCAACACAGCTGGGTTTCACAGGCTTTCAATAGACAAGCCAAGCCAGCACAGTCTGAAGACTAACCATTGCACTCAGGAAATTACTTAGTTGTCACAGTTTAAACAGGGAAAAGAAGTTCTGAGTCATTCTTGGCCCTATCGTGGCCAAAATGACTCTTCAAACGAAATTACCACAGCCCCAAAGATGTAAGGAAGACCCCAGCAACACAGCCAACAACGTGGGGAAACAACAGCCCCCGAAATGTTTCAGTGAGCACAGCTCACAGTAAACGTGGGGAATACATCCCATCCTGGGCAACAAAATCATGGGGAAAACACATAAATACCACGCAGAGGAAAGGGGAAAATACCGACTTTCGATAGCCACAGCACCCACGATTTCGCTGGGAAAAGAACAACGTGGGAAAACCCAGAAATTCCTGTGCGTGAGAGGAAAAACGGGGGAAGAATCCCTCTGCATGAGATTGCACAACAATGGAGGCCCTGCGTGAGGAGAAAACAGCTCCGTTTTTGTCCGTGGATGAACAATCAACAGCCAAGACGCGAAATTTCAGTGCGTGGGTTCTCAGCAACTCGTGGAGCCAAGAAAATGTCTGCATGAGACCAAAACCGCCCAGAGCCTGTGCATGAGGAGGATCCCAAAACAAAATCGTGGTGAGAGTGAACAGCCAGGGAAGAGTGTGTGAGGGAGAAAAATGGGTAGACGTGGGTGGAGTGGGCAGGTGGGCAAAGGACTGACAGTCCTGCCACCCCACTCCCAAAGGCATTAACTGCCTCAACCACCAGCAGCCATTACTCCTCAGCTGCCCAACAAAACATTCAAGAGGTTGACAAGGGAAGATGGAAAATCAACAAGGTGACCAAACTTGGGTTTTTCCCCCATAACCAAGGTTTGACATCCCCCCACCCCTTATCCTTTGGAACCATGCCCTTTTCATTCAACGTTGCACTGCCGTAGCTGGTTGTGGTTTATTTTAATTGATGTGCGTGTTTACATGATGCCGAATTATAATGTGCCAAATAGCACGAGATACCACCGGCAACTACCCCTATTGCCGAAACATACACAACCAAATGGATGGTGGGGCTTTTTCCTTGAGCTCCTCACCATGATTAATTACAATATATACATCATGCAAACGGGGTCAAAACCGGGGACATTACAGAAGAGTCATGTCATATCTTCCATAGGGTTCTTACAGTGCCCAAAATAAATAATTAGAAAATTTGAAATTTAGGATGAATTAAACCTAATTGCAAAATTAAAAACACATCACACTTGCATGAAAAGAAACACACTTGCATAAAAATAAACACGCTTACAAAAATAATAGATCTGGTTTTGGATAGAGACCCACCAAAGTGGACACACAAGTTATTACCTCTAATATTACCGTCTTGTCCTCCCCCAAGCTGCAAATTTCTAACACACCGAAAGAATGCATCCGATCTAATCAAATAAAATCAGTAAATCAAATAATGTCTTACTTTTTCGCAACTCCCCGACAACCGCACCAAAATTTTTAGGTAATATATATAAAAATTAATTAAATACTTGAGTTATTAAATTGTCAACCAAGATTCATTTGCTTATGAGCTGCAAACACTATTTGTGCAGGTAAGATAAAGGATTAGAGGCACCATCTACCAAAATCTAATCCAAACATAAGATTTTAATCATCTATCCAAATCCAAACTGAATAATCAACAAAACATCTTCATCTAATTTCAACTAGCCAAAAACAAGAGCACACTGGGAATCCAAGTCTTATAGATGCAAGAAAGGATATTTAACCAACAATCCTATAAAAATAAGTTATTGCAATTCACAAAAGAGCTTAGAAATTCAAACCTTAATCAAGATAATGAATATCTAAAACATAGAAATCTTCTATCTATGATAGGAAGGAAAAGATATTGTGTTTTTGTTCAAAACTAAACCCTATCTCTATCCCTTAAATGTTCTACCTTTCAAGTACATGAAAGGGTAAAATAGCTAGAATCAATACTCAAGCAGTGAACTACCAGTGTTCTAGAAGAACAAACCCTATAACAACTTATCTAATAAAAATTGAAAACCAAACTTATACTCACACTTCTTCTACCAATATCAATAATCAGAACTAAATTATAGTGCATAATCCATCTATATATAAACACATCCAAATGACTTCTATTCTGCATAATCTTAAATAAATCTAAATGAAACCTATTTGAAATTTGGAAAGAGCAAACCGAATTCAATCCTTGAAAGGAAACAAATAAAACTTCTATTGAAAGCATGAAAGAACTCAAATTGATGAAAACTATGAGTTCTAACACTCCTACAATCTAATTCTACAACATTTGAACAAGTCAATATTGAATCTACGATAACTTTTCGAAATAGATAAATACTTTTACTAAGGCTATAGAAACAATACCAGATCTATGATAAGAAAACTAACCTGTCTAAAAGATATGATAATATCATATCCAAAATGAAATAGAAAGTTTGTCAAAGAATGGTAAAAATATCAAATCCACAGTGAAAGAGTGAACCTATCTAAGGAGCTATGGCCATAGAAAAATATATCCCAATCCTACATAAAATCTAAAATCAACACAAATCTATATTCTTATATAATAGTAATGTACAACAGAGAAAGAAATATCCACAAGAACAAAATCCTATCATTTCCTCATCAAATATTCACTACTTAATTGTAGTCCCAACCTGAACAAAAGATAAGTTCACTTTATGTACAACAGATTAATATTTAACATTATGATGGATTAGATATAAACAATTGGAAAGAAAATGGAGTATGTAAACAAAAAAACACATGTACATATATATATAGCTCCAACGAGAGATCAGTACATAAGCACTGCATACCAACTGAAATTTACACAGAGAACTAAGTTTACGATCTAGCAGGTGGGCCCTCCTTCCAGATGCACATTGATGCACTGTACAAATAGAGTTTATTCACTAAAATAGATCTACATTAATAAAAAATTCAAGAGTACAGATCTTCAGTCTGTGGGAATATATAAACCCACTTCATAATTTAAGATAAAATATTTAATCAATTTTTATTAATTTCCTACCCACTAGCCTAGATAGTTGGCATCCACTTGCACCACATGGTCAACACTTGCCATATATACCCCAGGAGCACTTTAATATTGATGATGGTTTGATACTGTCCACTTTATTGAATGCCATAATTAGTAACTGCACTTTCCTCCAAATTATATCTTTAGTTTTCTTTATTCTAGTTTTTATGTATATAAGGTAAAGCTAGTCACCTAGGAAACTGCTATCTTTTGTTGACAACCCATCCTCCATTATTTTCTCACCATTTTCTAGGATTAACATGTTTTTCCATCACTCATGACAACTCACTCATGATTTTGCTAATTCATGAGGTCCTTGACTAATTTGGGAAGTGCTTTAGCCACCTATGGGGATTTATCATATTTGTTAAGTCTGATTTTATGAGCTAGAATTGAGTTGTCTTCCATCAAATCAATTATCCTTTATAAGTATGTATTACCAATGTAATAATATCAATTATCATTTATTTATCATTCCCATTCATTATTCCTCTTCTTCTCTCCTTATGCTAATTCTTTGCAATTCCTAGTGAGTTTAATTGTGCTTAGATTGTTATCTTGTTTATAGAATTCTTGTTACCATAATTGATTTATAATTCTAACATGGTATCAAAGATTTGGGACATCATCAATTAATTCTCCTTTTCATATTTGCAAGTTTATTTGGAGGTGAAACAACTTCTATATGGATTCAAAGGTTCCTCTACTATCTCCTAATTTCAACTATGTTGATTGGAATCCCAAGATGAAAGCATATTTAAAGAGGCAATGTCTCATTGATGCCTCCATTGGTGCATTGAGCTAACCAAAGTCTTATGAAGAGAATATGTATTGGCTAAATTATTGTGATAGAGCTTATGGAATTATGTGTCTGGAAATGTCTCCAGAGATACATCATCTCATAGATTTTGCTGAGTATCCATTTGAGCTTTGGAATAATGTGGAAAAAGCTTTTGGTATGCAGGAAGAAGAATATGAAGCACGGAGTCAACCCATAATATCCTCATGTGCTTTCTCTCAATATGTATTGTCCTCTACATTCTCTGAAGAAGTTATTCATGATGGAGAAGTCTCTCATACAGTTCTTGTTGCTACTATTCTATTTGATTCAAATGCTTCATCCTTCAATCAAGAAGCAAATATTGAAGAGCCATCTTTTTTTGTATCTCTTGAAGTTGATGATCCTTATTCATATTCTTATGATGATGATGATGAAAATAAAGTGACTAATGGAGCTTCTATTCCTATTTTTGATGAACCACTCACACATTCATTGTTATATATGTCTTCTATCATAGATTCTAAGATCTATATGCCAGATCTTTCACACCTTGTGCATAGCTCTCTCTTTGATGGTGCATAACTCAATGACTTCCTGGATGATTTCTTAGCTAGATCGAGCTTTATTTTTTTGATACCACCCATCATACTTGATCTCATGCACTTATGCATCTCCTCCTTTGTTCTTGGCATCAATACTCAGATCCTCCTTGAAGATTTTGAACATCTCCTTCCTTCCTCCTTTAATACTTATACCATAGAGGAGTTTTTACCGGTGTATTCCCATGAGTCTATTGATGTGCTGATATTTGTTCTTTTGGATTCTTTGGAATCTAGACCAACCCATGGAGACTTTTCATTCACACTCTCTAATCCTATGCCTTATCTCTGTTCCTACATGATCACTTGCACACATCCTCTCAGTGTAAATAAACTTGGAGATCTTATGCATTCACTTGGACACTTATTTCACCTATTTGGAGTTGATCTCATCTCTATTGGTTCGAATTTCAAGTCATAATATCATCTTGGAGCTGATTACAACTCTCAATATCTTTCAGTCTTGCTTACACATCACTGAATCTGAGTAGTTCTACATGGTACCAGTTTCCATCCTGCAACTATTCTTGATCTAGGTGAGTATATTTCTCTTCTTCCCAAGAAGAAAAATCCTCCAGACAATAGCATTTAGTTTGGAGCAACATTAGCAGTAGTTCAAAATTTTTGGTTTTCCTTTTATGTCCTTTCTTGAGGGAGAATTTTCCCCATGTGGTTTTGCCTCTTTCCTCGATTTTTTGGACATGGATAATTGTAAAGGGTGACCATAGACTTGTTGTTGGGCCCTATATACACCTATATTTCAGACATAAACATCATAAAGTCAAAATTAAAGGGGGGTGTGGGAATATAATAAACCCACTTCATAACTTAGGAACTTATGAAGGAACTTATGCCTTCTCGAAACTTATAAAGGAACTTGTGCCTTCTCGATTGTGCCTACTAGAGCTTCAATATAACATGACTTGATTAATATTCGAATAAACACATAAGAGAAACAAATACCTTCCTAAATTCATAAACGAAATCATCAATCAATAGCATCATTGATCTAGCTTTGTTAGCCTATGATGAAGGTTAAACCATTTAAAAAAACATAAATCAATCATAAGAAGAATTGACACTCAAATTGGGAGGGGGATAGATAGAAAATATCTATTAAATATTGAAAGGCAATACAAATATACATGATCATGTTACAAACACTTTTAGAACGACATACTGAGTCCCTTTGCAACCCAAGCCACTAACGCATTGCGCTCCCCAAGCATTCAATCTCCTCTTGAATATAAGGAAGAAGTCATAAAAGGGTTACAACTTTAACAAAAAAAGGGTATCATGTCTCAGAGGTAGGGGTCTCTGAGAGGGGAAATTATGCATAAAAGGTTAAGGATGCATTGAGGTTCTTCTAGAATAATGATGGTATGTGTGTTCTATATCCTTTGAGTGGTTATCACCTAGGAAACTAATGCCCCAACATTTTCATTTCGTGAATTTCATGAAATTTTAATTTTTTTATGCATTTCCTTGTCCCTTTAACCTTGCAAGAGGGAAAGGTGCATGTCCATGCATGTTACTCAAGGGGAAAGTGTGTTGGGCTCAAAACCTTCAAAACTTTAGTTTAATTTTTGCTGGAAAGAACTGGGATATTTACTTGAGGGGTTTACCACCATTTTGGATGACTCTAACATGGAATTCAAAGTCATATACAACTATTTATAAGGGTTCTTCCAATGGGGACACTTGAGTG
The DNA here is from genome assembly GCA_001517045.1 of Pseudotsuga menziesii. Classification (NCBI taxonomy): domain Eukaryota; kingdom Viridiplantae; phylum Streptophyta; class Pinopsida; order Pinales; family Pinaceae; genus Pseudotsuga; species Pseudotsuga menziesii. The sequence continues at coordinate 159,527 of LPNX010486313.1, forward strand.
TCATTTGGGAAAAGGGCCATCCAGATATCGTCGTAATTGTAGAAGTTCCAATTCATGTTGTAGCACTCATAAAACATCATCAAGACAATTTTGACAAATGTGCCTCTTGGCATGCCTTGTCCCCCTTTCATAATTTTCACAATGATTTGTTTGGTTCACTTCATTTAGGCTTCCTTCTCTAGCTTTAGGGATCTCTTAAGTTTCATTGATGACTTCACTAGACACGCTTGGGTTTACTTTTTTAAATTAAGAGTGAAGTTTTTGACATGTTTTTTGTCATACAAGGCCCTTGTATAAAACAATATCCACATCAAATACACAAGTTAAGAATATAAAATGGATGTGAATTTGTAAACAATAAATTTACAAGTTACTGTATTGCATAGGGAATTCAAATGCAACATATTGTTCCATACACACCACAACAAAATGGTGTTGCTGGGAGAAGGAATTGCACATTAAAGTAAATGGAAAATTGCATAATCCAATCTATGGGATTAAGTCTCTTTTGGGAGGAATCCATTAATCGTTCCAATTACATATTCAATCACCCTACCATAAAGGATTTAAAATATATAACAACTAGAAGAAGCATCGAAGAAAATTAAAGTTGATGTAAGCCACTTTCATGTGTTTGGTAATGAAACATGGGATCACATTTCGGATGATAATAAGAAGGTGAAGGACACTTTATTTTATATAATATCCTCTATATGACCGTTTAGTATTTTATATGACCCTTTAGTGTTCCTTTATACATTAAGTACTGAGAGAGTACTTCTTAATACAAGTTGAGGCTCTAGTTTCTTCCTTTCTAGGGTGGCAGGGTCTATCTTTTGTGTTGAGGCTTAATGCGATGGTTGTTATTTACAACACTAGTGATTCCCCATATAATTTGTCATTTACAACACACAAGATGGTGATTTATTTAATTATCGAATAGAAATGCAATATTTTCACAAGGAAAAAAACAATAAATCAAATGTATGATCTATATCTCAAAATATAATAAATAGCCACAAGGTCCATTAATAATATAATAATATTTACATAAGTTTCAACATTGAATCTCTGCGAATATTAATAAAACAAAGATAATGATCATGAAGTCTAGACATGTCACTTTTCCAAAGTTTCCTTATGATAACCACAACTTCCAAGAGGTCCTTTCATATATAAGAAAAATAAATTATTTTTATTTTGACATATTTGTTGTCCCAATGATTTTGTATGGTTGTAAGCATCAAGGTTGTGATATTTCTAGGGATACTTGGAGGGGAATTGAGAAAATAGTTTTATCATACACAATATTATAATTAATAGGTAATGATCCCTACCATATCCTCCCTTTAGAGATTGTTATTCCACCCATCAGAGTATTGTTATGATAAGGTACTTTTTCAACTTTGCTAACATGTAAAAAAGGCATTAGAGAAAATTCAACTCAAAATGGGCCTTTTAACATTAACTCAAATTCCATGTCATCATGTGTTAGCCAATGAAATTGCTTTAAATTTAAAATACCATATAGGTCTTAAACACTTTTTTAATATAAATTTGGGGATAGGTATCATAAAAAAAACTACTTTTTTGTTTGTATTTTCGACATATCTCCCTGTGTTTTTACTCAAATTTAGATCGGGAGAGCTCATTGGATGCGGAATTCAATTTCGCATCCAACGATTACCCACTCGGCATACTTTTGCCGGACCTCGCTACCCAAAAAACAAGAAATACCTGAAAAAACATGACGATGACATCATCATCACATTTTTTCAGGTATTTCTTGTTTTTGGGGTAGCAGGGTCCATCAAAAGTATGCCGAGTGGGTACTCGTTGGATGCGGAATTTAAATCCGCATCCAACGAGATCTCCTTATCGAAATTTGAGTAAAAACACGGGGAGATATGTCGAAAATACAAACAAAAAAATAGTTTTTTCTTTTCTTCCTTCAAAATTAATAAATATTATTTTATTATTTTAACTATTATTTTATTAATTTTTTTTAGGAGGCCCATTTTGAGGTGAAATTTCCTCTAATGAGGCTTCCTATAGTAGCTTCAAACATTAGTAAAAGTCAACCCAAGGTTAGAGGGAGGATGTGTCTAATATACTACCTCTTATCAGTATTATTGGGTTTAGTATAAGATATGCTTTCCATAATGTCAAGGAAATTAATAATATTGTCCTAAATAACTTTAAAAATAAAGTATGGTACTGCAATGAGACTGAGAATACAAAAAAAATGGTTTACTATAAAGAGGCTATCCACCCTAAGTTAGAGAATCAAAATTATTTCTCTATCGTCGCTATCTTCAAAAACAAAATAAATATGGAAAAAATAAGGATAGTGTCCCATCATATTCATAGTGAAATTGAGAAATGGACAAGACCCTAAATGCAGTGGGAAGAAAGAATTTGCAAAGCTTGCAATTCTAACGAAGTAGAAGAATCTAGAAGATTAAAAACAATTTCTATTAGATTGCATTTTCTATTCCCAATAATGATGAAGTAACTATGTATATATAGTTTGGTCATATAGAGTACATTCTAGACTCCTCCAAGTTCTTTTGTCTCATGGTGTTTTCGGAACTATCCAACAACCTATTTCCCTATGGAGTTCATTAGAGTTCATTCTTATTTTGGTAATGTTATTTTTTCATTTAAGCTAGACATAACAAAAATATACTTTTCATTTTTTTGATTGGGGTTGATAATATCAATATTTTGTAGAGTCAACTCCTCATATTTTATCCAATGGTTTAGTGAAGACTTAGCATATTTAAACTAACCCTTCATAAGATGCATATGACTTTGGCTAGTGTTTGAAGAAATTTTAGAACCCTCTTGTACTTCATGTTATTTTTCTTATTAATTTACATTATATACCTACTCATAGACATAATTTCAATGTGGAAAATGCCATCTTTTATGAGCATGATATTATAGGGTGTATTGCTTTTAGTTTTAAGACTATAAGTTAGAAAATGGTTTTGGATTCTTCCCTGCAATTCTTTGTGTGAATGTTTGAGAAAAATCAAAGGTGCTTAAACTTTAAGATTTTTGTTAATCAATCACTACATGTATGAATCTCATAAAAAAAATCATCCACATAAATCATTCAACCATAAGAGACAAGATATACTCTGGGAAAACCCTCCAAACATGGATGATCAAAAACCCAACAATTATTTGAGTATGATAGATTGTTTTGTAGATAATGGTTTACAACACATAAGTAGATTTCCCGATATGAGATATCACCTCATCAGTAGAGAAGAAAAATCCAATAAAATATTGTAATCAATTGTAAAGAAATTTCCTAGTTCTCAACACTTTAATAACAAGACAAAACATCAAAAATGCAAAAGAAGGTAAATGGGAGGCTCAACAAACTAACTGAGAGCATCACATAACACATTCACAAGAAATAGCATGCACTAGAACTACCTCCATGCAATCATTAACACCCTACCAAGCTCTAGTTCCAACCTGGCACTTCATGTTCTCTATTATGCACAATATATGTGCCCTTCTTCCATAATTAGCTTTTAATTGGATGTTCACTAACTTGAGATGAATGTTAATTGAATGAACTGAATGTGAGTTGAACGAACTCAGTGTGAACTGACTGAATTGAGTTCAATCATTATATGATTACATGACCACCAAGTTAGGAGGCTAATTGATTGTCTTTGGTGCTTCAAAATTAGTTCCATCCATGCTCAATTTATATTTTAAATTTTTCATGGATCTTCTTAGTTAACTTACGCATGCTTTATTACAAATTAGGATTTAGTGAAGCCTTTAAACTTCAAGTTCACTTGGAGGTAAACATAGGTAGTTCAAATCCTTTCTCTTTCTCTATGATTATCTCATTATCAATAATTAAATACTGCATGATCCATATGTGTATTTATTTATCCATCTTATCATATCATACTCAGAATAGTTATTCCATACTGATGATCATGTATATTACCTCGAGTCATATAGTCATCTGCTAAAGTAATTCACTAAGGGGTAGATAATCCCTAAAGGAGACTTATAACACTTTGTGACCATGACTAGTAATACATCACATAGTTTAACCACTTTACTAAGTAAAGTATGCCACCTCAACAAATGAGGATATTGGTAGGACTTGATATTACTCACAAGTCTATATTCTTGATATTACTCACGAGACTAGCTTGATATTACTCACAAGCTCATCTCGATAACTGGAGGTCCATCTCATAGGGTAGCATCTACGAGAATACTGGACACAAGTCTACAGTCTTGATATTGCTCATAAGACTTCAGTACTAGGATCCCACCTCAACACATGATGATATAGATATAGGACTTAATATGACTCACAAGTTTCAACTTGATATAACTCACAAGTCCGAAGAATGACTCTTGATGATATACAATCAACACTCCCTCTCAGTGAGGGAGGCATTCCCTAATTTTCTAGGCATTTTCTTCCATACCAATATTATCTCGGAAGTATATCAACTTCGTCACTGATAGTGGATTGTCCACACATTTACAGTATGCTCATCAGTAGCTATGTACTGAAATTTCGCTTTACATGACCACGTCTTTGATGAAGTAAAACTTCATCTCAATGTGTTTTACCATAACAAAACTCCACAACTTGATTGGATATATATACTCAAATGTATATACATACTAGTACTTACCGCAATTAACATCGTTTATCTCAAGCTAAAACAATAGTTGGATAACACAATAGGTCTACCATTTATCATTTACAATAAAGAACCTATTCTAGTGTACCTTAAAGGTACTCAAACTTATTCTTAGTAACAAACATAAAATACAATAGGTATGCTAAGAGACCAACCAACTACTTATACATAGTAGTATCATCTAGATCTGATTCAGAATGCAGTTTCTCTAAACTAGAAACCATGGATTTCAAATCCATCATATACAACACATTAAGTGTGTAATAACATTCAGAAATAAATTCTCATCTTTTATTTCAATATTCAACATTTGTTGACTTCTAGAATCTTCTGCTATCTGGAGAAGTTCCTTGTGATATTTCCATTCTCTATGATGTTCTTCAATCTTTTATCACTTTCAAAGTGATTCCATATTATTCTCTTTTAACCACAACACCCCAACTACCTCTCCAAGAGGTTTAACTATTCTTTGACAACTTAGACTATAACTCTTCTTAAGTATCAATAGTCTCCAAGACTTTGACCATGTCTTTGCCCATGTGGATTTTCTCCACAAGATATCATAGCCTGTGGTTGCCTTAGTCATGTACCATGACTAACTGGTGGGGACTTTATCTATTGCTTCATGTGAAGACACGTCAATACTCCCTCTTCAACTAGAGGATTTTTTATGCTCTACAACCAAGCTTGTCCTAGACATAGGCTTATTAAGAATGTTGGAAATGCTGCTCATCTGTGAATATGTACCATGTTTGTTATGCAACCAAGTCCCATAAATAACATAAAAAGAAAAAGAAATAGACAAGAAGAGAGTAATCCACACCTTAACAATGAAGAATAGAGATAAGTAGAAATCCTCTTAGAGGGAGGAACCTCCTTACACAATGTACTGAATACACAAGATAGGATACAATGATAACTAAAATGAGAATATATGCTTACTATATATAGGAGACAAAGGTGTATAATAAAAACTAATAGACCCACTGATAGACCCAGGACAACATAAATAATATGTAATGCACCACAATATAGGGGGAAATGTGCCACACATGGGGGATAGGTAGATGGGTGTTGTGATAAAAAGAGAATAACATGGAATCACTATGAACATGATCAAGCCTTTATGAACATCATAGAGAATGGAAATCTCATAGGGAACTTCTCCAGATAGCAGAAGATTCTAGACAATTACTAATACATAGTAGTATCATCTAGATTCGATCCAGAATTAAACTTTTCTAAACTAGAAACCGGATTTCAAATACATCGTACACAACACATTAAGTGTGTAATAACATGAATAAATAAAGTCTCATCTTCTCTTTCAATCTTAAAAATTTGTTGACTTCTAGAATCTTCTGCTATCTGGAGAAGTTCCCTATGAGATTTCCATTCTCTATGATGTTCATAAAGGCTTGATCATGTTCATAGTGATTCCATGTTATTCTCTTTTTATCACAACACCCATCTACCTATCCAAGAGGTTTAACTATTCTTTGATAGTATAAACTATAACTCTTCTTGAGTATCAATAGTCTCCGAGACTTTGACCATGTCTCTGCTCATGTGGATTTTCTCCACAACATATCATAGCCCTTGGCGTCTTGAGTTATGTACCATGACTAGCTGGTGGAGACTTTATCTTTTGCTTCCTATGAAGACACATCAATACTCCCTCTTCAACTAGAGGATTTTTTTGGTTCTAAAACCAAGCTTGTCTCGAACAGAGGCTTATTAAGAATGATGGCAATGCTACTTATCTGTGAATATGTACCATGTCTTGAATATCACTGAATAGGAACCTCATAAAGATTCACTTCTCTACAACATGCTCTATATGGAGCAACATATGTGATCTTCCTCGATCACTACATTAGTAAGAATATATATATACTTGACACTTTATTTCACTATTTCAAGACATATCTGAGTCCACATACACTTGCACCAAGTAGATTCCACAACACATTATTTGTTTGTGCATGTCTATATACTGACTTCAAAGCATATAATTGATCATGGGACCAATCAAATATATCTCAACTAAATTTGAGATCCTCCAAAACTGAAGTAAGAATCATATTTTATCTTCATATATGTGGACATGGACTTACATTCCATCATCCTGAAACTCTTTAGTCTCTTCACGGCATATTTTCCTTAGTTGAGGAAAATATTCTCTGGTGATTGCCACCTCTAATCTCAAGAATCATCACGATATTCTTGAATACGGTTCTTAGCTTCATTTTGTATATGAGCATCTTGCAGGTCTCCTCTTATCAGGTGATCCATGAGGATATTGGTGGCCACCCACCTATTTCACTTGGACCCCCATCATTGTTTCTTTCAGTTTTCCAGTTTCCTTAATTGTAGCACAATTTACTATTTTTGGCAGTTTTTGGGTCCTAAACTTTCGGAGCCGTTTTGAGGCCCTGAACGACGTTTTTTCGGCATCAAATGGTTGGGGAAATATGAGTTTGTTTTGGACTTGATATTTTCTATTTATAGATGTAGTCCTTAAATAGATGTTTCTAACGATGTATCATGTGTGCCAAACGGAGGTAGTATGCTAAAGTTACGACCCCAGGAAATTGATGTACCAAGTTACCCAACGGGGCCCACATTCTGGTGTTTCGCCTCCTAGGGTTAGGTTTTTGGATGTGTAGGGTTTCCATTGTTTCTCAATAATATATAGGCCTTCGAGCCTCAATGTAACACAGATTTCAGAGGCATGTAGCCACCACATCTCTTCTCAGAGATAAGCTACCAACACTTTAGCTAGTTTATTTCCATTCTATATGTAAACAAGTTTTAGTTATTGATTAATGAAATGAAGTGTTATTTCCGCTGCATATTTGTTTCTATGGTTATTTGTGTATTCTATTGTGTTCCTACATAATTCGGATCAGTGGTATCAGAGCAATCTGCTCTTTCTCTATTCGTCTTTGCATGTCCCCAACGAGGGCGAGGTATAAAGAGTTAGGGCTCGATCTAGTTGAACCTTTGTAAAATTAGCCTCGCAAATCCCGATGGCCACCCATGGGGGATGAAAAGAAATACAAGGGCACAGAAGATCCTATCAAAATGTTGCTCAAGGAGGCCCTTGAAAATCAAAGGAACGTGATGATGGATAACTTCGCCCAGATCCTTCAACGACTTCCCACTGGCGGCGCATCTGCATCTAGCAGCGACTCAGGAGGTGCAACCCCTTTTAAGGTACAAGTAAACTTCGACATTCCCATATTTGATGGCCGAATAAATGCAGATGTCGTAGATAGATGGTTGAATCTATTAGAAGGATATTTCTTAGTTCATGACTTTTCTGACCAGGAAAAGATTAGTTTTTCCCTACTCAAAGCCGCCCCCCATGTCAAGGACTGGTGGGAAACCTACTGTGAGAGAAAGGATGAGGAGGAACCCTCTCTTTTCTCTGTTGTACCCACTTGGAATTATTTTTGAGATGCCATAAAGGGACAATATTATCTGGTGGGGAGCTATGAGGACAAGTACATACAATGGACTATGCTGTGGCAACAAAGAGATCAATATGTGCATGAGCTGGCGAATTTGTTCCATACCCTATGCACCAAGTTGGGTATCAAAGATTCAGAGAAACATTTGGTGTTGAAGTACCACAGTTGTATGCATAGATACATTCAGGAGGAAATGGAGTTCCTTGACATCTCTTCGCTTGGTACGACATATCGATATGCTTCCAAAATTGAGCAAAACTTAAAACAGAAAAAGCGAGACTTTGGATTTGTGAATCAAAAGCAAGGGAAAGGTGCCCCCAAACTACAAAACCAAGGACACAACCAAGGCATGGCGACTCAAGGAAAATTTCCAAAGCTGCAAGCAAAGAGCAACACTGCAAAGCCGAAGAAGGAAGCAGGAAAGTGGTGCAAGTTCCATAAGAGCCCCACTCACAACACAAGTGAGTATTGGGCCAAGCAGTCACTGATGGCCGAGATAAAGGCTTCTGAAATAGATGCATACTCTAACAATGAATCAGAACCCGAGAAGGGAAATGATAGAGGGAATAATATTATCAATGCAGAGCCCAATGCCACCGTTTCCACCACGAAGATCCAAAAGGAAAAACTAGAAGATTCAGAGGAGGAGGAGCGTCTGTTCCACTCGCAGATGTGGGTAAAGGGTTCCTTGCTACAGTTCATTGTTGATAGTGGGAGCCAAAAGAACATGATTTCAGTGGGGGTCGTGAAGCGGTTGGGTTTTCCGACCACAGCACACTCGCAGCCGTACACCATCGGGTGGCTTCACCAAGGACAGGATCTCTATGTCAGCCAGCAGTGTTTCCTTCCCTACAACATCAAGCCCTTCATCAATGAGGTATTATGTGATATTTCTCCTCTTGATGTTTGTAATGTATTATTAGTTCAACCATACTTATGGAAGCGACATGCTATGTATGAGTCCCGACCTCGCGCTATTATTATTACGTTGGGAAATAATTTTTACAGGATACCAGAGGTACCACCTCCTGCCGCTATCTCTTTGGTTACTGTAAAACAATGCAGTAAGCTTATTTCCAAAACCAGGAATTTTGTTTTCTTGATGATCCGCCCTCAAGGAAAGAATAATATCATGGCCACGACCTCCAGATAGGGCCCCCTCCGCATGACAACAACAAATGGAAAAGGTCACGGAGGAGTACCGGGACATATTCACCTCACCCACTGGGGTGCCTCTCCACTGTCAGGTCAAGCACCCCCTCGATCTGACCCTAGGTGCTGCGCTTCCCAATGGACCGACCTATCGATGCTCTGTTCTGGAAAATGATGAAATCAAGAGGAAAATTTAGGAGCTACTACAAAAGGGTCACATCCGTCCAAGTTCATCGCCCTTTGGGAGCCCGATCGTGTTGGTACAAAAGAAGGATGGGACTTGGAGACTCTGTATTGACTATCAGGCACTGAAAAAGATCACTGTCCGGGATAGGTACTCGATCCCAAGGATTGATGACCTCCTGGACCAGCTTAAAGGGGAGAAATATTTTAGCAAGATCAACTTCAAGTCTAGGTATCACCAGGTACCGATTGAACCGACCGATGTGTGGAATACTGCCTTCAAAGCTAAGGAGGGCCTTTTCGAATGGTTGGTCATGCCTTTCGGGCTGACGAATGCTCCTGCAACCTTCATGAGACTGATGGACGACATCTTGCGGCCATTCACCAACTCATTTGTAGTAGTGTACTTGGATGACATCCTGATATTCAGCCAAACTTGGGAAGAGCACCTCCACCACATCCAACAGGTCCTCCAAACACTGCGGCAGCACAAGTTGTGTGCCAATTTGGACAAGTGCACTTTTGGCATGACCCAGGTTCAGTATCTGGGATACATTATTGATGAGTGTGGGGTACATGTGGATCCAACCAAGATCCAATTCATTTGGGATTGGCCAGCCCCGATTACTCTAACAGAGCTTCGCAGCTTTCTAGGCCTTGCTAATTTCTACCACAGGTTCATGTTGGGATTCTCTCATGTGACTTGGCCCTTGAGTCAAGTCATTAAAGGAGGAGCGAAAGAAAAATTCTTTTGGTCGAAAACTCAATAGAAAGCGTTTGCAAAATTGAAACATTGCCTCTGCTGTGCCCCAGTTCTCACATTACCAGACTTGCAACAACCATTTGAGATCGAGACAGATGCCTCTTACTATGATATTGGGATAGTCCTTACTCAACAAGGGCATCCAATTGCATATCACAGTGAGACACTGTCCGACAGAGTCCGCAAATATCCCACTTATGACAAAGAGATGTATTCCATTGTGCAGGATTGCCAACAATGGAAGCATTACATTTTGGGGAAGGAAATGATCATCCACATAGACCACTGACCCCTGCAGTTCATACGGACACAAGGGAAGTTATAGAACGATCGCCATCAGAAGTGGTCCACATATCTACAACAGTTTCATTTGAACATCAAGTACATGAAGGGAAGCACCAATAATGTTGTAGACTGCCTTAGTCAACCACCGATCATGGAAATAACCATCATTCTCAACTCTTGTGGGCACAAGACTTCTGATTGGATGCTTCTCTACAAGAGCGATCCATAATTCAGCCACACATACCAGACACTCTTGGAGGGAAACCAAGTTCCAAAATTTAACCTCCAGGATGTACTACTATGTCACATGGGACACCTTTGTGTTCCTTAAAGCGAGCGTGCCAAGACGATTTGGGAAGCGCACTATAGTCAGGTCGCTAGGAATTTCGGGGTCAAGAAAATAGTGGAAGTACTGCAGAAGTATTTCTATTGGCCAAACCTTCGACAGGATGTTGGGAAGTACATCCGATCCTGCACTGCCTACACCATTGCCAAACCATCCATCAAGAAGCAAGACCTCTATACTCTGTTGCATGCCCCTACTCGACCTTGGGAATCCATATCCATGGATTACATGCCGGGCCTTCCTTCTAATAAGAATGGAAACGACTGTGTGTTTGTGGTCATTGACAGATTCTCAAAGATGGCCATAATGGCAGCCTGCAAGAAGAATATCATAGCAGAACCCACTGCTAAACTCTTCTTTGAACGAGTGTGGGTACACTTTGGGATCCCACAGTCTATAATCTCAGATCGAGATAGCAGATTCCTTAGTACATTCTGGTCTATCCTATGGTCAATGCTAGACACCGAGCTCACTAAGTCCACAGCTTTCCATCCCTAGACTAATGGCTAGATAGAGGTCGTCAACAGGATGATCGTACACATTTTGCGCATGTACAACTCAAAGCATCCATGCACATGGGATGAGAGCCTCCCCTATGTACAACACAGCTATAACTGGGCCCTCCAAAGCTCAACCAACCACAGCCCCTTTCAGGTGGGCTTGGGATTCCAGCCACTATGTCCCATTGATGTAGCCATGCTATTTGCAGCTACTCAAGCTGATTCAGCTCATAGCCAGTCTAAAGTTTCCAAGGAGAATAGCTTCATTGAGCACATTCAACACATTTTCCAATAGGTTCATGACATATTGGACAGATCCAATGCTAAGTACAAGCATCGACATGATCATCATCGGGTGCAACACAACTTCCAGGTGGGCGACAAAGTGTGGCTACATTTGCAGAAGGAGCGCCTCACTAGACCCCACTGCAAGCTTCTCCCACTCCGATATGGGCCATACACCATCACCAAGGCTGTCGGGGATAATTCCTTCGATCTCGGTATTCCACCATTCCTTGGTCTACACCCAGTGTTCAAGGTGGACCGCCTTCGACCCTACTTTCCACCTCTGCTAGACACATCAACCGTGGCAAAACAACTCACACCAACAGAGTTAAACCCCGACTGCATGGAACAAGCCACAACTGATCGGATTATGGAGACACGGATCAAGAACACCCGCCAGCAGAAGATCCATCTATATTGAGTTGTCAAAGCAGGCCAACTCCTTCACTAGGGAAAGTGGCTCACCAGGGACCAAGTTCAGCAGAAGTTTCCTCATCTCATGGAGGAACTCAACACAATGGGGACCATTGATTCCTAAGGGGGGAGGAATGATCCAAGAGGATATTGGTGGCCACCCACCTATTCCACTTGGACCCCCATCATTGTTTCTTTCAGTTTTCTAGTTTCCTTAATTGTAGCACAACTTACTATTTTTGGCAGTTTTCGGGTCCTAAACTTCTGGAGCTGTTTTGAGGCCCTAAACAACATTTTTTCGGCATCGAATGGTTGGGAAAATATGAGCCCATCTAGGTCTTAGTATTTTCCATTTATGGATGTAGTCCTTAAACAGATCTTTCTAACGATGTCTCATGCGCGTCAAACGGAGGTAGTATGCTAAAGTTATGACCTTGGGAAATTGATGTACCAAGTTACCCAACGGGGCCCACATTGTAGCGTTTCACCTCCTAGTGTTAGGTTTTTGGATGTGTAGGGTTTCCATTGTTTCTCAATAATATATAGGCCTTTGAGCCTCAATGTAACACAAAGTTCAGAGGCATTTAGCTGCCACATCTCTTCTCAGAGATAAGCTACCAACACTCTAGCTAGTTTATTTCCATTCTGTATGTAAACAAGTTTCAATTATTGATTAATGAAATGAAG